>OW240912.1:283563257-283595346 GCA_933207985.1 Pelobates cultripes
GAATTGATTTTTTATAAGAGGATATGGGTCTATCCGTGTGGTGTATGAGAGCGGCTCCCATTGTAAGGTCCACAGGGTCTCCTAGGATGCGTTCTATTTCTTGCTTAATATTCCCCCAGTACGGTTTAATTTTTTCGCAGTCCCACCAGATGTGCTTCAGTGAACCGGGGCTGTCTCCGCATCTCCAGCAGATGTTCGGGTTGTTTGGTGCGAATCTGTTTATCAGAGAGGGGGTGCGATACCAGTGTGTAAGGAGCTTGTAGTTCACCTCCTGGTAATGGGAGCTAATGGAACTTTTGTGTTGTAGGATTAAGATCTTTTCCCACTGGTTATCCGCAAAGGACTCCCCCGTCCATTCCTCCCACTGCCGTTTGTATAGGGTGTTTTCTGTTCTATGTCCTGTCAGTATGCTTTGATATATCATGGAGACCTTTCCTATAGTTGCCGTTGTCTGAGTGCATAGGTTCTCGAACCACGTGAGGTCTCTGTGGATTTTGGTTCTATGAGATAGATTATGGTAGTAGTGGGTTAGTTGGGCGTAACGGAATTGGAGCAGTAGTGTGTGTGGTCTCTCTTCCAATATGTCCCGTAGTGGTTTCACTCCCGTGTTGCTTAAAGTGGAGTAGATAGGTATGTATCCATCTTGGTGTTCCATCGGCCAAGCCGTTGGCGGGAGGCTATCTCCCAGGTCAGGGTTGTACGTGATCGGTATCAGCGGGCTGGGTTTGTGTGAGATCTGCTGTCCTTTCCTCAGTTCGTTCCAGCGTCTCAGGGTGTGTGTAAGTGGGGAGTCTTCTCCCAGTATTATGTGCGCGTCTGCTTCTCTGTGCCAAATCAGTGTGTGTAGTCTTTTCTCGGTGGATTCCCTCCAGAGCGTTACCCACCTTCTGTCGGGTGTATCCGTGTGGAGTTCCTTGAGCCTCTGCAGTACTGTGGCCTGGTGGTATTTTCTGACGTCGGGAAGAGCTTGCACTCCCCAGCTTCTTGGTAAGCAGAGCTTGTCAAAGCTAATGCGGGCCTTCTCTCCTCTCCAAATATATTGTGTGATTGCTGTTTTGAGTGTCTTGAAAAATGTCTGCGGAATCGCCTGTGGGGCTGTGTGAAATATGTAGAGTAGCCTCGGTAAAACATTCATTTTTATCACTGCAATTCTCCCCAGCCAAGATATGTGGGGGTAGTGCCATCTTTTAAGGTCTTCGAGTATGGTCCTCAGGAGGGGTATGTGGTTTTGGGTGTAGATGTCTTTTGCCTCGCGTGTTACCCATAGCCCTAGATATTTCATTCGGCTTGTGCACCAATGGAAAGGGTATTGCTGTTTAAACTGAGCGCATTCTTCCTCCGGGACGGTGACGTTTAAGATTTCGCATTTCGTCAGGTTCAATTTGAGTCCGGATAAACGTCCGTATTTTTCGAATTCCAACATTAGCTGGGCAGCGGAGGTAAGCGGGTTCTCGAGGAAAAATAGCATGTCGTCGGCGTATGCGGCCACTTTGTGTTCATGCGTTCCGTGTCTGAAGCCCAGTATTCCCTCATTTTTCCTAATGCTGTCTAGAAGCGGCTCTAGTGTGAGGGCGAATAGTAGGGGTGATAGTGGACAGCCCTGCCTCGTGCCATTCTTGATGTGGAAGTCATCCGTGAGTGCCCCATTTACTCGAATCCTAGCAGTTGGTTGGTTGTATAGTGCCGTGATCCATGTGAGCATGCCGTTTCCAAGACCTATCGCACGTAGTGTTTCCGTCATGAAGTGCCAATCTACTCTGTCAAAGGCTTTTTCGGCATCCGTCGATAGTAGTAGTAGCTTCGTTCCCATTTTCTTTGATAGATGTTGTATAGCGAAAAGCCTTAGGGTGTTATCCCTGGCTTCTCGGCCAGGTATGAAGCCCGTCTGGTCTGGGTGTATTAGTCTAGTCATGTGTCTTTGTAGTCTTGTAGTCAGGACCTTTGAGAACAGCTTGACATCAGCATTGAGGAGTGAGATTGGGCGGTAGTTTCCGACCTGTTCGGTGTTCTTGCCCGGCTTCGGAATTACCGCTATTGTTGCGGTCAGGGTTTCTTTGTGGAAGGCTGTGCCGTCTCTCAGGCTGTTCAGGGCTCTGGTGAGATGTGGTACGAGGGTGTGTCCGAATTTCTTAAGGTATTCCACCGGGAAGCCGTCCGGGCCCGGTGTTTTTCCTGTTTTCGCTTCTTTCAGTGCTAGTCGGATTTCTCCTTCTGTGATCGGAGCTTCCAGTTCCTCAGCCTCTTCCGATGTGAGGGCGTTCGGTTGGAAGTTCCTCAGGTACGCTGCCGTGTCTCTCTGCTTCACGGCCCCTGGGGGGTCTCCTTCGTCTTCGTTTGTATTGTAGAGTTTAGTATAGAACTTTTTAAATTCGTTCACAATTTCTTCCGGAAATTGTGTGGTACGGTTGTGTGTGGTACGTATGGCTTGTACCTGTGCCCTGCTCTGTGTGCCTCTCAGCATCTGTGCTAGGAGTTTACCTCCTTTGTTGGCGTGTGTGTAGAAGAAGGCGCGCGAACGCTGTATTGTTCTTGTATGTCTGCGTTCTAAGATCTCTGCCAGCTGTTTTCTAGTAGCCATCAGGGTCCTGTAGGTCTGTGCTTGTTGGTCCAGTTTGTGCGCCGCTTCCAGGTCTGAGATTTGTCGTGCGAGTTCCCTGGTTTGCTGGCCGGCCTCCCTCTTGCGCTGGGTGGCCATGCGGATAAGGTGGCCTCTGATCACGCTTTTATGAGCTTCCCAGAGCGACATGGGAGTCACGTCTTCTGTGTCGTTCTCCTCAAAATACTGGTTTAGGTGCTCTGCGATCTTTTCCCTCATCTTCGCATCAGTCAACAAGGAATCGTTTAGCCGCCAGGCTGATTTAGTCGGTCTGAACAGGGGTGAAGCCACAGTAACCTGAGCCGCGCTGTGGTCCGACCATGTCGTGGAGAGGATAGCCGCCTTCTGTATGTACGTGAGTCCCTCCTGCTGTACTAGGATATAGTCGATTCTGGAGTATCTGTCGTGGACCGTGGAGTAGTACGTGTAGTCCCTTCCCTCAGGGTTAAACGCTCTCCATGTATCCACCAGCCTCAGATCCCTGAGGGCTTTGTGTACTGTCTTTAGCGTCGCTGTTGGTACACTGCTATGGCCCTTGGAGGTGTCCATCTTAGGATCCAGTGGGACATTAAGATCGCCTCCCAGTACGAGGGCACCTTCCGTGAATCGGGATAACTTCGTCAGTGTTCTCCTGAGGAAGCTTGCTTGGCCGCTGTTGGGTGTGTATACCGTGGCAAAGGTATAGATCTTCTTTGCTATCTCGCCCTTGACAAAGAGGAATCTGCCTCCTGCATCCGATTGCGTGTCTATTGGTTTGAATTGTAGGTGTGATGCCAGGAGGATTGCCGTTCCAGCTTTGCGCGCCGTTGGGTGATTACTGTAGTAGTTCGTTGGATACGTTTTATCCTTGAGCAGTTTGTTTGTTTCTGGTCTGAGATGCGTTTCTTGGAGCATTGCCACTGACACATGTTGTTGTTTGAGACTGCGTAAGAGGTGTGACCTTCGTTCCGGGATGTTGAGTCCTCTGCAGTTTTGGGAGTGCACCACTAAGGGTGACGGCGCGTACGCCATTCGTATTCCCCGTGATGCCAAATGGGTCAGCGTCACCGTGCCCACCCCCAGAGCCGAGATGGCTCCACGAGCGCACCCCCACGGGCCGGCCCAGACGCGTCCCGGCGAGCTCCCTCCTGGACAGTCACGGGTGATCGGGGAGGGTAAGGTAGGGTAGGAGTAGGACTGGGTGGTGTTCGTGTGTTGTGTGTCCTTCCGTGGGCTGCTAGTGTTCGTGTGTGGGTATTTGCCTCCCTTTCGTGTCTAAGAGTCGGACGCGGCTGTCCACTTCTCCTTTTATTGCCGTGTGTGTGTTGGTGTAAGTGTCGTTTGGTTGTATTCTAGCTCCCAATGTGGGAAGGCTCCGTGTAACTGGGTAGATAGTCAGAGCCGTACCGCCAGAATTTACGTCCGGCTGGGCGTCGGCAGTGAGTCTCCCAATGGTATTCTACACGGGTATTACGTCAGGTAGTAGCCTGTACCTTGTAGTGTGTTCAAAGTCTATTAATATGGTGTGGGACGTCGTTCCCGCTATATGTGTAGCTAAGCGGGTGCACCGTATTGTACTGTATGAGTAGTTCTATGGTAACCATGTCAGTGAGGTAGTGGTTGCGTCTGTCGTGACCTAGGCCTAGTTCTATGTATCACGCGCAGTTAGCATAACGAGTCATCTCCCTATAAAGCTGTCGGTCGTCTTGTTCACGGTGGAAGTCGGGGTGTCGTCTTTTCTCGAGGGGGCGTGTCCCGTAGGGGCCGGTTCGGGGGGCGTTTGTATTGCCGTTAGGGGAGTTTCTGAGGGCCCCCGGGCATGGTTGTGAGCTGGCGTGCAATTACTGTTCTGCCCCTTACAGTTTGCTGTGAGGGAGTGGTGGTGGTGGTGCCGTCAAGGCTTACCGTGTCGTGGGTGTCGTCAGGGTCTGTGATTTGTGTGGGGGAGTGCACTCCTCCGCTCTGCGTCATGTTAGGGACCTTAACAGATTGGGCTTTCATAGGAAACACAAACTGCAAACTAAAATAAATTAGAAAACAGAAAAGAGGGAGTCAGCCTATCAGACAGAAGCTCTAAAACTGGAAAAATATAGGAATCCACCAAAAACCTATAAGAGTATAGTGTTGAGCATTATATATAATTATAGATTCAGGAGTTGTGGGGAGAGAATAATGTTGAAAGCTGCATGAAGTAAAAAAAAATGTATCTGGTCAGAAGGAGCGTTTAAATACCACAAAACAAATAAAATGAAAGTTGCGCTGGGTAAATAAGCAATATCGCTAAAAATACCGTGGCAGTCAAAATAAGTTGTTGATAAAATGATATGTGTCAGTATGTTCGTCAGTCAGCTCTAAATGTCGGAATAGCAAAGTCACTCTTTAGTAGTGGTGGCGGGATCAGTTGCATGCTGTAGGGATGGGCGTGTTTACGTGTTTCATTTCGCAGTTACTGGGAACAGTACGGCGGCAAAGGTTGGCGCGTCGGGAGTCTGGATAGAAAGCCAGCGAGTTCGCAGGGATGCAGCTGTTCTAGCTGTCTAACGCGTTTCGTAGAGGATAGCTCTACTTCATCAGAGACGGATCTGATGAAGTAGAGCTATCCTCTACGAAACGCGTTAGACAGCTAGAACAGCAAGAAGGCACATCCACACGAACTCTATCCAGCCAGGGTATCTCTGCAGAAGAACTCACCTATCCCGGATCCTAGACGCATAACCAACACCGCCGCAAGAACAGTGCTGTTCCCCCGAAGTGAGGCTCGAGGTGGAACGCACTGTGGAACGCACGCCGTCCTCACAGGCGATCAGGATCTGGGCAAGAGGATCACACACATCATTTGGATCCATACTTTATACTAAGGTGGTCTTGCAAATTTTACCCGAAATTGACTGGTATTTAGATTGTGGACATGCTATTTATTTTATATCATTTTTTAATCTTCAATAAATAATATTTTGATACCTACAGTTGTTTTTAGCGATATATTTATATTGCTTATTTGCACTAGCTTTGTTGTACCGAGCTTTTTTCATTTTTTATTTGACTGTAAGCAGCCAACGGACACTTTGTGAGTGACTTAACTATTTAGCTATTGTATCCTTTTGATAGATACATTTTTTTGCTATATTCACCAACTCAGCTAACTCTTTGACAGATACTATTTATTTGTTCTCCTCCTTTTTACATATTATACTAAGTAAGCTCCTGGATCTATGATTACTATCTTGTATAGTAGCCAGCCTTTTTTCTAGATTGGGCTTTCAGCTCGCCACCTCGTTTCTCCTCCGTATCCCCTCCGGGTTACTGTAAGGCGGGGTAATGTCATCATTCAGGTATACAGAGAGTCATGTACATACATTTGCATACATTTCTGGTTAAACTTTTCCCCCCCTATCCCCCTCTCCCCTATCAACTCCCCTCCCCTCACCCCCCATCCCTCCTCATATAACTTTATTCGGGGTGCGACCAGTGTAGCCACATTAGGAGGAAAGAGAGAGAGAGAGAAGAAAAAAAAAAAAGGGGGGGAGAGAGGGGATATATGTAGATACACATTGAGGTGAAGCGTTGTCGCATGTATTGCATGTCTCCACTTGTCCATGTTCCCAATTGCCTCCCTTTCTCCCTCCCCTTCTCCCTCATCCCGGAGTCTCAGGGTTTTTGACCTTCTTTTCTCTTTTCTTTTTCTCCTTTTTTCCCTCCCTCTTCCCGCCCCCCGGGTGTAATGTCCAATACCCATGACTCAAGCCCCCGTCTCCCCCCTGTCCCCCCGCACAGTTCCTTAGAAAGTACTTATCAGCTGTCATCCTGTGCCAAGCTTCTATTGGCACGTGTCGTGCTCAGGACTCTAGTTTTTCCCCCTCATCCAGGTGCAGTGTATCCTGCTCAAGACCTTTAGTCCCTTTCCTTCTGCACGTGACTGTCGTATCCCCCCTCCCCAACATGTTGTCTTTCCCAGAGTTGTCTATGTGGGGTCGCTGAGCAACCGCCCTTGGTAATGAGTCAGCTCCAAGGTGGCGGGCTTTGCGGTGTAGTCATGTCTTTGCTATCGTCTTTATGGCGGGTGGTTCTGGGTCTAGGCCAGCCTCGTTGCCTTCAGCCAGTGTTCTGGGTGGGGTGGGCGCCATGGGGGTATGTGTCAAAGTCTATAGCGTTGTATGTGTAATTGTGTAGGTTACTTATCTGTGCGTCCATTGTGTCTTGTGTCTAATCTTCTTCGTCTGCGAGAGATTCCTCGCTGTGGCTGGGCTGCAGCGCGTCAATAGTCGTCTGCCGTGTGGCCTAGTGGTCTCCGGGTTGTGCTTGTTGGTGGGCCGGTGGTTGGTGTCTGCGGGCTGGGAAGCCTTGCGGAGAGTCCTCTCTGCGGCGTCTCGGGGCTCTTGGCACCGGCTGGTTGTTCCTCTGTTCCAGGGGGCCCAGGACCCAGTCTGCTACTTCCGTGTTTGGCAGCCCCATGGTTCGTAGGAAATGTGGCACCTCATCGGGCCAGCATAGGGATCTCCACTCGTTGTTGTGTCTTGCTGTGAGGCAGAATGGAAAACCCCACTTGTACGGGATATTGCGGCTTCTCAGTAGTTGCGTAATTGGTCTCAGGGCTTTTCTTGCCTCTAGCGTGAGTGGGGACAGGTCGTGGTATAGTGCTATTTCTGAGCTGCCGAACCGCCACGTTGGTTTGGCTCTGGCTTTCGCCATAATGAGCTCTTTTATCTTATACTCATGAAGACAGCAAATTATGTCTCTCGGCGGGCCGCCGTCCATCTTAGGTCTCAGGGCTCTATGCGCCCGATCGAACTCGATGTTCTGTGGGGCGTCAGGGCCCAGAATTTCCATGAAGAGAGCCGTGAGGGTAGCTGCAACGTCTTCTGCACCTTGAGCCTCTGGTAAATTGCGTATCCGTATGTTTGCTCTGCGCCCCCTGTTGTCTAGGTCTTCCGTCTGTCTTCTCAGTTGCAGGAGCATCGTGCCCTGTTTTGTTAATGCAGTGTTGGTAGCCTCCAGCCTGCTCACTGATGTTTGATTCGTGGCTTCAAGGGATTGTATGCGGCCATCTTGTGCTGCAATGTCCCTCTGTATGGTGGCTACTTCTGATCTGATAGCCTCATGCAGGTTGGCAGACAGAGCCTGAAGGTCTGACTTGGTGACCATGGCTGCAGTGAGGGCCCTAATATCAGCTCTTATGTCTGCCAGGGAGGGGCTCTGTACCTCAGGGGTCTGTGGTGCTGCTGCCTGTCCGTCGGCCATCTTGGTTCCCGGAGCCGCGCGTGTCTGTCTGGCCGGGGTTCGGAGATACCCGTCTAGTGTGCCCGGGGTCTGCTGTTGGTGCGGCCGTCCCTCTGCTGGGTGGGAATCCGGCCGTTTGTTTCGACCCATCTGACAGGTCAGTGTGCTGCGGGTGCGCTTGTTGCTGCTGAGCGGGACGGAGCTCCGCGATCAGGCAGCCATCTCCTTCGGCGTCCAGCAACCAGTTCATTTTCAACCTTCACTCAGTCTCAACTGGTGTTTATGGTGGACCAGGCGGTCTTTCACAATTGTTTGTCTATCTAATGTAGAAATAATGCAACCTCAATGTCTTGTGCTTCATGAACGGAATAACTAAGGTTGATTAAATTAAAACTGGAGTTTTATGATGGAAACAAATAAGACAACAGTTTTGTAGCATTGAAGAATTGCAATACTTAAATAAGTAAATAACTGAAACAGAGATTGAGGATGCTCTTAAAAAGTGATCCCATCTTCATATCAGGCGACACAATATTTTACAATGACCATGGGGGGGACTTTTAGCAGTTCTCCATAATGTGGCTATGAGGTGCTGAGATGCAGATGTTGTAAGCTTTATTCCTATAGTCAGCAGTAAACATAGTGGGGTAAATGGCAATGTGAACCCCGTAACCAAGGATGTCACATCAGCTAAACTCTACTTATCTCAATTTAGCAATTAACTTGACTGGTTATTTTATTAATGAAACAATATAATTTTTTTCCTGGTTTTATTGTGGTAAATTCTAAAAGATTGCTCTAAATATATTTATATTTGATTAGGCCAGGGGTCAATACACCTACCATTACAATTAGACTGATCATTTCTTTGTCAGTGGACAAACGCTCAAAATCAGCAGGTGATTAAATACTTTTTTCCCCTCACTGCACATATAGAATACAACAGCACACATAAGCACAAATACAACGTTAAAAGCCAACTGCAGCACCCATAAATAACACAAGCACAATATGGAAACATACACACCTCAATTGGGGAATAAAATAGAACCTGCACGCCAAGGGGCTTGCAAAGATCATTTGGCACAATACTACTAAAAGGTTGCCTACCCCTGGATTATGCCATGTTAAACTTACAAACAAATAATCATACCCTCTTCAGAACTAATAATGAAATCTGAATTATTTGAATACTCATTAAAAGTAGAAATGGCTACCTGAGAATGTAATTCTAAATAAAAATAGTTAATTACCTAGTCTGTTAGTAACTGCAATCCCAAAATATAAATATTTCAACTGGTAACTGCTGCTCATTTGAAGGGTTTCTCCAACACTTGGTAAAGATAGAATAATGACCTAGTGGCATTACTCTATTGGTCACCTCTACCTAAAATGCTCAAAGTGTACTTTTAAATGAAGTTTAACTTCTCTTAATCCATTGCTGGGCAAAGCTCTAGGGGCACCCCCTCTGACATCGCACCCCCTCTGACATCGCACCCCCTCTGACATCGCACCCCCTCTGACATCGCACCCCCTCTGACATCGCACCCCCTCTGACATTGCACCCCTGACAAAGCTTTTCATAGAGAAACTTTTTTGATTTGGACAATTTTACCGACACAGGGAGCAGGTGCGTGCCCTGAGTCCGCAAGGGAGAGGAGAGGGAGGGAAAGAAGGAGGGGGGCATAACATATATTTTTTTTATTACTTCACCTTAAGTGGCAAATGCTAGCCACTATTGTACTGTGCCTTTATTGAGGGGCATGATGCCCATTGATTTAAACATGTTTCCACAAAAGATTAAGAAATGATCTACAAAGATCAACCAGATGCTCAAATAAATTTAAGTTATATCTGCCTGCACCAGGTTACAGCCACACCGTTTTGAATTTTTAATGTTTGCATGTTACGGTTTTATATCTACTTTCTCTGCCCAGCGTTCAGCAATATGTTTCTCTATTCTTGGAAATTCTGTAACCAAGGAGAGATGACAACACACTGATTTCAATGAAGACTCCTTTAAATGGTTTAATATTTTTGCTTCATATGCTTTTCAAATGATTTACTATTTGTGGGTAAACTTTAAAAAAAAAAAAAAAAATTCTCAATGTTAAAATATCACAAAATATAAAAATATATATATATATAAATAATTACACTATTAAAATATTTTTCAAAATGTTAAATCACTTAAAGTTTATCCAAAGATATTAAATCGAGGCCTTAGTTTGAAGATGGAAATCATAGTAATGAAATGTCTTGGCTGTACCTTTTCGAAAGGTGCCTGTGATGCAAGATGGACTTTTTGTAACGCCAACAAATAAAACAAATTGAATTCGTATTTGAGTAGTTAACTAAAACTACAAGTAATTTTTATACTTTGCCTGGTTCAGTTTTATTTTATATGATATCCTATTTCAGTTGTGACAGATTTGCTTATCAACTGTGCATCTACTGAGATGAACTAACATAACGATCCAGCACAATCACTCAATTTTACACAGGGGCACATAAAACCGTAGTTTTAATTTTAAAGGGACACTATAGTCACCAAACCAACTTTAGTTTAATGAAGCAGTTTTGGTGTATAGATTGTGTCCCTGCAGTCTCACTGCTCAATTCTTTGCCATTTAGTAGTTAAATCAACCTAGTCACACATCCCTGCATGTGACTTGCATAGCCTTTCTAAACACTTCCTGTAAAAAGTCATCTAAAGTTTATCCTTCCTTTATTGCAAGTTCTGTTTAATTTAGATTGTCTTATCCCCTGCTATGTTAATAGCTTGCTAGATCTTGCAAGAGCCTCCTGTATGTGATTAAAGCTCAATTTACAGAGAAAGAGATACAATTATTTAAGGTAAATTACATCTGATTGAAAGTGAAACAAGTTTTTTTTTTTTTCATGCATGCTGTGTCAGTCACAGTCAGGGGAGGTGTGACAAGGGCCACATAAACAGAAACAAAGTGATTTAACTCCTAAATGGCAGAGAATTGAGCAGTGAAACCTCAGAGGCATGATCTATACACTAAAACTGCTTCATTAAGCTAAAGTTGTTTAGGTGACTATAGTGTACCTTTAAGTAGTATGTATAATAAATGGTAGGATATGGGCTCTCACACATATCATTAAAAAAATTACTTCATTTCTTGTACAGTTATGTTGAGCCTTTTATTACGCTTAGGGCTTAATAAATTAACCTATCTGGGCAGGAATTGTAACTCATCCATGGACTTTTCTCAATATGGTAAACCCAATGTTTGAAAAACGTGTACTTAAAATACACCATTACACGCTCAGAAATAATACAATTTTGGGTGAAGAATGTATTATTTTTAACAAACGTGTCAATGTAAACCCTCCTAAGAACATAGGATGAACTGCATTAAAGTGACGGGAGATTCCCTTTGTGTAAGGAGTAGTGTATGGCCAGGGTGGGCACAGCTAAATCACACTCTCTCTCTGCCTGAAAACACAAATGTTTTTACCCAGAATCTCCGAGTCAGACCAAGAGATTTCCTATTCGTGCACATTCATGTTTCTGTATTCTGAGAAAAGCCTTTAATAAAGCACATTATTTCCGTCGTATTCTAAAGCCTTGCTGTGCACCCCTTTCTGCCATTCTCTTTGTGGATGCTCAGATTAATCTGACCCCAACAGAACCACTCTGTTACTTAACAAATGCCTCTCAAGACCTAGCTTAAAAGGGCAAATGGATGAGGCAGAAATAGAGAAGCAATTTATTACACACCGTCTAATTTCATTTTACAACCATATACCGGTATGTTATATCCCACAAAATGTCACGTCAGCAGTTTCTATACAGCATTTCATTGTTGGATGACAACAGGAGAACTTTTCTATTTACAGGTTAGTTTCCAATACATGGTAGGTAGAGTAAGAGCAGCTGTTATACTGACATTATAATTACGTACATTCTGAGTAAGCTTATTATAGTTCTGATGCCTTAATTGTAAGATGCAGAATCACTTCAGTTTGAAACAAACACCTTTTTAAATTAAGCATTTCTTTTAACAGTGTGGGGTAGCAAGGGAGAGTGCCATTACTATGGATATAGTACAGCGAATAATAGAATGACGAGTTCCTTTATGGACAGAGTGTAGGAGACATGCAGGGCTAGGGTGAACTATAAGAGACAAAATATACATTTGACTTGGAGAGGAAAGATGGGGTTTTAAAAAGAGACTATTTTGAAAGTAATTTGTTTTTGTAGAGGAAGGCATGAGAGTGAGTTAATATTTTGAGGATTCTTGCAACTGCAACCAAATGGAATCACATTTAAGTAGCTGAGAACAGATTAGGATATAAATGGAAATTGGGTTAATCAACAAGTAAATGTAGATGTAATTGTCCAGACAGGTTAGTGTTGTTGCATGCAGAAGAGATTTTTAATGTGCAGAGCGAGAAAGAAATATGCAGATTTTATTTTCCTTGAGAGCTGTTGCACAAGTTAGACATGTGCAAATATTTTGTACGGGTGACGAATGGAGAATAGTTCTACTTGGGGAGTCTTATGACTCCTCAGGTAAATATTAGATTGATCAATTAATCTGTATATGGATTAAAAGGCTTTTCAGTTGCCTGGACCCCCCAGTTTCAAAATTTGTACGTATATCAAATGTTTTTAGATTATCTGAGATCCTTTTACTCAAACCTAATGACATAATTAGCCCGTGTTTCTAGATGAAGCACTATGTCCTAAAATGCTTATAAGAATTAATATGCTTTTATAGTTTTTTTTTTTTCCAGACTTTTATACAAGCTTATAACTGTTATGTGTAGCAAAATTGTGTATTTATAAAAGTGTGGCATAATATGGGATTGTATATTCTTACTCCAAGCACCATGAGTACTTCAGTGATTTGAAGTAGTGACCCACAATGGGTGGTGCTTCCAGGAAAGGGAAGGCCTTTTTTAAAAGGCAGCCAGATAGCCCCCAAAAAGGGCAGACCCACCACCTGGCTGCCAGCCTGGCTAGTCACAAACCTTCAGGATCATGCAGGGAGCTCATCAGCAGCACTCCCTGTATTTATTATTATTATTTTTATTATTATTACCATTTATATAGCGCCAACAGATTCCGTAGCGCTTAGTATGGTCATGGGATCCGCTGAACAGTAATGATGCCGAATGCGGGACAGTAGGGAGGCATGAAGTTATGAATCATTGTCTCCAACAGCTCAAACATTAACTGCCTTTAATCTAAACCAAGGCATACATTTATATAGTTTAATGTATACCTGTCCCCTCTGGCAATCTGTGTTAAAAGCTGGTATATTCATGAGTACTTTTTAGATGTTGAGGTAGCTTAAAGGGACACTCTGGTACATAAAGTATCTGATAGAGCACTGAGCCAAAAATAATTGTTATATTTTATTTTTTTTCCTTTATTTACACAATGCCTCTTGTATGGTATTACAATTAGAAGTGATGCAACATAGGAAAATAGAGTTGTACTTTTCGTCAATTGTGTATTTAGAAACTAGATTCAAGCGCAGTTGGTGGGTTTTATTCATAAATCTAGATAAACTCACCAGTGCCTTTTATTACAAGTATAAACACACAGTTTAATTTAAAAATGAAATCCTTGTCTTAAGACTTGATGTTAGCATGCTTTGCCTTTTTGCCTACTGTGAATTTCTACTCTTTCAGGAGTTGTTCAATGTCATTCAGATGTGGACTTATAGACCACTTTGGAATGGTCCAATCTTTCTGACACTGGGCAGTACAGTTCTCTCTAGAATGTGTTGATAGTCTTCTGATTTCATTGGGCCGTGCTTAAGATTCTAGGCACCCAATGCCCGAGGCAGCAATGCAAACCTAAATCACTGAACATCCTTTAACCAGAGCTATGCTGTTCTTGTCTTTTGAAAGCTTTCTTTTTCCTTCTGAAAACACAGGGTTGTTGTGCTTTTCCCCCAAAAAAATATTTGCTCTACCATTGTTCATCTGTCTAAAGGACATTCTCCCAGACGGACTGTGGATTTTCAATCTGCATTTTGGAAAACTCCAGTCGCAGCATAGGGCAAATGGTGTCTTGATTAAAGTGCAATGATACCAATATTTTCGGCCATGTCTGTAGATTTGGCATCTGTGCCAGGTCTGCATCATTCGTGCATGCCACGAATGTATGTGTATAAAGCAGGGCTTGTTGCATCTTCTGGTAAAAGAATGCAGGAGGGATGCAGCGTCCAGTGTCAAAACTGATACCTGTACTGGAGAGGTCATTGTCCAGCGTCACATTTGATGTGACTAGGACTGCAGGTACTTGAGAGGAACAAAGCCACTGGTAAGTATACACCAATAATTCCTTGCTGCTTAGAAGTTTATTGTAGATGAAAAGCTGTACTATTGAAATCAATGGGGGGTGAAAATTTCAGTATTAACTTGTTTATTAGAATGAATTCCTTTTTTAAAATTACCCTGCAGGTAACACTTTAGTAAATATGATTCAGACTTCAGAGCCATATATATTATCAGGCAAAGCTTAAACGTATCGAGGGATTTCTGGCCACCAACTGTCATGGATAAAAAATTGACAGCTGATGCACTTACCTAGAATCTTGCATAACATTTTATAATATACAGACACTACATATATCCTTTGGAAATCTTGTTTCTGCATTAACTCTAGGGTATATTGTAATTAATTTTGTAGGGTGAGCAATGTTAAAATTTTTATGGATATTGACTCCTGAAAATGAAGACCAGTATACTCGTCTGATACTGAAATGATAACCTACAGAAATTGTAATTTAATCTGTGTGTATTTTCTGAAATGATAACTAGAATATTGGTATCCTCATGGACTATCCAAATTATTGTATGTTTGTTTGAATTGTCAAATAGATCTGAAATTGATGATTAAAAGTTTTATAGATTCCATAAATTTAAAGGGATCCTTTAGTGCCAGGAAAACAAACCTCCCACAGGGGGCCCCCTGCCCAATTACTTTAATCCAGCGCCAGGCTCCCTTGGCGCTGGTCACCTCTCCTCCCCCGCCGAAGTCGGCTCCTGAGTGGAGACGACTGCGCATGCGAGGCCAGAGATGCGTGCGCACGAATTCAAACCCGCCCATAGTAAAGCATTACTCAATGCTTTCCTATAGGGATCTTTATTTGACGCTGGAGGACCGTGAGGACGTCCAGCGTCAAATAAGTGCGATTTAATCAGTCTAAGCGCCACTACAGGCTGCATTAATCCTGCAGTGTAAACATAGCAGTTTCTCTGAAACTGCTATGTTTTCAGCTGCAGGGTTAAAACTAGGGGGACCTGGCACCCAGACCACTTCATTAGGCTGAAGTGGTCTGGGTGCCTCGAGTGGTCATTTAATGAACATTTCACATTGGTGTAATTTTCCAGTATGTAGGATTGTAAATTCTATGTGCTTACTAAGACAGGATAATACTTTTTTTTTTTTTTTTAAATTGTACAATAGCAGACAATAGAAATCACGAACATGTGACCTCATGATGAGAGCGTTTTCTGAAACGGATGCTATACTAGAGTAACATATAAACAAAAAATGAAAAAGCAAGCAAAATAGCAGCCAACAGAAATAAAATTATTATTTCATAATGTGGTATATATTATGAGTAGATAAAAAAAAATCTCAACATAAGTTAATCATAATACAAGTAACAACAAAATAGTCATCCATTTATGAGTACTCTGTAAAATTCGGTATTTAAAATAAAATATTAATATCCTAAAAAAATAGAAATAAGGAGCTTAAAACAAATGATTTGTACTAATTTGTGTGTGTGTGTGTGTGTATGTATGTATGTATGTATGTATGTATATGTGTATATATATATATTGTGATAAAGTGAAGGCAGATAGGCCTTTTAACCCCAGGGGAAGTACGTGTAGTTTGTGTGTTGCACAACACAAAACACTGTTTAGTTATGGGCCCCTGGGGTGGAGCATTTGGAGAGAAGGGTGGGCCAATGCTCCACTCCACAGTTTAGTGGTTTTCTGGGGAGACATGGATCCAGGCCAGGGTTTTTTGGATCGTCTCCAACCCACTGCTCAGCTGCAGTTAATGAGCTGTTGCAGTGGGAATAAACTCCTCCCTGCTAGGCAGGTAAAGGAGAGGGATTGCTGGCTTCCTCCCAGGAAGCAGGTAGGAGAGAGGCTGATCTCTCCAGATAGAGTCAAGAAGACTAGGCACTGGGAGTGCGGAAAGGAAAGCAGTCAGGGAAAGGCTGGCTTGGAGCACTGGTAGTGCAGAAAGGAAAGCAGTCAGGGCAAGGCTGGCTTGGAGCACTAGGAGTGCGGAAAGGAACGCAACAGGCTAGCCAGCAGAGTGTTGCTAACTAATAAGGTTGGTGCCATATGTTTTGTTAGTTTAACCCTGATAGAGAGGGATGTTCAAAGTGAGTTAGTGCTCAGACCGAGCTAGGTTTTTGTTTATAGGGTTTTGTGTTACATTTATGTTTTAATTTACTGCTGTATCTTGTGTGGATATATACAAATAAAGTGACTGGATTATATGCAAATACAAGGACTGTGCATGTTTTTGCCCTAGAGGACCGTGCTACCTGCAAACAAAGATCACAATATATATATAAATATATGCCATACATTGAGCTTTGTAGGGATGGTATTTTGAAAGATGCATAACATACAAAACATAATATATTTGCATATCTCAGAATTAGGTTTGTAAATATAAAAATAGGAGAATAATATTTATAGGTAACATAATATTCTAATCACCAATATACCACCAATAACGTGCTTATTGTTTGGAATTATTTATTAAGGCAAAATGGGTAACATTCCTATGCAAAGTACAAAATTATCAAGCAGACACTCTAGAAACCAGTAGAATGTATCTTAATATATAACTTTTGTCTTTGCACTGCTGTAGTTTTTCCTTGATAATAGTGGATTTATGTTGCATTGTACATTGCATGTACTGGACATATTGTCACTCTTCAAATTTTGGTCCGAATGTGCAGCCTCTTTGTAGCAATATGGCAATGAATGTCTTATGTTCTGGCGAGTCATTCTATTACATAGAGGTGAGAAATAGGACTCTAAATCTTCACTGCCAACATGTATTGATATTGGCATCTTCTTAATAATGATTTGCTTTTCTATAGAGATGTGCCAGTAGCAATTTCTCATAAGGGAAATGCACGGTATACATGGGGTATTCCTGGTTTTGCTAGAGCAAGCATGCAGTCATCCCCTTGGATTAATTTCAATTAAATTATAAAAGGAAAGGACTGGTTATTAGTTTTTTGTTTTTATGTTGGGATTATTGGATGCATAATTAACACAGGCATCCAACATAAACAAAGCAAAAATTCCATAATTTAGCCTAATGTCTCTGCCAGTAAGTTGCTCCTATGATTTAAGGAAAATGTAGTTTTAATTTGTACTCTTAGAGAATCGTCTATCATTTGCTGCTTTTTGCATGAATAGAGGACAGGCCTACTCACTAACCTGAACACCTATACCACACAATGCTTCCATCAACTCTGTGACACCAGTTTTCAATATAGCAAAGCAACTCTAAATTTGCACAAATTAACTTTGTCTTGTATTACTGATTAGAGATTTTAGTTGGGCTCAATAACACCTGTGCTATCAACACAACTTGTTTTACTGTTACTGTAGACTATGGCCCGGCATTTAAAACCTTTTCCCTGCAGAAAGGCTTATTCGTGCCTTTCTGCCAGGGTGTTTTGTAGATTCAATCAACCGAACAAAGTACAGAACGATCGACCACCTGGGAACTGGAGTATGCCGTCAATTGACCGCCCCCAGAAGTTGCGGTTAACCGCAGCTTAATTGAAGAACGCTGGGTGGCCTTTTGTTCGTTTGCCGAACACGTGGCAGCGGCCATTTTAACTCCCGAATGGCCAGCGGTGTTCAGCGCCCAAACTATGGAACTGGAAACGCACATTTATTTGCGCGAACACAGCTGAGCCACCAGCCTCCTTACCCCTGCATTCGGTAGTGTAACCGAATGCCTGTTCATTCGGTAGTTTAACCGTATGAACAGCATCAGCCCAGATAGCCATGCCATGGAGCCTATTCGTGTAACGAAAGACTATGGGAAAGGCAATTGAACTGTATGTATGTGATCTGAGCGCTATTCGGTAGTGATGTGCGCTCAGATCTAAGATATCTGAGGATAGGTAGAATGTATATGTTTTGTGTAGTAGTGTAACATTGGATATTTTAATGTCTTTTATTGTCCTTTGTCTGCCATGTGGTTAATGGAGTTTTGCCTCTGTCCTTGGAGATAATTGGATTACTTCCCAATTATCTCCAGGACACAGAGGAGGGATTGTGATGCATTGTGGGATTATACATTTGTGATTGGTCAATGTCCAACATGTTTCCCAGTCTTCCATCTGGTCCCCTAGGGGAGTGTCCACCAGGTGGAAGACCTGCATAAAAGCCGGGCAGGTAGCCCAAGTAAAAGAGATTCTGCCTGATCCTCAAACGAAGTGTCGTCTCGTTATTGGGGGAATTGGATTGTATGCTGATTGCCAGGAGTGTAAGTTGATTGTATGCTTTTCCTGTTTGGCTGTTTCCAGTGTTCGTGTGTTTCCTGTTCGGGAGTTGGAGGATTCGTGTAGTTTGCAGTTTGGGAGATTGGTGCTTGCATCTGAAAGGGGAATATCGCCTAAACGGTTTTCAACCTCTTGTGTGCAAAACGGTCTGTTACACTGTTCTGATTTCATTTCACTACAATGTACAATGTAGTGAATAAACTCAAAATAGTACAATGTATGTGAGTATTCTATAACTTAATATAAAACAATCATAGTATAGCTTTTTAAGAGCTCTTGTAACCAAAAGAGCAAAACAAAAAAACTTTTTTATTTGAGAATCAATGTAACAACTCATAATAATCAATTTAAATATATGTGCTGTGAAAGATTTTTAAACTCTTGATAATTTTAGAACACCACTTCTCTCTCCCGATTTCTGATATTGAAAGAAAACTTACAGATCTGCTAGTCCTATTTAAGTCAGGTGAATTTTCGTATGTTTGTTTTATATTCATCTCATTGAATTGGTTATAGTTCATCTCCCTACATTCAGTGTAATACCATATTCTAGCATTTGAACACTAAGTAAGGCTTTCCATAGGACTACTAAAGGTAGTCCTATGGCAGGAATTACACAATCCTTTCTAGCCATACCTAGTCTCACGTGCAATGGACATTGTGACTGGTTAAAAGCAGTGAGCTGACACTCTCCGCCAATCGCAACCTCCCATTGCCTCTTAAACCAATGCTTCCTCATTATCCCAACAGAACAGAGGGGATGGTCAATTGAGGACTCACATTTAAAATTAAATTCTGTTCAATGCTGAGTGGCAGTATGGTGCCTGGGGACTCAAGACACTAGAACCACCTCAATGAAATGAAACTGTTACAGTGCCCAAAATGTCCCTTTAATATAGTATTTGCAGACATTTTTAAATTAAAAATACTATTTTACTTTAATATTATTATAATATTTAATATATTGAATAATATTATACTATTTATTTTTCCATGAATAGAGAAATAGACGCATTTTCTTATCAATCTGGGATGCTGTATCAGGGTATGAAGGAAATGTGGTCCACAACATCTGGAGTACCTAAGGTTGCCTATCTAATCTATGAGAGAGCCAATATATGTTAGTTAGAATCATCTGTGTCATGCCAGATTTGTATCGGCACGGGCAAGTAGAAGCAAAGCTTGCCATTAGGTATAACAAAGGTGAGGTCATTGCTTTAATTCATGGACACAGAAACAACGTTCCTTTAACCATGTTACGTGTTACACCTTTTAATACTTTTTAATTTTATGAAGGGTATATGTAGGCAGCAAAGGCCTGTTTTTAACAAGCGTAATAAAAAAAATCTTGTAAAGAGTGTAAATTTAACTTTCTGTAAAAATGAAACCTTAAAACATCAGAAAGTGGAAAACAAAGTTATGAAAAGATATACAAGGTTATTTACTAAAGTGAGAATTGTTAGGAATTTAAAGTAAATTTCCGATTTAAATACTTTAAATTCCCAGCAATTATCACTTTAGAGAGTCTGTTAAAGATAACTAGTAGAGACTGTTAAACAGAATCCAAGAATGCCTATCATACAGAATTCAAGGAAGGATGACTTCCTCTGGAATGGATGCTTGTAGACAGGAAGGGAAGAGAAGGTATGTAAGAGGTCAACAAGTAATAAAGCAGGTGGAATAAGTAACGCATTCTCAGAGCGGTTTACTTTGGGCAGTGTGCTGGTGAAATAGGTAATATAAAAAAGTACCAGGGTGACTAGTCCATGCATTTCACAGATCAAATATGTTCGACCCTATATGCTTATCTTCCAAAAATCCACTTTAAACAGAGTGATTCACAGTCTACCTATGTAACATCACCAGGATGAAAATCAATATCTGATTTTAATATTACTCCATTGAGAATACCCTAAAAGCCTACATGGCTGTGGGCTACGTAGGACTAAAAATGCAAACCGTTCTTTATTTCACTTTAAGAGGTACCCAACCTTGTACTAGTCGGTAGCCTTTCTAGCTTGGGGGCTTCACTTAGGTTTTTGCTAATGTGTTGTGTCTCGACCCTAAAGCAGTATTTTGACAAATGATATAAAATTCAATGCATTTTGAACATGTTGGCTGCAGAGACTTTGGCATTACTGCTATGACTCAAGCACAGGCAAACTGCCAGAACAGCAGGGACAGGATGTCTTTCCTTGTCCTAGTTCAATTGGATATTTATTGCTATATTCTAGTCCAATTTCAATAACAAGCTTTTGATACAATCATATCAATTTTATGTATTAACTGCGTTTGTTCTTAATTTAATGTGGCATCTTGAACTTTTTTATTTGGTTTGGGTGTGTGTAGTTTATGTAAACTTTTATAATGTTTCATTTTTAATATCGTTACAATTAAATACATTATTAGCATGAAATGCGTCAAGCGAAATAATATCTCCGATTGGACAATTATGCTGTAATTTCAAATATCATATTTCCCTTTAATTATGTCGACCTAATGCTTACAATTCACTGTATTTTAAGAGTCTGACATGAATAATAAATACTCATTTAATTCTTTTTTTTTATTTACAAAAACCATCACAACTTCAAATAAACACTAGTGAACATTTAGAACAGGGGTTCCTAACCCAGTCCTCAAGTACCCCCTAACAGTCTACAATTTAGGGATTACTCTCTTGTGTCTAAAGTGTTTTTTAAAATCTTCTAAAAACACATTAGACAAAACTGGGTAATCCCTAAATCCAGAACTGTTAGGGGGTACTTGAGGACTGGATTGGGAACCACAGATCTAGAACCTTTCTTTCCGCAGTTATAACAAAAAAAAGAGCAATTGTGACTTTAGACGGGGACTCTGCAACGACTGCCCTTAAATGTGCCATCTAAGTACCATAACCACTGCAGTCATTGTAGTTGTTATGGTGCAGAAAGCCTATAAATCTGCTTGTTTGCCTAAATATTTCCCTACACTTCGAATAAACAGACACTGTAACACTTCATGTGTGTCCGAAATGATTCTGTGTAGTTTGAGACAAATAATAGCAAATATATATGACTTTTTGTCATGCATACAATTTTCTTGTCCATTTTAGTGCATATATGTCGGAAGTGCATATATATTAATTTTAATTCTTTCCCCACTCACAATTTTTAATTTATGTGTAATGTTGTAATTTGTTTTTCTAGCTGTGTTTCCTCATCCTAAGTGATCTCAATAATACAGACATTTATTGAACGGATACTATAGTCACCCAGACCACTTCATCTCATTGAAGTGGTCTGGGTGCAATGTCCCTATCCACTTAACCCTGCAGCTGAAAACATTGCAGTTTCTTGGCAGAAAAATTCTTCTTAAACTATAGTTAAAAATGAACTTATTGCTTAGCAATGAGCATTCTGTGTATCCGTGTGTAAGTCATCAATCAGCACCTCACTAGCAGTTTCTCCACGGCACAGATTTATTTATTTATTTAATGTTCATACCCCTTTAGTAAGGAATTTAGACTTTAACGCTGACCTACCTACCCATAGAAACCCTGGTAAGTGCATTCTGTTTTATGTATTTATTAACATGTTACCTCCCGCATATAAAGCAATCACCATGCCAGGAAAACCAAAGGAATCCACAGGAATATTTTATTGGTTTCTATGGCGATTGCTCTACTTTTAAAGTTTTGCCTTACTTTCCTACAAGTCATACGCAAGAGAACGATCAAGAAGAGAAATGTCACATGCTCACCAGTAAGCCTCACAAGTTTGTTTGTGAAAATCGCTCAAAGCAGAGACAGACCAACTAATAAGATTAATGCTATGCTTATAGCCAATTGGGTAACACAGATCATGGATACACTTGTCAAAATGGGCTGTTTCATTGAAAGATTAAGATTTGCTGTTATTATTATTATTATTATTTAGAGTGCCAACACATCTCTCAGTGCTTTACAATCATAGAATGGGAATAATTGACAAGTAGTTAACATACAAAATATTAACAGAAAAAAGGGGTAAAGAAAGCATTGCTCTAACAAACTGGTCCTTCAACGGGACGAATTGATTGGATTATTTATGCAATTCTTTAATTGTTTTTATGACAGTCTTATTTCTTTTATTAATTTTAAATACATTTGACTGTATTGTTATTTTGGTCTATTGTCCAAGCTAATTTCATTTTAAGGAAACCGAAATGAAGAAGCATAAGGTATATTAAATGTCATCCATTGCACCGTACTATTATAGAACATCAAGTAGTTAAAGTTATTTAGTCTAAAATGAAAACTTATCATTTCTTAACCCTGCTTGTGAAAAACGTGGTTGGGGGGGAAAGTATGAACTGATACAAAAGATTAGAGCTTTCTATCAAAACTGAACGTTTGCAATGTTTAGCTTTAATTTTGGATACAAAGCCATGTAAGGAAAAAAGTGCTTCTTTTTCCCCTACCTCTTGGGAAAACATTACATTCAATTAAAGCCAGTCTCTTTAATGTTTCTTCGTTGCAGGAGGGATTGCCCGTTTCTTTCACTAAACCAGGAATCTGGGAGAATTGACAAAAAAACAGAAAATTTACAGATAATTTTAAAAAACAAAAAAAATTTCAGCTTCATTGTTGCACCCTTGTCACGATAGTGACCCCTTCACACAGATGGTAACCCTGAAAGGGACGTATACCGGACCTTAGGGTGGCCGGACTTAACGTCAAAGAATAGTCAAGAAAAAGCCGAGGGTCAAAGGAGTACGGAAATCGGGATATACGAAAAAAAACCAAGCCAAAAGTCAGGGAGCCAGATAGGAGAATAGTCAGAACGAAAGCCAAGAGTCAAAATACCAGAAAAACAGCAAAACAGTAAAAGAGCACTAGGGGAACAATCAAGAACCACACTAGGGCACTGAGGTGTGGACAGGAATGCCCTTTTATACTAATGTGTGTGTCACTTTAAAGCCACGCCCCCAAAAGGTTCGGGAGCGTGGCCGCGTTTGAATTTTCGCGGCAAAATCATTATGACGTCGGCGCGCATGCGCCGCGTCATAAAACGGATTTTGCCGCGAGCGGGCAGCGTCCGAGAGGCTGAGCCGCCTCCCGGAAGTAGCCGGGGAAGCTGTCTTGCCGCGCGGGATCGGCGGACCCAGGTAAGGTATCGTTACAGTACCCCCCCCTCGAGGACCGCCCCCAGGGCGGGCAGGACAGGGCCCGCGAGAACGACGCCTAGCAAAGGAATGGACTAGGCGAGGCGCGTGCACGTCCGAGGCATCAACCCATGACCTTTCCTCGGGACCGTACCCCTTCCAATCCAACAGATACTGGAGCCGACCTCTAGAGATCCGAGAGTCTAAAATAGACCTAACCTCGTATTCGTTTTGGCCATCAATGAGAGTAGAACGAGGAGACCTGGGTTTACGAGTAAAGCGATTACAAATCAAAGGTTTCAGAAGAGAAACATGAAAGGAATTGGGAATCCTCATATTAGCTGGTAAATCCAGGCGATAACAGACTGGATTAATCCGTTGGAGGATCCTAAAAGGACCAATGAAACGCGGAGCAAATTTCATAGATGGGACTCGTAATTTAATATTGCGTGTACTCAACCACACTCTATCTCCCACTATAAAATTCGGAGCATTCTTGCGCCGGGTGTCCGCTTTGCGTTTTTGAGCATCGGCCTTATGAGTCAGGATACGCTTGACCCCTAACCAAGTTTCTTTCATATTCCTCACAGTATAGTCAACACTAGGCACAACGGAGGATGAAAAAGAACTCGGAAGAGTAGTAGGGTCAAAGCCATAATTTACAAAAAAGGGGCTTTGTTGTGTTGATTCGTGAACCCAGTTATTGTGGGCGAATTCAGCCCAAGGGAGTAACTCCTTCCAATCATCTTGGTGATCGGAGATGAAGCAACGGAGGTACTGCTCTAGTGACTGATTCATTCTCTCAGTAACTCCGTTGGATTAGGGATGGTACAAAGAGGAGTGGTTAAGTTTGATACCTAACTGAACACAACGCCCTCCAAAACCTGGAAATAAACTGTGAGCCTCTGTCAGAGACTATGTCTGTAGGGATACCATGTAAACGAACCACCTCCCTTATGAATATCGTGGCCAGTTCTGAGGATGAAGGAAGTTTAATTAAAGGGACTAGGTGGGTCATTTTGGAAAATCTATCGATGATAGTTAGAATCACCCGGTGATTTTTTGAAGGTGGCAGGTCTACTATGAAATCCATGGCGATACTTGACCAGGGCATTTCGGGAATAGGCAACGGCATGAGGAGGCCTAAAGGACGACTTTTAGGAGACTTACTAGAGGAACAAATGTTACAGGCCAGGACATATTCTCGAATGTCCTTCTTGTAAGAAGGCCACCAGAATTGCTTTTCGAGTAGTGCTTCTGTTTTATGGATACCGGGATGACCGGCAATCTTAGAGTCGTGTACCAAGGATAGGAGTCGTCTTCTATAATTGAAGGGTACGTATAATTTTCCCTGAGGGATAGTCAGGGAGTTGTGGTTTTGAAATTTAGACAATACTTCTATTAAGCTAGAAGAGATTTTAGTACGTACCGTAGCCACTATTTGTGAAGTAGGGATTATAGAAGATAAATGGGTTACTGGCGGGGATATGTGTTCATGTTGCCGAGATAAGGCATCTGCTTTTGTATTCTTAGAACCGGGTCTGTATGTCACTAAGTAATTAAAACGTGTTAGGAATAAAGACCAACGAATCTGCCTGTCAGTCATTCTTTTAGCTTCTCCAAAATAGGAGAGGTTCTTGTGATCAGTGAAGATGATGATCGGTTCCGATGTCCCCTCTAATAGATGCCGCCATTCTTTGAGTGCTGAAATGATAGCCAACAATTCCCTATCCCCTATATCGTATCTACGTTCTGTTTCCGTCAGTTTTTTAGAAAAATAGCCACAGGGATGTAGGGGCTGGTCATTCGAGGATCTCTGAGAGAGTACAGCTCCTATCCCTGTCTCAGAAGCATCCACTTCTAGCAAAAAAGGACGCAAAGGATTAGGGTGACTTAACACCGGGGCTGAAGAAAAGGTTAGCTTCAATTTTTCAAAGGCTTCCTTAGCTTCAGTACTCCACACCGTATGACTTCTATTCTTTTTTGTCATAGCGGTAATAGGAGCGGTAATAGAGGAAAATCCTCTGATAAACTTTCTATAGTAATTAGCAAACCCCAGGAAACGTTGGATGGCTTTTAGTCCAACGGGTAGGGGCCAATTTAAAATGGCTTCTAGTTTTTTGGGTTCCATTTGAAAGCCGGAACCGGAAATTATGTACCCCAAGAAATTAACCTTCTCCACGTCAAATAAACATTTTTCTAATTTACTGTAAAGTCCGTTCTTTAATAATTTGGATAATACTATTCTAACATGCCTATGGTGCTCTTTGATATTCTTAGAGTAGATGAGTATGTCATCTAAATAAACAACAACAAACCTTTGTAGATAGTCCCTTAATACATCGTTTATAAAATCTTGAAAGACTGCCGGAGCGTTGCATAAACCGAAGGGCATAACCCTATATTGATAATGGCCATAGCGAGTATTGAAGGCCGTTTTCCACTCATGTCCCTTCTTAATACGAACTAAATTATAAGCTCCCCGTAGGTCTAATTTAGTGAATATGGTAGCACCCTTTAACCTATCAAAAAGCTCAGTAATGAGCGGAATAGGATACGCATTTCGTATAGTTATTTTGTTTAATCCCCGATAATCGATGCAGGGTCTTAGGTCACCTTCCTTTTTGGAAACAAAAAAAAACCCTGCACCAGCCGGGGAGGATGATTTGGTAATAAAACCCTTCTTCAAATTTTCTGTGATGTACTCTTCCAGTACTTTGTTCTCTGTTACAGAGAGGGGATACACGGTACCCCTAGGGGGCATAGTACCAGGCAACAATTCAATAGCGCAGTAATAAGAACGATGGGGTGGTAATTTGTTTGCTTCCCTTTGTTCAAAGACTGCCTTGAGATCCCGATATGGTTCGGGTACTTGAGTGGTTAATGGTTCCATGGTAGGAACGTTGAGGAGTCCTATAGGTTTAACTCGACTGATGCACTCCTTAAAACAAGAATCACCCCATTTTACTAATTCTTTTCTCTCCCAGTTAATTAGAGGATTATGCTTGGTAAGCCAAGGAAACCCAAGTATAATCGGAAAGGTAGGAGAAGGTATTTGCTGTAAGATTATGGTTTCTTTATGCAATGAACCTACAGTCAAGACTAAGGGTTTGGATTCTTGAGTGATAAAAGGAATGGATAATGGTCTACCATCTATGGCCTCAACTGCCAAGGGTGTTGTTCTTTCTCGAAATGGGAGGTTGTGGTGTTGGCCGAAAGTACGGTCAATAAAGTTCTCAGCTGCCCCCGAGTCTATTAGCGCAGAAGTATTTATTAACTTTTTCTCCCATTCTATAGTTATCGGTAGAAGAAGCCTGAGTTCTTTTCTATCTTGGAAGGAGGACATACACATTACACCCAAGGCCTGTCCTCCTTGAGGGCTTAGGCGTTGGAGTTTTCCGGCCGGCTTGGGCAGTGTAAGCGGGTATGTCCTCTTTTCCCACAATACATACAAAGTCCCTCCCTTCGTCTATATTGTCTCTCAGGTTCAGACAACCGTGTGGCTCCCAGTTGCATGGGTTCTACTGGAGTGACAGAGGTTTCCTCAGATGAAGGAAACGTTAATGCCAGGCGTTCTGGCATACGCCTAGGTCTATCCCTGGTGTTTTGTCTATGTCTGAGACGTTCGTCTATATGTGCTAGATATGTAATTAATTCTTCCAACACATTAGGGAGATCTCGGGTGGCTACCTCATCTAAAAGTTTGTCAGAAAGTCCGTTCATAAACACATCTACAAAGGCCTGCTCATTCCATCTGACCTCTGCAGCAGGAGTGCGAAATTCTAGAGCATAGTCCACAAGGGAACGAGTCCCTTGTTTCATTCGTAAGAGGGTTTTAGCAGCATTGGTACGTCTCCCAGGGGGATCAAATGTTCTTCTAAAGGCTGCGACAAACTCTGCGTAGTTGAAAACTATGGGATTGTCGTTTTCCCACAATGGATTAGCCCAAACTAGTGCTCTATCAACTAACAATGTTATAATATAACCAATCTTAGCTCTATCAGTAGGATATGCCCTAGGATGAAGTTCAAAGTTAATACTTATTTGATTGAGGAAACCCCGACAACCCTTGGGATCACCTCCGTAACGGAGAGGGGATGTGGCATGGGCAGAAGCTCCCCCTGCCGCCATCTCCAAATGAGGTTCCTGAGGTCTAAGACCCGGAATATGGTCCTCTGGCTGTAGATGTGCAGTCCGAGCTAACAGGGTCTGAACGGCTACAGCAAACTGGTCCATACGATGGTCCAGCTCCTCAAATCGATTATCAGGAACCGGGCCATGAGGATTAGCACCTGCAGGGTCCATGGCCCTAGTGTAATGTCACGATAGTGACCCCTTCACACAGATGGTAACCCTGAAAGGGACGTATACCGGACCTTAGGGTGGCCGGACTTAACGTCAAAGAATAGTCAAGAAAAAGCCGAGGGTCAAAGGAGTACGGAAATCGGGATATACGAAAAAAGCCAAGCCAAAAGTCAGGGAAGCCAGATAGGAGAATAGTCAGAACGAAAGCCAAGAGTCAAAATACCAGAAAAACAGCAAAACAGTAAAAGAGCACTAGGGGAACAATCAAGAACCACACTAGGGCACTGAGGTGTGGACAGGAATGCCCTTTTATACTAATGTGTGTGTCACTTTAAAGCCACGCCCCCAAAAGGTTCGGGAGCGTGGCCGCGTTTGAATTTTCGCGGCAAAATCATTATGACGTCGGCGCGCATGCGCCGCGTCATAAAACGGATTTTGCCGCGAGCGGGCAGCGTCCGAGAGGCTGAGCCGCCTCCCGGAAGTAGCCGGGGAAGCTGTCTTGCCGCGCGGGATCGGCGGACCCAGGTAAGGTATCGTTACAACCCTGATATACAGGGAGTGCAGAATTATTAGGCAAGTTGTATTTTTGAGGATTAATTTTATTATTGAACAACAACCATGTTCTCAATGAACCCAAAAAACTCATTAATATCAAAGCTGAATATTTTTGGAAGTAGTTTTTAGTTTGTTTTTAGTTTTAGCTATGTTGGGGGATATCTGTGTGTGCAGGTGACTATTACTGTGCATAATTATTAGGCAACTTAACAAAAAACAAATATATACCCATTTCAATTATTTATTATTACCAGTGAAACCAATATAACATCTCAACATTCACAAATATACATTTCTGACATTCAAAACAAAACAAAAACAAATCAGTGACCAATATAGCCACCTTTCTTTGCAAGGACACTCAAAAGCCTGCCATCCATGGATTCTGTCAGTGTTTTGATCTGTTCACCATCAACATTGCGTGCAGCAGCAACCACAGCCTCCCAGACACTGTTCAGAGAGGTGTACTGTTTTCCCTCCTTGTAAATCTCACATTTGATGATGGACCACAGGTTCTCAATGGGGTTCAGATCAGGTGAACAAGGAGGCCATGTCATTAGATTTTCTTCTTTTATACCCTTTCTTGCCAGCCACGCTGTGGAGTACTTGGACGCGTGTGATGGAGCATTGTCCTGCATGAAAATCATGTTTTTCTTGAAGGATGCAGACTTCTTCCTGTACCACTGCTTGAAGAAGGTGTCTTCCAGGAACTGGCAGTAGGACTGGGAGTTGAGCTTGACTCCATCCTCAACCCGAAAAGGCCCCACAAGCTCATCTTTGATGATACCAGCCCAAACCAGTACTCCACCTCCACCTTGCTGGCGTCTGAGTTGGACTGGAGCTCTCTGCCCTTTACCAATCCAGCCACGGGCCCATCCATCTGGCCCATCAAGACTCACTCTCATTTCATCAGTCCATAAAACCTTAGAAAAATCAGTCTTGAGATATTTCTTGGCCCAGTCTTGGCGTTTCAGCTTGTGTGTCTTGTTCAGTGGTGGTCGTCTTTCAGCCTTTCTTACCTTGGCCATGTCTCTGAGTATTGCACACCTTGTGCTTTTGGGCACTCCAGTGATGTTGCAGCTCTGAAATATGGCCAAACTGGTGGCAAGTGGCATCGTGGCAGCTGCACGCTTGACTTTTCTCAGTTCATGGGCAGTTATTTTGCGCCTTGGTTTTTCCACACGCTTCTTGCGACCCTGTTGACTATTTTGAATGAAACGCTTGATTGTTCGATGATCACGCTTCAGAAGCTTTGCAATTTTAAGAGTGCTGCATCCCTCTGCAAGATATCTCACTATTTTTGACTTTTCTGAGCCTGTCAAGTCCTTCTTTTGACCCATTTTGCCAAAGGAAAGGAAGTTGCCTAATAATTATGCACACCTGATATAGGGTGTTGATGTCATTAGACCACATCCCTTCTCATTACAGAGATGCACATCACCAAATATGCTTAATTGGTAGTAGGCTTTCGAGCCTATACAGCTTGGAGTAAGACAACATGCATAAAGAGGATGATGTGGTCAAAATACTCATTTGCCTAATAATTCTGCACTCCCTGTATGTATGACAGTTTTCACAAATCTCCAGTAAACCCCTACGTTCTATTGTCAATTGCTACCTTACTACAGATTGTATGTAGTGACTATTTTTTGTTTGTTTGCTTTTGCCTTTGTTTATGAGTTTCTCATTGATGGACAGATAAACCACATAAATAGGTAAAAACTAGGTAAATATGTTTCTGCTACATCCATATTTGTAGCTGTGAACAAGTTCAATGTTCCAATAGAGGTACAGTAAAATGGTGTATTTATATATTATATATTTAAATTTATAGATTTTTTTTTTTTAAATAGCATCCCACTAACTAAACATCCTCATGCAATATGGTGAAATCTATAAAGTATACATTTTACTTACAATTGTATATTGGAAGATGACCTTGTCGCCCACTTGCTTTGTGGATGACTTGTGAGCTTTAAAGGACCACTATAGTGCCCTGAGGATGCCCCCACCCTCAGGGTCCCCCTCCCACCCGGCTCTGGAAGGGGGAAAGGGGTAAAAACTTACCTTTTTCCAGTGCTGAACGGGGAGCTCTCCTCCTGCTCTCCTCCTCCGATCCTCCCCGTTGGCTGAATGCGCACGCACGGCAAGAGCTGCGCGCGCATTCAGTCGGTCGCATAGGAAAGCATTCATAATGCTTTCCTATGGACGCTGGCATCTTCTCACTGTGATTTTAACAGTGAGAATCACGCAAGCGCCTCTAGAGGCTTTGGAGGAAGGCTTAACCCATTCATAAACATCACAGTTTCTCTGAAACTACTATGTTTATAAAACAATGGGTTAACCATAGAAGGACCTGGCACCCAGACCACTTCATTAAGCTGAAGTGGTCTGGGTGCCTAGAGTGGTCCTTTAAGGATGTCTCAGTAAAGTAAAGAGGTTAAAAACTATATTGTAGGTAGTCAGAGTCTTCATTAAAGCAGAGAACCTTAATCAAGTATTATATCTTAGAACATTTTCCAAATGACCCGCTGTTGTGATTGCACAAATGTGAAGACACAGGAAATGATTAAAGCAGTCAGCAGCCATTCAGGAGTAATTTCTAGATGGCACTAACTTTGTGAGACTGTACCAAGTCATACATCAGGGCTCGGAAAATTCCCTAAACTAGTGAGCAAGAGCTCCTTGTGTTTAAACGCAATTCTTCCCTGGGTCTAAATTCTTTCTACATGTCTGTCTAACTTTAAGAATATAGAAAAATGTATCAAACCCCCCCTAATAATGATTAAAATATCAAATTTCCGTCTTTTAATGTTTGAATAGATGCTATTGGAAATTGTTATGTAATATCTGAATACCATAACAAATGATTCTCACTATTTTAGAATTGAAGTTAGTTAAAATAGAAAGATGGTTTAAGTGGCAGTTTTTTCACTGCAGTAGAAGCCTAATAATTTAGGTTTCCTGCTATGTTGAGTGAAGTGAAATTCATTTTATTGCCCGTTGCTAGAGGAATGTTAAATATCCCTAGGAAAAATGCTCCATAGAACACACAAGACATTTTTGCTAAAATGATTTATTTAGAGATGTAAGGGAATATAACCATCAGTTGTAATTGCAGAAAAATAAAGACTAGGGTGTGAACAAAGGTTGCGAATGAATAATGTATACTGTACTCTGCATTTAAAAAGCACTAGATATGCTCTGGTCGGTGGCATAGTGCATTTCATTTCTGCCTTTTAGTTTTTGTGATTGACTAAATTTGGCAAATTAAGCCATTCAGAAACAGGGGAAGAATATAACTATAATGGTTCCATTCATCAAATAGGTTATCAAAAAAGGTCATAGCCACCAGTCTGGTATTATGGTAATAAAGAAGGATCTTCTATGTTCCTTTAACAATGCACAGGTAATTGGAAGCACATATGACAAGTTCTAGTTAGCAGACATTGTTTGCAACTGTCAAACAATTTAAAGGTGCAATGCACATTGGTGATGAACGCCCCTTTATAGTGCATTACAGTGCGTTTCACCGTCTATATGAGTACAAAGTGTAGGAAATAATGATTTGGGCTATATTGTTATTCTATTCCACCCTTTCTATGTATTCATGTATATGTATGCATTCATTTGTCTGTACAAACTCTAAAACCATATTCATTTAGATGGCACCAAACCAAGTAAGCATTAAAATTAAGACCCCAACCTGTCAATTAAAACTACTAAGTTAATTTGACTAAAAGTCAAATTGCATATCTCT
>OW240912.1:283595446-283606049 GCA_933207985.1 Pelobates cultripes
CAAGTATGGATTCAATTTAGTACGGCATGTATAAACTGTTGCTGAAGGTAAAAAACAAAATAAACAGTGTATGTGTGCCTTAGAAAGTTTTTACTAGCTGAAGTGTCTATTCATTAAAGGATCACTATAGGGTCAGGAACACAAACATGTATTCCTGACCCTATAGTTCTAAACCCACCATTTAGGTGACTGTCCCCCCTCCTCCCCCAGCCCCCTTAAAAGTTAATTAAACTCACCTAATTTCCAGCACCGCACATGTCCGCCAGTGCTGGCCCCACCACCTTGGTGATTTTTTAGCCAATGGGAAGGCATTGAATTGGCTAAAATCGGCAAGGGACGGGGTCAAACACCATTTTGGCCAATCAGCACCTCCTCATAGAGATGCAGAGCGTGGAGTCACTGAACGGCAGTGCTGCCTACTGTGCAGCACTGAGCCAGGAAGCACCTCCAGTGGCCATCTGAGTAGTGGCCATTTGAAGGTATCCCTAGGGGCAATGTAAATGCATAAAAATGCCTAAAGGCAATTGTTACGAATGCTGGTAGTGCAGATACCTGTCCGTCTATTTGCTCTCGAACTGCTGGAGCTTTTCACCATTTCTCCTTGCTTGGTAATTCCATTCGAACCCGTCAGTTGTTACAGACCGCCTGGCACCCCTAGTTGTTACGAACGCTGGTAGTGCAGATACCCGTTCGTCTATTTCCTCACAAACTGATGGAGCATGAGTGATTATAGCTCGCAGTTCGGGTGTTCATTTGAACGTTTCAGACGAAATACAGCATACAAGCAGATTCTCCACAGAAGGGTAGACAGTTACCCAAACATCAGCCTAGACTAAATGAAGGGTACAACAGGACTCGGTTTAATGGTAGCCACAACTGGCCTTTTATGATAGCCCCCATGCAAGGGGCACTCCCCCCTGGAACTGAGGGTAAAATACAGTAGAAAAAAATACACAATCACGTTGGCTCTCAGGTCCAGGACACTCCCATACAAAATAGGTCAATCCCTCCCCTATGCCTGGGAGATAATTGAGCCAAGCACTATACTAAACTCAATTATCTCCAAACACAAAAAAACACACATTTTCCAAACACCCCAAAAGTACCTTTTAAAATACATAAAATCCCCTGATAGCCCTGATCTGGATGACCAACATATCCAAAAATCACCTAGAAAAGTTCAGGAATGTCCTGGAAGTCTTAATTTTGACCGCCCACCCGCATGGTCCCATGCCCAAAACAGTTCCATGAAATCAGTGCTAACATTCGGTAGTCTTTTACAGGTTTCCCTGCAGGGCCCATATTCTGTGGGCAGGAGGCTGGCAAGCAAGCTCATGACAAACTCACATGGGAAGGGGAGTTTGTCACATCAGTGATTATACTCACCAGAAGAAATGGATTAAGCTGTAGTTGTTCTGGTGACTATAGTGTCCCTTTAAAACAAAGTTGTGAAGCATTGATGTATAAAACTATTTTTTTTGTCCTAATGCTATGTTGCTGATAGTTTTTAAAAGAAGTTGATAGTGAAGGAGTTATTTTTTTTAGCACGTAGCTTTTAAACTATGCTATATAGTCTTTCCCCCCCCATATGCATTTATATGCATAAATGGTCTATATGTCATGCTATTTTTTTTTTTTTTTTTAATCTTTTTACCAGAATACATGTCAGTATAATTTCTGAACAGTCAGTACTCATTGCATGAGAACAAATGTAGCGTGCTGTCTCTTATCAAGTGTTACCTTATCACTTAACTGCATCTGTCCTGCAAAGTTGAAAGATAATATTCAGGAGAGGATACAAAATACTCAGTATCGTTTAATGACTGTTTGTATAGATGTTTTCCATCTATGACAGCGGACTTATCACTTCAGACATAACCGTTAAACCCATGTAATGCAGAATGTGGTCATTGATAAACAATGAGCAATGAGTTGCCATGGGTTGCAAGATTTAAGCCACAATAGCAGATCAGTGAGAGATCTTTTCCAGTGTCGTGTCGCTGTTTTCATCTAAATCTTTTAATTAAGTTGTTAACTTATCATCATTATTTACTGATATGTGAATAGACCTCAAAATTATTTTTATTAATACCAATGATTAAAGTCCAATTAAAAGAATTGCGACTTCTGTAACTAGGTTGTCTAGCATTGGCCTTCCCTCAACTCATCCTCCCCCTGAGTCTCTCTCTAGCTTATCTCCATCATACTTAACTGTGTTTTGAGGCATCCGGTGCTGTTCACCAAGTCATTTACTGCTCTTAATACATGTGCATGGCTACTGAGACATTTATAGGGGTAGTGATACCAATTGATGGGATTTATGGGGTTAGGGCATTTACAGGCAACTTTCGACATTGCTCCTATTCTGTCCATTATGCCAAGTGCTCCCACATTTCTTCTAAGAAAAAATTTGCCCACTGGATTATATATTATATATAGTGATCGAGTCCTCTAAAAATCTAATTTTCACTCACTAGGAAAGTGTGGAGCGAGCAAGAGAGTAACTTGCAAGGTTGTCCTCTAAAATCAGAATTATCAAGGAATTCAATGTGAGCTAAGCTTCCATTTCAGCTATATTGGCCTTAAATTTGAAAATCACTTTTAATTTCCAACAGGTCTCACTTTAGTGACTAGCCCTTTCTTTGTGGTGTGGAGTACAGGGAGGACCTCTGGGAGTGGGATAAACTGCTTGGAGGGGTAGATGAGATGACACATTTATGGGAAAAGGGAAACATCAATTGGAATAGCAGAGAACCGAGCAATAAGGAAACTCGTTTGTCATAAGTTGTGCATGATAAGTGTCACGATACCTATCCCTCTCAGCGTTGTGCGGTCATGGAAGTGACATCACATCTGTGTTCCACTGCACATGAGACATTGCCCAATCACCCCTAGCTTCCTAGTACCTCATTCTGATCTAATTTATTACATGTATACTTTCCATTTGTCTACTTTTATATTTTTTATGTGGTACTTTTTGATGATCTGTACACACTTGTGACATAACAGCCTTCTGTAACCAATCACAACCCAGTATGCCCTGTTGTGGTTTTTAATTACCCGAGAGTGCATTCCTATGTTATTGTTTGACATTTCCTGTATTCTATTATCCTGACCTTGCTTATATTCTTGCTTTTCCAATTCTCTGTTACCCTATGACCTTAGCTTGTCTTCATTTATTAGTAGTCTGCTTGCAGACATATTCTGCCACCAGCACCAGCCCAGCCACTCTAAGGACCAATCCGTGCTTCTATCCTGTTTACACCTGGGTTTGAGTGTTACTGTTAGGTCTGTCTTGACTATAAGTTTGTGTAAATGTGCTTTCTATCATAATCCAAAATTTGAAGGATGGCAAATGAGGTAGTGGTTTATATTTTGCCTTAATTTTTCATATGATGCCTTCTTTAAATAGTGTCCATTCTTTGAATAAACCTGTAAATTCCATGGAGATTCTACCTCTATCTATCTATCTATCTATTATTATTTTTTGTTGTTGTAAATGTTAATATGTTTGAAATCATGATGTTGGTGACTAATAGAACACCTGCTTGGAATTCTGAAATGAAAAGACAGATGGATTGATGTAGCCCTGACTGCTTTAATTTTCTACTACGTCAGCTAGCTACCAGTGAATATTAAATATTCAACTGTGGTGTGTTATATAAATAAATCACCTCTCTTGTTTTTGAGTAATAGGTTTCATTTTCAGTAAAGATGAGCTCACATTGAATTTATAGCATCACTGATATCATTTTATTTGATTCCATTTATAAATGTCATTCTTTCTCAAACATTGATATATTCTCACTTTTGTATTAATAAGTGTTGCTAGACAATAGTATATTATCACATATTCATCTGCACATAAAAATGTGATGGCATGTACTGTCCTGACAGGAAAAGTTGTGCCGAGCAGCAATCAATCCACAGGAGGGTTTGTGCTGAGCAGCAATCATGCAAATAGGAACCTGGTAACTGCCTTTGGGGTCAAAGGCCGGTTACAACCAATTGGATCCACAGGCGGGGTATTTAGGCCCAGTTCTCCTCTTGCTCAGTGCCCTGTCGTGGTTTCCCTTGTGGTTGTCCGAGAGCGCGTTATTGATTCTGGTATTTCTGGTTATTTGACTTTGGTATTGATTTTGACTTCCCTGTTTTCTGGCATCCCTCACCCCTGGCTTTTCCTTATCGTTGTGTCTCTTCCTGTGTCCCTTGACCTTGGCTATTTCTGACTATTCTTTGGTACGTTAGTCCCGCCATTCTAAGGTCCGCTATACGTTACCTATCAGTCCTCTGTAGAAGTCTACGTGCTGGATCATACGGTAATCCTGACATATATTTAGCTTGTTTCTACTAACTCACCTCGCACACCAGGCTATTTAGGTATTGTCTCAAATATCCAACCACTTTCTCATTAAATATATCCCTTCCTACATTATTCTCCTTCATTATCTCATGTGATCTAAACCTGTGAAAAGTTTTTCTAAAGGCCAAGTCTGAAAAATTTACAATGGTTGCTAAATATAGAATAATCACAAACAGGGTTATTATCATATTTAAGGGTACTTTAACTAAACTCCAAATTGTAGTGAATTGACATCTGAATTGCAAAATCAAGGCTAAAACCGCTTATACAGAAAAATACAGGTTTATTCAATTTTTTCTTTTACCCCCTCCCATTTTTAAAAACATTTTTTATTTATCTTTTTCCTTTGGATGTTTTTTAAACTGCTTGATAAGTATTATGGTCTGGGTTTCATCATGTAATATTTTTTTCACCATAATAGGTTTTCCCTATATGAAAGGTTTCTGTTATTTAAATCCCTTGGAGTGTAGTCTGGAACATTGTTTTGTGTATTGTGTTACTGGTTATGTTGAGAAACTTAACCAGCACTGAGGAAATCTGAATGTCTGGAACAGTCTGTAACATTATTTGTGCTGGTTCCAGTGACACATTTTGACATTAAGAATTCAGTTCTCAATGAATGAATATAGAGTAAATAATCCAGTATTGATTGGTTGGTTTGTTTGTTTGTTTCGATTTTTAGTTTAGTTTTAGGCTAAAGTATAGGGATAATAATTATCTTTATACAATTAATCTAAACTTGTTTTCACTAATACGTGACCCATTTTAAAGGCTACCTTTCATGACAAATACAACTTAATCTTAAATGATTGAGAATCGCAATCTGAGAATGGAGAGGGAGTGAGCGAGAGCAGATCACTTTTATTTACATATCTTAAAACCAATATTAAAGTTTTAACCTGTTACGGAAAGCAAGTCTGCATTTCCCAAACAGGGTTATGTTGTAGAGGTGTGTCTTCCATTGAGTGTAACACCCACGGAAAATATGATTGATGCTCTCAGCCGGAGACAGGGGAGATGGAAGTAAATTAATTGTACAAAGGGAAGAAACACTTAATGGTATAATATATTATATATAACCGTTAAACCAGATGGTTAGAAAACGGCAAATCTATATATCTTTTATGACAGGTTCAATTTCAGTACAAGTCAGTGAGAACATTTTATTAGATATCATGTGTATATGTATGTATTATTTATAATGTGAACCTTACCTAGTTTCTCCATGGATACTAGGGTGTAAGTCTAATAAAGATATAAGCAGAATATCCATTAAGGGAGATACACGATTTAGCAGAATAGGGGTTAATAGTAGGTCAGGGTGAGGTAGTAGTAAAAGGAGATCATCCTGATGTACGATTTAACAGGAAAAAATGATTAGATACATAACTTTATTTGCTTGCACTCTCAGAGCTCATAGGGGAATTATGCTATCATTACATCATAAAGCTGCTTATTGATACATATGTGTGTTATTAACAGTTCTTTGTAATTTGAATTGGTTATTTCATTATACGGCAAGGGCAGTTCCCTTCATGTTGATGTGGTGAAACCATTCCCAGCCTAAGAACAACATTAGAGTGAAACTCCAAACACCATAACCAGCTAGAGCCCGCTGTAGTGGTTATTGTGGCAGACGTGTGTCCCAGGGTAAATAGTCAAAAAGTTTACGGTTTGACAACTTACAGGAGGTCCACCAGGCATCGGATGATTTATGTTGTGCCCCTAAAAGCTCCCTGTACTGGCCAACCCTAGTAGTGCCAATGTAGTGTTTCGAATATTTCTTTAGAGAACCAATCCAGAAGTATTTTACCCTGATCTAATATTCGACACATGTGGTTTCTCTTTTATTATAGGAAAAGTATTGTGTATGCATGCAAGTGCAATACTTCCACCGTGGGAATGAATAATAGCCTCACGTGGATGTTTAAAGATTGGTTCTGGTATACCTAATGTATTACACAGGGGGGAGGGAGTCTGACTGACACTGGGCTGCTCAAAACTGGAAATAGATAGTTATTCACTAAAACCTATAGAAAAAATGGTATGGGAGGACATTATAAAAGTGTACAAATACCAGGAGCTGGCCTGTGATATGGCTAGAATGTGTAGAGATATATACTAAAATTACAGTAACTGAGTGCAAAAATAAAATAGGAAATTCTGGTTAGGTACTGTTCCTCTAAAGGAGAACAGAATGATCGAAATCTAAGAGCAATAATGTAAGTAAGAATTTTTTTTTTTAAATGAAATAAAAATGAATAGAAATAAGAATGCGAAAGCGAGACCAATGGTAAAAAGGAAGAAAATAAAACCAGATAAAATAGATTAGGTGGAATGAAGATCAATTAACAGCAATATATATATATATATATATATATCTAATCAATATGTGTGCAGTGCAAGTGCCTCTATCTCTGCTATATAACAGGGTAGCTGGTACTTGCTCCAAATTATATACTGTGTATCATGCAAAAATAAAAATGAAATAAAATAATTAGATATTATAGCAATACAGTATATGGAACTGTATGCTAAAATGTTATACAGTGTATCACTGATTATTAGAAGCAATGGTTCAAACTGGATACTGTATTGCTACAATATCTAATTATTTTATTTCATTTTTATTTTTATCTTTGCATGATACAAAGTATATAATTTTGAGCAAGTACCAGCTACCCTTTTCTACAGCAGAGATAGAGGCACTTGCATTGCACACATATTGGAGATATATATATATATATATATATATATATATATATATATATATATATATATATATATATATATATATATATATATATATATATATATATATATATATATATATATATATATAGAGAGAGAGAGAGAGAATATAAACTATAGATGGATGTGTATATATATATATAAACACACATATACATATATATATATATCTAAATCAATAAGGGGAGCACACCAGGACTTCAATATCGTGAAAAAAAGTATTTACTGTATCACAATCATGGTACAGATTCTGTGTAGAAGAAATCAACGTTTCGACCCTGCTGGGGTCTTTATCAAGATCACACATCTTGATAAAGACCCCAGCAGGGTCGAAACGTTGATTTCTTCTACACAGAATCTGTACCATGATTGTGATACAGTAAATACTTTTTTTCACGATATTGAAGTCCTGGTGTGCTCCCCTGATTTATGTATATTTGGACGCGGGATTGCACCTAGGCATCTGACCTATCATAGAGGTATTTCAGGAGGAGTACCTTGCTTACCTATTTTTGAATATATATATATATATATATATAGTTTATATTCTCTCTTTCTCTCTCTCTCTAGAGAAATGTTTATTTAGGTAACCCTTGTGTAAATAAAATGTAAAGGCTGGCCAAACCGTGCAGCTTCCCATTCATTTCAGTGGGATGTGACCAGCATAGTCTGTGGTATTCTGTAGCTGTTTGCCCATTACAGCAAAAAAGTGGCATCATGGAAGCAGTAGAATGTGTAAAAGAACCAAACGTATTTTCCTTTTGTGGTAGAAGCTACAGGATGTTTAAGAAAGGCTTAGTACGCACATGGTTAAAACTACTGTGCAACTATCTTGGATCAGGGCGCATGTGTTGAATGTCAGGAACGCCCACTATTAGTTAACATATCTAAGAGATAAGTTTGAGTTTAATAATTGGATGTAACTATTGTAATGTGGGTATAATTTTTGTATTCTTTGTATACGTATGGAATATGGAATATGTAATTTGTGGTAACGACATGGTCTTGGATTATATGATTACATTTGAAACTATAGTCATGTCCGCTGACCTGGGGGATTTCTACAACGACTCGGACGAGATGTCCCCAGACGAAGATGGAGGTGGATTGACACCGTCGTCGCAGCCTCCACCTAAGCCTAAGACCGGTGACCCCAGGCCGGTGATGGCAGAAATGCTCGAACATGCTGGGGGCCCTTCAGAGGTCCATACAGGCGGATATGGCACTGCTCCACTCTTATATCAAGGGCTGCATCAGCGCTGTGGAAGGCATTTCTGAACAACACACTCAAATAAAAGCGCAACTCAGATCTGCCCTTCGCCTTGCTGGAAGACTCGAGACGATGCAATAATTTGAAAATCTGGGGAATATTGGAGAGCATACCCGCTGCAGAACTTCCACATCTTATCCAGCGGCTCGTGGCCCATCTACTGGAGCCCAAACAATCCAGAAACGTAAACCTGGAGGGGATATTCCAGGTTCTGAAACCCAAGAAAGCACCTGAAACGGCACCCTGAGACCTGATTGTGCGGTTTCACAATGTAGCAGACAAGACACTGATGCAAGCAGCACTTAAGGGAACTGCACAGCTTAACTTCGAGAACATGGCTCTCTTTCTTCGCAGATCTCTACGGCGAGACACTACAATGGCGAAAAACGCTACAACCCTTCACAGGGTGTTCCAGGAGACTCCCTACAATGCTCTAGCAACCAGGCAACGACCTCAGTGACTCCTATAATGCATGGGACTCACCCACACTGCGGTTCGAATTTGGTTAGACTTTTAGTCATACTTTTAGTTCTGGACCTTTCTCCCTTTTTGATTTTACGTTTTAAGGGCCCACCTGCTTGCACCACTGGTCAGTTATGCTCAATTCCTCAGCCCTAAGCCATGCTCTGACATCTCTCTCCCCCCGCCTCTGACACCATAGACCCCAGAGATCGGTTACCTAGATGTGAAGGAGGTGTAGCTAAAGCCCAGGCCACAACCTGCCATCTCCTGCTATACACTTCTGGTACCTCACTGTAAAGCCCCAGGCGGCAGGAACACCTGTCCAAACCATACGTTTCAGGCAGATTTCAATGTTGGTCATCACTATTGAATACCTAAATTGTTCATATAACTTAGAATGTAACAGCGTATGTTTATTATCTTTTTTTACAAAACTGTGCAAGTACAATATGTGCCACAAAGTTAGCACAAATGTCATGCTCTCTATAGTTTGATATGTATGTTGAGGCCTGTCATAACCTGCTGCACACAAAAAATAAAGAATTATAAAAAAATAAAAAGTGACCCTACGAAAGAAATTAGCAAGACAGATTTAGATATTTAGAATAAGGCATCTTCAAGGAAATCTTAAATAAGACAAAGTATGATTACCTCAGTATAAAATATCCTAAAATTCCAGATTTTTATTTCCTACCTAAAGTTCACAAAAATGTCAGCAACCCCCCCAGGATGAACCATTATTGCAGGAATAGGAGCAATATCGAGTAGGATATCAGAATATATAGACATCCACCTACAATCGATAGTACAGTCAACAAAATCCTTTATTAAAGATACCACAGCAGCCTTAAACTGATAAATAATAACAAATGGGAAGAAGATTTTCTTGTAACGAGTGATGTCACAGCGCTATACAGTAACAAAATGTGAAGCAATAAGATTTTTATTTTTGAAATTTCATCAAACTTTTTATCGACCCAAATATAATTTTTTATCAAAGGCATTAAGCTCATACTATATAATAATAATTTTTGGTATGACCATTTTTAAAAAATCCAAATAAAAGGAATGGCCATGGGGACCAGGTTTGCTCCCAGTTATGCGAATCTTTTTATGGCATATTGGGAAGAAATATATATATCTATATCCAACATGACTGGGCAGCAAACAAGGTCACCTATGCCCGTTACATAGATGATATTTTTTTTCATATGGAAAGGTACAGAGGACAGTTTGGGAAAGTTCCTGGAATTTTTGAATAGTAACCTGTGGGGTATAGAATTAAACAGTGTGTGGAGCAAAACAGAGGTAATCTTTTTAGATTTAGTTATTTATATAGAAGAGGGAAATATTAAAACAAAAGAATTATTTTAAACTGGTAGATGCTAACAGTTTTATTGGAAGAGATAGCTGTCATTATTCTCCTTGGCTTGAAAATGCACCAAAAGGAAGGTTTTCACGAATAAGGAGAAATTGTATGGAAAAAAGCACTTGTGAAGAACAATCAATGAAGATAAAACATGATTTTATACAAAAAGGGTATGAAAATAAGATATATGAGAGACGAATAGACAAGAATTACTTGAATATAGACCAAAAAGAAGAAATGAAAAGTTTACTGAAATCCCTTTTTATTTGCGATTTTAGTAGGGACAATAGGAAAGTGAGAAATATTATTAAGAGACATTGGCATATACTGCAACAGGATCCAGTTTTACAAGAAATATTAACAGACCAGCCAAACATTATACATAGTC
>OW240912.1:283606402-283675464 GCA_933207985.1 Pelobates cultripes
AGTAAGAAAGGGGGGTAAGAAGAGAGGGAGGGGGGAGTAAGAAGGGGGTAAGAAGTTCTTTATTTGAAATTTAAGGTTTTTTTTCCCTGAAATTTCCTTCTTAAAATGAGGTGCGTGTTATACGCCGGTGCGTGTTATACGCCGATAAATACGGTAATAATCATAGACGTATTATAAAAGATTTTAGCTCAAGTATGCATACATATAACATTAGGGAATTCATAACTTGCTATACTAAAAATGTAGTATATGTATTGGAGTGTCCTTGTGGTCTAAAATATATGTGGGTAGAACCACAAGGGCACTCCATATACCTATTGAGGAACATGTAAGAAATATCCAAAGAGCTTACGAAAACCATAGTGTGCCACAAGATTTTAAAACCCATCATGCCAGCAATCCAAAAAATGTGAAATTCCTAGGAATTAAAAAAAAGTGCAGAAGTATTGGAGAGGAGGAGATTTTAACAAAACTATTGGCAAAACAGAAATGGGATGGATCTTTAATCTCAATACCATGATCCCGAATGGTCTAAACAATGATTTCAAAATTTGCCCTTTTTTAAAAATAAATTTGAAAATAAATTTGAAAATAAGGAAGTAATAAATCTTTTTGAAGTAGACTAAAAAAAAATGTTCATATTTTTGGTATATAATTGTAATAATTTTTATTTAAAGTATTAGTAGCTTTCATATTTAATAATTAAATTTGCAAGTATTTAATGTACATGTATTTCTTAGGGATGTATAAGCAAAGATAAAGTAGGGCTCTTATTTAATTCATTAAACTCTGTATAGAAGAAGGAAATATTCTCCAAAAAATATTTTGTAACCTTCACATACATGAGACGCTAAGAAAGTACTTAATAAGTATGTCAGGTTACCTTGTGTATCAGTCAGGGGCATGTCACAGGCTGGCCTCTCATTGCAAGGTACTGGGGACACGTACTAACCTTCAGCTTGTCCCTAGCGATTCTCACGCCAGCCGCGATAAACTTGCCTCCTTTTATGACGCGGCTAATGAGCGCCGACGTCATGACGCTAAGAACGACAAGGTGTTCGAACAAGAACATTTTGGGGGCGTGGTTACCTGCCTAAGTGAATACAGTATTTGAAGACCAGAGAGATTCATTGCCCTGTTGTGGTTCTTGTTTGACCCAAGAGAAACCAGGCTTATCCCCCGTCCGCTAGAGCCAGTACCAGTGAGAGAAATTCACCCATTTCGGAATCCAGATATTTTGCCAGTCACCCTGTAACACCCCTCTGCTGCCCGTACACAAACTAGGTACTAATGAGTACAGGCCTTTTCAGGACCTCAGAGCAGTCAACAATTGTCACTATTCACCCTGTTGTCCCTAAGCCGTACAACCTGCTTACTTGGACTTCCTAATCACCAAAGAGTGTCTTACCTGTCTGTCCAAAAGAACAGGAAAAATGCAATAGGTATCCTCACACAGTACTTGTGCTCATGTCAGCATCCTGTTGCCTACCAGTCCAAACAATGGGTTTCAGTAACCAAGGCCTACCCTCTTGTCTGAGAACAGTGGCTGTGGTTGCCCTCTTCATTGCAGAAGCTGATAAATTGACCCTAGGACAAGAACTCTATGTTCGTGTTCCACATGCCGTCCAACCACAAAGTACCAAGCCATGCTATGTGAGAACCCAAGGAACCACTGTGAAACTGTCAACTCACTGAACCTAGCCACTTTACTCCCACAACCTGACCAGGGTCTTGCAACTGGCCGCGAGCCTACGTGTCAACATCTACACTGACTCAAAATTTGCATGCCTTACAACTCATACCCATGGGGTCCTGTACAAGGAACTGGGCCTAGTGAACTCTGGTGGAAAATACATCAAGCATTCATTTGACACCAGAAGGGCGACGCCCCTGTGACGATTAGAAACAGGCTGGCTGATGGCACCGAAAAACATATCGCTATGAAAGACTCTGTACCTCAGTCAATCCTTGCCCTGCTGTTCCCGGTACCCATCTCTGACTGGTCAACCCCTATATAGCCTGGCTGAACAAAATGGCTGGAAAACAAAACCAGGCCATTCCCTTAATAACAAGTGGTACCAATCAGAAGATGGGAGAATAGTTGTATCCACGTCACTGGCTGCTAACTTATCTACAGTAACACAAGCAGTGGCCAGGGGATGCATGGAATGTGCCAAAATAGCCCCGACAAGGACCAAGCCAACAACCAGGGAATCAAACTGTTGGAGCATTACCTATATCTGATTTGCTTATTGACTTTACTGTTATGTCAGAATTTGGTGAATTCCGCTATATCCTTGTCATTGTATGCTCTTACTCTGGCTGGGTAGAAGCCCGGTCCACCAGAATAGAAAAGAAGAAACAACAACAAAAGTGGTCCGTTTCTGCTTACTGAAATAATTCCAAGATATGGAATCCCGATAACGGTTGGATCAGACAATGGCTTATCTTTTGTACACAACTGCTTGTAGGAATTAGCTACCATGCTCAGTTTTCCACCAGCCTCAGTCTTAAATGGAAACTGCCCATTGCCTATAAGCCTCAAAGCTCAGGAAAAGTTGAGCAAATGAACTGAACACTGAAGCTACATCTGGCTAAAATGTGCCAAGAAACGAACCTGAAGTGGGATGCCTTGTTCTGGATTAGAAGCGCCCCCACAAAACTCATCAGTCTCTCTCCCCTTCAAAATCATGTATGGTTGACCACCACCGATTGTCCTAGGCCTTAAAGGGGATCTCCACCAAATAGGAGGAGAGATCACACGCCAAGTACACTGTGAAAGTGGCTGAGATCACCCCGTGGGTTCACCACTCCAGAATTAAGCCTGCCTCTGCTGCATGGGAAGTAACATTTGTTGATCTTGACAAACTGTCAGGATCCTATCCTGACAACCAAGATATTGTTTTGTTTTATTGCTGCAATACCTGTTTCTCGCCTCTAGTGGCCTCCCTAGCCACTAGTCAATCCTCAGTTGCTCTCACCTGCCTCATATGCTCTTCCAAGTCTGCAATAAAAGGCCACATCCAACTCTTCACATGGCCTTTACATTGAAGTCAGTGTTCTGACAGAACTTCTGATCCTGGCTCCTGAAAACATCCTGTATTTATCCGCATTATTTCAATCTGAAGAGACTTACCTGCTTGATCTACCATATTGAAGATAATTATCTGCTTCAACTGCTGCAACACTACATGATCCTGTAAGCAACCTGTATTACATTATATTGAAGTACTTACCCTTCTCAACTACTGCAACTCTGCATAATCCTGTAAGCAACCAGTACTATATTATACTGAAAGTACTTACCAGCTTTAACCAGTTCAACCCTGTATCATCCTGAACCTGGCTGCAGTGTGGCATTTCACGGATTACTAATGTACTTGGAAATAACGTCAAACCTACTTGTATATAAAAGACTTTATTCATTTACTTTAAAAATATCCTGTTTGTGGCATATTGCCTTTATTCTGTTTTAACGCTCAAAGTATCCTTTTTGTGGCATATTGCCTTTATTCTTACTTTCAAGTAAATTGTTATGTCTAAAAAGACAAAGTTTCAACCAATAACCCCTTGCAATCATCTCCTCTCTGACCTGCTCAGGAACATGACACAAATCTTTGAAATTCCATTTTAAGAGAATAAAGATACTTGTTGGAGAAAATATCAACAAGTAGGTATTTTCATAGCCCTAATAATACCTGACCACATGCCATCGACGGAAAGCCGAGGACCCCAAAGGAGGCCTCGTGAAGCCAAAGAGAATCAGAAGTACTCCGTACCCTACAGCCCTCACATCTGGAAGCTGAGATGCCGATGCATGGTTGAAGCTTCTTCAGGGTCATCTACTCATCCTGAGTTTGTGGCAAATAAATGACCTGAGTCCATCTGTACTGCGATGGCATGGGAAATAACTTATATGTTAAACAAGAAGTAGATGTGCTCAAAGAATAGGGATTGCATAAATGGTGGGTATAACTATTGCTCTGCTGAAGTAGTGTGGGTTGGGCCACCTATATATCAGATACCCTACCTACAAGTCTGCAGACAATACCGGCCACATCTAGTTGTGGTCCCGGCACTTGTAACCCCTTGAACCTGACACTGTTTAATCCCCTGGTATTTCTGTACAAATTGGGCACCTTCCATGGTTTGCAGATATATGCTTCTGGTACAGGCCCGGGAAGCATACTATATTTGAATATTGAAATTGAAATCGTTAATAGTGAGACCCACAAGGTTTTTCAATTTTTTTATGAAGAGATGGGATTTCAGATTGACCTAACTGAAAACCTAGCATGTTCCCTAAATGTAACTAGTTGCTATGTATGTGGTGGCACCAAAATGGGTGAGCAGTGGCCCTAGGAAGCACGTGAGACAGACTTGCTGGTACTACAGCAGGGAGAGGGAAAGGCATAGCACCCTGTCCCAAATCTGAATGGTTGTTAAAGAATTCCCTAATTGAGAATGAGTGCATATGTAGATCTGGTCCAGAATTTGAGGCATTTGTATGTACTCTCACATGTCTAGGACCGCAAACATATAATTCTTCTGATAGGACTACCTTTTGGTGATCCGCAACCAATGCATCTGAACCATCCCCTAGTCCCTTTGGTAATTACCCACACCTAAAAGATGTATGGAGCAATTTGTCTGTAAGGTCCACTTGAATAGTGCCCAATAATATGTATTGGATTTGTGGCCTTAAGGCCTACTCTGAACTCCCCAGAGATTGGTCGGGAGCCTGTGTTCTACTAACTTTGAAACCTCCCTTCTTCTTGCTTCTCCTAAGGGAAGGCGAGACACTTGGATCCTTGGTGTATGAATAGCTATTTAGGCAGCAAAGGGTCAGTGGAAGGATAATGAGTGGCCCCCTGAACGAATAATTATGGTCCTGCTACTTGGGCTGAGGATGTAACTTATGGTTATCGTACCCCTATCTACATGTTGAATTGAATAATCAGGTTACAAGCTGTAGTTGAGATTGTGACCAATAAAACTGCAAAAGCCCTTAATCTTCTGGCCAAACAGAATACCAGAATGTGGTCTGCTATCTATCAGAACTGCCTTGCCTTAGACTATTTCTTAGCCCCTGAAGGGGGTGAATGCAGAAAGTTTAACTTGTGTAATTGTTGCCTTGAGATTGATGATGAAGGGGGGGCCATAAGTGAAATTGTTGATAAAATAAGGACAGTGGCCACGGTCCAGTACATACATGGAACAGACTAAACCCTAGTGGTTGGTTCCCAGGATGGTTTTATTCTTTTAGGGGTTTGTTCTTAATACTGATGGCACTTTGTATGCTACTCCTATGTTTAATTCTGTTGCTGCTCCGCTCCCTCCGTAGTATAATTGACGCTACTATAGAAGGGAAGACAGCAGTTCATGTCCTTGCCTTTTGGAGGTATACACCCCTTCATTAAGAAGATACTGTGAAACCTCACTTGCCTAGCACGCCTAGCACCCAAGGCTAGATTGGCATGGTATTTTTTATTCTTTGTATACGTATGGAATATGTCATTTGTGGGATATCTTCTTTGCTCTCTTGTAAAACATGTGCTCAGTCGGGTATTCCAAGACTATTGTCTGACTGAGACTTTGCAGCTGCAAAACAATAAACCTTTGTTCTTCAACGTCCTGTTTCTGGAGTGTTTGGAGTGTCCCTGCATCATCTCTGACCTGAGAATTCTTCCACACTTTACTTTTCTTAGCATGAAAACCAATGTGGAATACTTATTTTAAGATTATGCACAGTTAGCATGCTAGAAGAATTAAAGTGTCCGTTTAATTCTAATTGTATTCTTCCTGGTTAATTAGGTTGTTTATTTTATGCAACGATACAGGTTTACACACCCTGTATATATTACCCTATTTGCCAATAAACTGTAATCTCAAGGCCATTGTGCCAAATTTTGTTTTTTCAATTTGTGTTAATTTCTACATTTTTTGTGTCATAATCTCACTATTAAAAAGGGCTGTATATTTTTAAACATAAATTAATGTTTTAAACAAAATGCCCATATAATGATGATATAAAGCACAAAGTAATAGATGTCCTGTTTGCTCGTAATCATGGATTATTTACGTTTTTTTTTGCAATGAGAAAGGATATATGAAAAGTAAGTAATTATGACATTTGTTTGTTCCAATATCTTTCTAACCTGCAACTGCTTTTTCTACATGCAGCTTTCTGAAAAGTAAAATCCCTGTCCATTCTATTTCTTGTTCCTAGTGCCTGTGTTACAATGTGACTGATGACTGATCAAACTGTCTCATGTATTCATTATGACTGGCACAGAATGCAAAGGGGCGGGTAATGTCAGTGATCCTATAGTTAAATGTTATTTTTGGTTTAACAATCGCTTTAGGAAAGAGTCAGTGACATGCTGGAATGCTGCCTGCATCTCTCTGTTACAGAATAAACACTCCAGGCACTAACACAACTTTTATGCATTTTATATCTTTCAGACTAAATAATTAGCGTGATATTTTTGGATGCTCAATAAATACCATGTTTGGTAGAATTCTGCATCTTAACCTTTACTTGTGTGTCCCACCTCCACATTTAAAAAGTATTCCTTCTTATTGGTTACAGTACTGTGTCTGCCTTTTAATCGGAAACACTTTTCGTTAACAATGTTTTCTTGTCTTGAAGGACAGCATAGGTTTCTGACAATAACCTCCTGCAGTGCAGGTACTTATGTGATAAACTTCTTCTCATATTAATGTGCAAGAGGAATCTCAGATTCCAGACCTTTGGGGAATGCAGGTTGCAGATTGCTGGGCAACTCAGCACATGGGTACAAGCCTCTGAATATGCTGGATATGGGTAGAGACCAATGGGATACTCTGAAATGGGTACATACTTCTGAATCACTTGGGATACAGAACCAAGTCTCTGAAATCTCAGAATACTCAATTAGGTGTCTTGGGTCTCAAGAAAAAGAGCATGTACCAGCTTGGTTTCAGCTTAACAATGTCCAATTAAACTTCATTATCTGCTTTGGCAACCTCTCCTTCGGGACACGGCTCCTGAATTAGATGTACAAAGGAGAACATGGAGCCAACAGCTGATTCAGAACCACCAAGAACGGTTTTCCTAATGTAGCATGCAAAAAAACAAAAAGGTTTCAACCCCTGCATATCACAATAAATCTACTTTGTACCCTATTAACACTGTAGGGCTTTTAAAATATACATCACTCCAAGAAGAAAGAGTTTTTTACAATGACCATATCAAAACAACCTAGAGAGGAAACAGTGAACTTTTGTGAAAGGCACACTTTATCAAGTAGAAAAATCACCCGTATGCAGTATTCTTATATAAAGGGATGATTTTGCAGGCTTCAAAGTATGACACACCCAAATACTTAAATAACACCCACCTACACTAGTAGTACTCTGATTTGACAGTCCGTTTCCTACATAAGTGTTAAAATGTATTTAATGCCGTAAAACAAGACATTAGAGATATTTAGTGATGCATAATAAACGCACACGTTTACAGATAAATAAAACAATTAAATTAAAGGAAAGTAGACCATATGCAGAGATAGTTTTTCAGTTTAGTATACGATCCATAGACATGAAAAATTCCCAGTAATAAAATACCTACTTGTGAACAAATTCTCCTCTTCTATAAATTATACCGTTTGCTGCTAAGAAAGAGAGAAAATGTTTCCATATACCATAATTATCTTAATTTGAATGGTCCCATTCTAAGCAGCAAAGCCGTTGTTCTAAGTCTTACAATGTGTTTTATATACATGTACATTATCTCCATTGCTATAAATATAACAAAGGCTACAAATATTTTCAATATAATGAGATGTCCGCATAATGCCTTCCAAGTAAAATTGACATGTAGTATTATCATATTAATATGAGAGGGAGATATTCCACTCAACATTAAAGAGTGGGATATAACACTATATAACACTGACCTATTGTCAGACCATTTGTCACTAAAGCAGTGCCCCTGTCCACTTACCACTTCAATCTAAAACATTGCAGTTTCAGAGAAACTGCAGTATTTACATTGCAGGATTAAGAGAGCCTCTAGTGGATGTCTCCCAGACAGCCACTAGAGGCGCTTCCTGAAACTACGTTGGACATACTCGCGCCTTTCATGAGGACGTCCATCGTCATCAAAATCTCTATAGGAAAGCATTGATTCAGTGATTTCCTATGGGTTAGGACTAATATGCGGTCAGAACTCGCCACACATGTGCGTTGAGTTCCCCCAACATTGTGACGTCGGAGGAGAGCAAGCCAGGGCCAAATGGAAACAGGTGAGTGAATAAAAGGGTTTTTAATCGTGTATTCCTAACGCTATAAAGTCCCTTTAAGGCCTAGAGGGAACTTATATATGTTTGCTTTAACAGCCTATTCCTTGTAGATTTGGCTTGAGGTAGCCACTGGTACTTGAGCTGGTAGCTTGTGAGGGTATATGACCTTCTTGGTTTTCTAAGAACTCTATGTAATAATACAGTTTTGGTACAGACCAGCATTTAACAAACGCAAAATGCATTGGCAACTGTAGAAGGGGAGATGATTAGCCATGGAGGACCAGCTGTTTGCCAGGCCAAGTTTTATCAGTCTGAGTACAAAAACCTGGAACAACAGAAAGCATGTGGTCCTGAGAGGTACTGCATCAGGTTGAATAGACTTGAAGAACAGAGGAATTCTATGAACTTATGAGCAATGCATATACAAGAATGGGTCAATTCCAGGCTGGAGTGCCTCTTGTAATTGGCAAGCACCTTTTAAACCAAATCTATCCAAGACAAACCAGATCATCAAAATGCAGAAGTTGATCAAACAAAACTGTGTGTATGTGTGTGTATATGTATATGTGTGTGTGTGTGTGTGTGTATATATATATATATATATATATATATATATATATATATATATATCGTCTTCAATCATTTAAGAAGTGCCTTAAAACTCATTTCTTTAGGAAAGCCTATGGCTTCCCAGACTAACCTTTACCTCACATACCTGCCTCTTGCTCTCTCCTAAAGGGCAGCACTCTACTCTCTCCTCCAGCTCTGCTCCACTCCCACCTTATTTGACTTCTTTTCCCTGTCCTAATGTGTTTTATACCCCACCTCCTATAGACTGTAAGCTTGTTTGAGCAGGGCCCTCTTCAACCCTTCGTTTCTGTAAGTTTTCTTGTAATTGTCCTATTTATAGTCAAATCCCCCCTCTAATAATATTGTAAAGCGCTACGGAATCTGTTGGCACTATATAAATCACAATAATAATAATTATATATAGTGTGTGTATGACACCAAGGTCCTTTCACTTAGACTAACCCAGATATTTTAATGCCGGGTGCACTTTAAGCCATAGCCAACAATAATAAAATGGTGAAAAAAGGCTTGCACTCACGTGTTTATATAAAAACTGGGAGTGACCACACTCAGAGGACTTAAAAGTTGTATTTTATTATAACCTTCATTAATTCATATCATTAAAAAAAAAATCCTCTATGTTTCAGCCCCAATACATGGGCTTTCATCAGGATGGCCGTAAAACACATAAATGCATAAATAACATACTTATATAGGTAAACATGAGAGTACTCACTGCCTTCATGTGTGGGGAGACAGCAGCTGGCGTTCCAGGTGCATGTGGGAAAGCCGATCAAAGTGCCTTAACCGAAGTTGCTAGGCACTGCGTTCCACTGTGTTGCTAGGTGATCAGTGGAACGCAAACCATGTATAAGTTACTGCACTTCAGTATCGGTGAATATTGAGCTGATCTGGCTATGTGTGCAGAGCAGCAGTCTGGACCACCCAGACTGCTAAGCTTTGGCTCTGCCTAAAAAGACTATCATTTTTATTTTTAAAGAGACTAAAAAAATAAAACCAAAGATATGTCAGCACTATTAAACACTATGGAGAGTGTGCTTTGATATGACTGTGTTTGCTACACAGCTTTTTCTCTAAAGTTGGGTATGGGAGAGTGTGGCTAATCCAATCACACTCAGCCAGCTCGAATACCCCATATTCGGCAGGTCCTATCCTAGTAGCAGCCAACTCATAAGAGCAAGCATTAGGCTGCTACTAGGATAGGGCCTGCCGAATATGGGGTACTTTGGCGTAGTTGGCAGGCTTATGCAATGTATGATCATATAATGTAACTAAACCCCCATCATTTTTTGCCTAGGTGAGGTGTTTTTAAATAAAACTATTACAATCTCTAAGATTTGAAATCATTGTTTAGTGAATAAGCGAGTGCGCTGCATTCTGTAATTTGTTTATTTTGGCCCCAGCAGCACCCTATAATATATGCATGTTCAGGTGAGTGCAGCCCTCTTGGTTTTATATATATATTGGTTGGAATTTTGCCTAAGTAAATGAAGTATACAAATTTAATTGACCCGATTCATAAAAAGTACCCACAGTAGGATGCAATAATATCTGATGCTGCACAAACTGAAAACACAAACACACAAATATATAAGGTCTATTCTATACTATGAACAGTGTAGAATTGATAAGGAAATTGTGCATGTTACTAAATCTATTATTTTACAAATCCGCTATTTTATCTAATTTCCTAATTGGTTTTACAGCTTATGGGGTTTCCCCCCTCAATAACTCCTGTATGGTTTAATAAACAAACAAAAAGTGGTGGGAATCATAATTCTTATTATATGGTTAGACTATAACCTTGATCTTTAAATATGTCCTTGGAATCTTCAAACACTCCCTCATTTCCTATGCTGGCTGTATAGCATGAGCGAGCCAATAAATTGCTTAGTTATCACTGCTGACACACTTATACAACGTCAATCTTGGCTTTTTGAATGTTCCTGAATGAGGACAGGTTGCCTTTACACACATAATGTTCCTGAGTGAGGACAGGTTGCTATTACACACAGAATGTTCCTGAGTGAGGACAGGTTGCCATTACACACAGAATGTTCCTGAGTGAGGACAGGTTGCCATTACACACAGAATGTTCCTGAGTGAGCACAGGTTGCCATTACACACTGAATGTTCCTGATTGAGCACAGGTTGCCATTACACACAGAATGTTCCTGAGTGAGGACAGGTTGCCATTACACACAGAATATTCCTAAAGGAGGACAGGTTGCCATTACACACAGAATGTTCCTGAGTGAGGACAGGTTGCAATCACACACAGAATGTTCCTAAAGGAGGACAGGTTGCCATCACACACAGAATGTTCCTGAGTGAGGACAGGTTGCCATTACACACATAATGTTCCTGAGTGAGGAAAGGTTGCCATTACACACATAATGTTCCTAAAGGAGGACAGGTTGCCATTACACACAGAATGTTCCTGAGTGAGGACAGGTTGCCATCACACACAGAATGTTCCTAAAGGAGGACAGGTTGCAATCACACACAGAATGTTCCTGAATGAGAACAGGTTGCCATTACACACAGAATGTTCCTGAGTGAGCACAGGTTGCCATTACACACAGAATGTTCCTGAGTGAGGACAGGTTGCCATTACACACAGAATGTTCCTAAAGGAGGACAGGTTGCCATTACACACAGAATGTTCCTGAGTGAGGACAGGTTGCAATCACACACAGAATGTTCCTAAAGGAGGACAGGTTGCCATCACACACAGAATGTTCCTGAGTGAGGACAGGTTGCCATTACACACATAATGTTCCTGAGTGAGGAAAGGTTGCCATTATACACATAATGTTCCTAAAGGAGGACAGGTTGCCATTACACACAGAATGTTCCTGAGTGAGGACAGGTTGCCATCACACACAGAATGTTCCTAAAGGAGGACAGGTTGCAATCACACACAGAATGTTCCTGAATGAGAACAGGTTGCCATTACACACAGAATGTTCCTGAGTGAGCACAGGTTGCCATTACACACAGAATGTTCCTGAGTGAGGACAGGTTGCCATTACACACAGAATATTCCTAAAGGAGGACAGGTTGCCATTACACACAGAATGTTCCTGAGTGAGGACAGGTTGCAATCACACACAGAATGTTCCTAAAGGAGGACAGGTTGCCATCACACACAGAATGTTCCTGAGTGAGGACAGGTTGCCATTACACACATAATGTTCCTGAGTGAGGAAAGGTTGCCATTATACACATAATGTTCCTAAAGGAGGACAGGTTGCCATTACACACAGAATGTTCCTGAGTGAGGACAGGTTGCCATCACACACAGAATGTTCCTAAAGGAGGACAGGTTGCAATCACACACAGAATGTTCCTGAATGAGGACAGGTTGCCATTACACACAGAATGTTCCTGAGTGAGCACAGGTTGCCATTACACACAGAATGTTCCTGAGTGAGGACAGGTTGCCATTACACACAGAATGTTCCTGAGTGAGGACAGGTTGCCATCACACACAGAATGTTCCTAAAGGAGGACAGGTTGCAATCACACACAGAATGTTCCTGAGTGAGGACAGGTTGCCATTACACACAGAATGTTCCTGAGTGAGGACAGGTTGCCATTACACACAGAATGTTCCTGAGTGACGACAGGTTGCCATTACACACAGAATGTTCCTGAGTGACGACAGGTTGCCATTACACACAGAATGTTCCTGAGTGAGGACAGGTTGCCATTACACACAGAAGGTTCCTGAGGGAGGACAGGTTGCCATTACACACAGAATGTTCCTGAGTGAGGACAGGTTGCCATTACACACAGAAGGTTAGGTGGTCATTTTTGCCATTACATTTCAAGTGGCTTGTGTATTACTTAAGATAAAAAAAAACCCATTAAATATGGTAATTACGGAGCAGGATGTATATCACTATTGAAAATTTATATATATATATAGAGAGAGAGAGAGAGAGAGAGAGAGAGAGAGAGAGAGAGAGAGATATGTAAAAAACAGATGCAATTCTTATCTTGTAATACCTTTTTTATTGGACTAACAGAATTTTTTAATGACAAGCTTTCGGGAGAACCTCCCTTTCTCAAGTCTGAAGCATTTCTTGTCATTAAAAAATTCTGTTAGTCCAATAAAAAAGGTATTGCAAGATAAGAATTTTATCTGTTTTTTACATCTACATCACTGGACTAATACCTCTACTATATAATATATATACCCTGCTGTGTTATAACTGAGATTATTTCTAATTTACAGAGTGATAAAATATGTAAACATACTTGTTAAAATGATCATCAAAACACTGTATTGCCCTTTTATTGGCCGTATTTATATTATGTTCATGCATAAATTATCTCGTTCAATGTATTTCCTTTATCCACAGACATCACAAACAGATATTTAGCAGCCGGTAGTATATAATTATCTGTGGGAGTGATTTCTGATCCCAAAGCATCTGCACATTTTTCAATTAGTGTTCCTATTCAAAATACATAGGTGTAATTTGTATCATTAAGAAAACCAGCACTTTCAATTAAACTGTTTAAGATGTGATGGGTCTATAAAATGTTACCACCTTTCCTTTTTCTCTCCTGTTCTTTCTGTAGCAGGGCTGGTGATTTTTATCAGTTTTAGATATTGGATTGACCCCTCTCCGTTCTGTTCTTTACTTCCATCTGCGCACAGCATATATTATGGTGTGTCAATTTTTATTGTTTAGAATGGATTAGTTCAGCTTTCATGCTGTTCTCTTCTCGTGTCCTTGCGATTGCTATGTCTGGTATTAATCACTTCCCTTTCAATTTTTAAACATAAAATTTGTATCTTGTAATATCTTTTTATGGTACTAACAGGTTTTTTTAATGACAAGCTTTTGGGAGAACCTCATTCTCAAGTCTGAAGCATTTCTGTGCAAGACAACACATAGAATTCAAAAGTTGAGTTGTGATACAGGGGTTAAAGCGACATGAGTGCACATAAGACACAGGTTTGATAGAGAATAGACACCATTCTTGAAGAAGATCATATCTTTCTGAAGATCAGAGTGAGGTGGGAGAGGGGGAAAAAAAACAACAAAAAAACAAGCAGACAGGGCAGAAGATGGTACACTTTATATGACCACACACACACACACACACACAAATATATGCATATATGTATATACACATACATACACCTATAGGAAGGAGAGGGAGGAAAAAAAACAACAAGCAGACAGTGCAGAAGATGGTACACTTTATACACATACACACACACACACATAAACACATATACAAAAACGCACAAGAACTCATATACAGAAATATAAATGCACAGTCTCATATATAAGCATACATACATAAGAGTATGGGAAAGCATAGGTCTATACATAGTACTTTTGAAGATAGAATGATCAATTTGTTTAACAGCAAGAATAGAGGACTAAATATTGATTTGGGTTTCCTGTCCTACTACCAACACTTTACATGAACAGTCCCCCAGCATTATCTTACAGTGCTGTTATATGTATCAACACTTCAAAATGCATTTCAATATGTTTATTCTATCAATATACAAAGTACTATGTATAGACCTATGCTTTCCCATACTCTTATGTATGTATGCTTATATATGTGACTGTGCATTTATATTTCTGTATATGAGTTCATGTGTTTGCATATACATATATTTGTATGTGTATCAAGTGTACCATCTTCCGCACTGTCTGCTTGTTGTTGGTTTTTTTTTCTCTCCTTCTCTCCCCTCACTCTGATCTTCAGAAATATATTTACGACTCTGCAAGAATATTGTCTATTTTCTAACTAACCTGTGTCTTATCTACACTCATGTCGCTTTAACCCCTGTATCACAACTCAACTTTGAATTGTATGTGTCATCTTGCTCAGAAATGCTTCAGATTTGAGAAAGGGAGGTTCTCCCGAAAGCTTGTTATTAAAAAAAATTATGTTAGTCCAATAAAAAAGGTATTACAAGATATGAGTTTTATCTGTTTTTTACATCTACATCACTGGACTAATACGGCTACAATCTCTACTTGAATTTTTGAACAAAAAGCTATAACTAGATAGCGAAGCCTTGCAAAACTCTATTTTTAAGAACTCTGAATATTTTTGTTTCTTTATTTCTCCCCCCTCCCCTTTTCAGCTTGAACAGATCTTCAAAGTGAACAGAGACAATGTGATTCTTTTTTAGAGACATTATTGCAAGCAAATGTATAGATGGCAAGATTATTTTATGAACAAAAAACACTTTACCCTTGAGCGCACCTACAATGAATGTACTGTACTGTTGGCGCAGGGATAATACAAAAATGTCTTTGATATCAAGTTTTAATTATTCACTTTTGTACAATAGTATTATTTAAATTGACAATTCTGATTGGCTACTGATTTTTGTTTGGTTAGATATTCTTCTAATTTAATTGTTGGAAAACCTGTTACTGTGATATATATTATTTTTTTTGAGGTGCTCTTGCTATGTGGATGTATAAAACCGGTTCAGATATCCCCCTTTGTCCCCTTCAAAAAAACAACAAAAACAAATCAGAACTAAACAAGTTACTCTTACTAGACTTATACCTGTTTTGCTGTATTGTCTTTCTAAACCTTCAAGTTTAACTCTGCACTGAAAAAAATAAAAAAAAATAAACTTCCTATCCTAATATATATATAATTCCAAAGGAAATCCAGGAGACGCTCAGTAAACTGACCAAAGTGTGATGAGTAGTGTTCCCCAATATGAAGATTTAAGCCCACAGGTTCTCATTGTCTCATGTGAAGTCTCTTTTCTTTTCTCTTTGTTTTCCTACTCCGCAATTTAGCATTATCCACTTATGTATGTTCCTGTTTCATTTTATAATGGAAACTTTTCTATGTTAGCTGGTACCTCTTAAAGGGACACCATAGTCACCCAGACCACGTTATGTCATTGAAGTGGTCTGAGCAGGGCCGCCACCAGAAATTTTGGGGCCCCTAACTGAGCTCAGACCGCCTCCAAGACCGCCCACAGGGACCGCCTCCAAATCCCGCCCACAGGAATACACACACAGACACAAACATGTTCACTGATACAAAAGGACACAGATACACACACACACACTCTGATACATACTAACAGACACACATACTGATATGCATATAGGCATATATACTGACACACACACATACTGAGACATACACACATATACAGACACACAGGCATAAGGACATACATACAGACACTGACATCTATACACACATACATACACAGACATACAGACATACATTCATACATACACACATTCATAATGACATGCAGACATACATACACTGTCCTTCATACACACATAATGACATACATACAGACAGGCATACAGATAGACATACATGCATACAGACATACATACACAGACAGACAGAAATGCAGACATATATATATACATAGACATACAGACAGACATGCATACATAGACATACAGCCAGGCATGCATACAGACAGACAGACATACATTCATACAGACATACATACACACAGCTTATTTTTCAACCATCCTCCTGTTACTTACCTTTTCTTTGCAGGAGGGTGGCTGGGGATGATGGGAGTCGGCTGGCTCTCCCTCTTCACTGCAGGGCTGTCTCTCCTCCCAGCAGCACTTGCGCTGCAGCAGCATTTTTTTTTTTTTAAAGGGGCCCGGTCACGCTATTACACGGCCACAGCGCTGCCCGGGCCCCTGAAGATATAGGGCCCATCGGGTGACCCTAAGTGCGTGGGCCACCCCCTGATGGCGGGCCTGGGTCTGAGTGCAGTGTCCCTGTCACACAAAACATTGCAGTCTTAGAGTAACTATCAGACGGCCACTAGAGGCGCTTCTGGTATTTCACCGGACTTAAGGTAGCCTAACTGATGCTGTACATCCTCACGCTCTGAAAAATAAGTGACAGGAGGGTGGCTGAAAAATAAGTGTCCATTAAATCCCCATAGGAAACCACTGAGTCAATGCTTTCCTATCGAGAGGGCCCAATGCCACCCTCACTCCGCTGGATAAAGTCAGAGGAGGCAGAGCACCAACCCAGTGCCGAGGGAATCGGTGCTGGAGTTGGTTAAGTGGATAGTTTTTTTTTTAATCCTTTACCTACCTAGGGGAGGCAGATGTTAGTATAGTGTAGTGTGTGTGTATATATATATATATATGTGTGTGTGTGTATATATATATATATATATATATATATATATATATATATATATATATGCAGTATAACTTTGTATTCCTAGCACCATAGTATCTTTAATTTCAGTCTTTTTTTAGTAGAGATTTGTGGGTTGTCTTTTCCCCAGGGCAACGCCTCACCTCCCACTAATTTTGGGAAATTCTTATACAAGAATTTGGATACATGCACTTTCCGTTATACCAACTGTGATTTTATTTGTTAATTTTGTTTTCATGAACATTTTTAGGCAATATGTATATTACCATGGTAATGGATGAAATGGCTATGGAGATGAAATCTTACTGTCTCAGCTGGAGAAGTTATTAAAAGAACACTCCTACTCGCATAACAAGTTAAGCTGATTCAAGTTGTTATGGGGTCAGGAGTGTCATTGCACCATCTTACTTTAATGGTTTATAAACTTTATACCATTTGTCAATGGTTTAACCTCAAGTTTGAGGTTCTGATACTTGTCACTGCCAATCCCTGGCCTCCTTCCTCTCTGCACTACAATATGAGGAAAGTTTATTCGTTGGCCGGTTATAAGGTCAAAGTGTCAGCAGAGGTTAGAAGATGCAGAGTGAAAGAAAGCTGGTGCTTAGCCAGGGTTAAACAGAAGCAAAATGGTTCAACACTTATAGGTAAGATGGTACCTGCACACTCATGCACCCATAACTTTAGCTCATTTAACAGGGAGTGTTCCTTTAACTAAATGTTAATTGTGTGGAATTCCAAGTGATTTCCAAATTTTAAGCCACATTACACAAACTGGCAATATTCTGCTGTTATTAACTATTTATTGACTATTTTGATTTAAAATACAAAATTCATTAACAATTACATTTAAATTCTCCAGAATTCACTTTTTACCGAGTAGCACTGACTATCAAACATCAGTCATATAATTGTTCAAACTGCTAGATTTAAAAATAAATAATTAAAAAAGGACCAGTCTGTAACTCGGAAAATCTGCATTATAATCCAATTTTAAACAAAGTGACAGTATCCTTAAGTGAAATTGACATGAGTGGTATTGTAACATTTTAGTACACAGAAAGAGGTTGAAGTGCAAATATGTTCTAGATTAACATGTGACTATTGATAAAGCTGTAACCTTAACCGTCCCAGTCTTAGCTGGCTTTGGATGAGGGCAAGAGAGTTATATCTGCCAAGACCTTGTGCCCTTTAATAGCCTTTAAACGTGCTAATGGTATTCACTGTATCCTGACAGAGTATGGCTGGTGTGAAACAGCTGTTTCAGTGTGTTATATTCTTCAATTTCCCAGAGACTTTGTATCTATAATGTACATGCACATAGAGTATATATGGATTGTTGATGATAACCCAGATGAGTCTTAAACCTACCACCAAAGGGCATCACCTGCCATTTTCTGACATTATTTTATTTAAAGAGGTGCTACATTATTAAAAAGAAGTAGTGTGAAGATGGAGAATATGGACTGATAGATTTTGATAGGTTTAAGTTAGGGAGTCTGAAGATGGAAAATAAGCTTGCAAGGTGTCAGGTTTGCTGGGGTCTTACCTGCTTCATCTGATGTCCTCTAAGAGCATCCTTTTATTTATTTGTGTCCGAATGATGCATTCTCTAACCCACATTGAGTGTGCTCCAATGACCTCATGGATTGGGCTGATATGGTTTTGTACCACCCAAGAGTCATTTGGAACTCTAGAACGACATTTTACAATAGGAAACAAGACCTACCTATTTATACTCACCTGTCTCAGTCCTAGTTGCTCTGTTGTGATTTTTGGTAGCCCAACAGTGCATTCTTGAATTATCTGCTTATTTAGTATTATATTACTGGCTTGTTTAAATGTTTATCCTGACTTCTGTACTCCTTTGACTTGGCTTGTATCCATTTATCCTGTTATCTACTATCCTTGACCTTGGCTATTACTTTGACTCTGTTCTCTGCTATCCTGGACATTCTACATAGATATCTCCCTTGTTGTGATTTGGGTTTTCTGTGCTTTGGTTTCTACCCCACTCCGGTCAAAAGGAATGCCAAGATGGAAGAAGTCTAGTGTAATATTCGTGAAGTATGAGTTATTAATGACACCCTGATGTGTCAGTTGGTGACTTAGAATTCTGTCAGACAGACAGCCACTAAAGGTTCTTTCTATTTTCATCCTTTCATTTTTGAAGGACTAAATTATAGTGTCATCAGGGACATCATGACGAAGCTGAGCAAAACAAATGCTTTTCAAAAAAGAAGCACTGGAATCAATGCTGGTCTAAAAGAAGAACTTAATTTAGTGCTTATTTATGAATTTGTTTATTGCTGTGCTTGATGGGATCAGATTGCATCTGATGGTACCAGACTTTATTAAAAATTATGATCTCACCATTGTTGTATTGTGCTATTGGGATGCAGAGAGGTAACTAAATGTTTTGCATTACAGATAAGTATATTTGTATTTTGCAACTTTTTTTGTTAACAAATCTAAACTTAAAAAAAACAAATATGACTTAATAAAACATAATTTCTTTTAAAAATTGTGTTCTTCTAAGATTCATGATTTTTAGATCTCCATGCATGAATCACTCATTGGCTGATGCTAACTAGAGTTTCTAATGGACTGGGGCATACATTAATGTTGTGATCATGTAAGGCATGTATTAGTGCGACATGGCAAAAGTGGTTCCAGCAAAGCAATCAATGAATATTTAAATTTGAAAATGGTAACCTGTCTGTAATTTGACCCTATAACTTGTCAAAAATCTATATCTATGTGGGGGATATTGCTGTGGTCAGATATTTCTTGATTCTTTGGTTCTTATTTAATTGCAGAAAATGTGTATGTACAGTGCCTTGCAAAAGTATTCACCCCCCTTGGCATTTTGCGTGTTTCGTTGCCTCACAACCTGGAATTAACATGGATTGTTTGAGGATTTGCATCATTTAATTTACAGAACATGCCCACAACTTTGAAGATGTTTTTTTTGTATTTTTTTTATTGTGAAGCAAACAACAAATAGGACAAAATAACAGAAAAGGTCAATGTGCATAACTATTCACCCCCCTAAAGTCAATACTTTGTAGAGCTACCGTTTGCGGCTATCACAGCTCCAAGGCGCTTTGGATAAGTCTGTATGAGCTTGCCACATCTTACCACTGGGATTTTTGCCCATTCCTCCTTGCAAAATTGCTCCAGCTCCTTCAAGTTGGATGATTTGCGCTTGTGAACAGCAAATCTTTAAGTCTGACCACAGATTTTCTATTAGATTGAGGTCTGGCCTCTGACTAGGCCATTCCAACACTTTTACATGTTTCCTCTTAAACCACTCAAGTGTTGCTTTAGCAGTGTGTTTGGGGTTATTGTCCTGCTGGAAGGTGAACCTCCATCCTAGCCTCAAATCACACACAGAGTGGTACAGATTTTGCTCAAGAATATCCCTGCATTTAGCACCATCCAGCTTTCCCTCAGTTATGACCAGTTTCCCAGTTCCGGCTGCTGAAAAACTGGTGTTCTTTGGGTGATGTGATGTGTTGGGTTTGCGGCAGACATAGCGTTTTCTTTGATAGACGAAAAGTTTATCAAAGAACACGTGGCAGCGGCCATCAAAACCGTGAGTTCATGTAACACATATCAGACATGCAACGGCATGAACACTGCTAAGTATTTACCTTCCATGGATGTTCGGCTCTTCGAACAGTAGTCTAACGGCATTCAGTAAGAATAAACTCCCGAACAAGACACATACACTGACTTTACTCACGAACGGCTACATTCGGTATTTTGAACTTTATTTAGAATTCCTGAAATAGACTGACTGCACAGCCTGATTCTCTGGAACTGTTTTGGGCATTGGACCATGCTTGCAGTCGGTCAAAATGTGACTTCCATAGAATTCCTGAACCCCTGAACCGGTCTGCGTGATTTTTGGATATGTTGGTCACCGAGATCAGGGCTATCAGGGGATGTGACAGATGTTGAAATATTATGTGTTTTGGGGTACTTTTATGACTTTATAGAAATATGTTTTTTTTTTTTCTGCCCAGAGATAATTGGGTTAATACAGTATCTGACTCTTCTATCTCCCAGGCAGAGGGGAGGGATTGTATGCTATGCGTGGGAGTGTCATGCACTGGAATACTGTTCTTATTGGTTTGTGAATATTGTAACTCCATTCCTCACAAGGTCCATGTGGGCGTACCCCTTGCATGGGGATTGTCCTATAAGGCCATGTGTGGCACCATTAAAATCAGTTCCTGTTTACCCTCAACACAGAGCCCCGTCTCATGCTTGTAGGGGAAAGCTATACTAGGTATAATCCCTGCTCTTGGGATTGTTATTTGGATTGCTATAATCACTTTTAAGAGCTGTTCCTGCTACACTTTCTGGAGTAGGAGAGTTTCCCCCACTGGAAGCTGGATCTTGGTCTTGGGTCCAGGGTGGGTGGAGGACGGTAAGTTCCCAGCCAAGCTGCAACGCTGGACGTGGGGACTACAGTGCTGATGGTGTCTGGTGGAGTGCTGGAAGTCCTCGGTGAGCACTAGGAGAATCGATTGGCGGAAGCACCCGGTCGGGGTGCAAGGTGGTCCGTCACAGACACCTGTTGTGGCCATGTGATTGCTATTTTAGTATTCTAACAGGGTTATTCACTAATGTAAGAATTCAAAGTGACATTACTATGAATTTATTTAGAATTCTCACTGTAGTCTTGAAATTTTTTTGCTAGATAGGATTAATTCAATCAAAAGACTTTTCTTCACAAAATTGTATTTTTTTTAAAAAGCAATCCCCTTAATCATTATTTTTTTTCCGGAAGGTTCATTCTGCCTTTCTGACATTTGTATGGAATAAGAAACCAAGCAGAGTCGAACTGGATATTTTACAAAAGCTCAGAAATTGTTGGGGTATGGGTTTGCCAAACTTCAGTCATTATTATTCTGAGACTAATGTGGTTATGGCATTAAATTTAACGTGAAACATGGTCACCCTCATATTATTAAATAAGTGATATGGTTGCCTCTTACTTGATTTCCACAGATGGTGAATATGTTTCCAACGACCAAACCCAACATTAAGGCTTGAGATGTGTTATTTAAAAAGATTAAGCCTTCTGCTACCTGGTCCATTGCTACCCCCTTGTCGGTGTTGTAACTTATAATTACCCTATCTGGAAGTGGAATATAGGCTTCCTCATTCTGTCATATGTATTAATAATTTGTCCTTGTCTAATTCTTTTTTTTTTTTTAATCTTTTGACCAGCTTCAAACCAAATTTGGTCTGATTACGGTGATTAATGTATCCAGGTTCTTTAAACTACTTTTATCTAGCACTAATACATGTTGGAGGGGTGCGGGTAAATAGGCACATATTTTTGTACTGTCTTAAGCTAAACCCTCACTGACGTAACAATCATACACTAATACATACCATTCTAGACCAGTTTCACACTATCACACCAGAATTGTGTCTCCTGAAGAAACTCCCAGAAAATTTATTCAAATCTCCAGAAATTATTTTCGGTCATCTATTAGTTTCAGTAACATTAGTTATTTCTAGATACTGGAAACCTGATACTATTCCATCTATGACTGAAGTATTACGAAACAATTTTGAAACTAAACTACGTGAGTTGGTCTTAAGAACACCTTCTCCTGCTGTCAACTCTCTGAGACATGAATAGACTCTCTGAGAGGAAGACGCCAAGAGCCATTATGGCCTATAAATTGTTTCTTTAGACCTGCACCAGACTAGACTGTAAAATATAATTATTTTTATTTTTATGTAAACACACCAACTTCTTAAGACACACAAGATATTTTAATTTTACAACGGCTATATTTTATTACAGTACTAATTTTATGTACATTTGTGATGTACATTCATTGTATTTCCACTGTTTTTGTTATAGTTATCTTTTCTGTATTGTTATTTTTATTAAAAATGCATTAATAGAAATATTTGAAAGAATTCTCACTTTGGTGAGTAGCCCTGTAAGATTTACCATCTGTTAAACACTCTTTACAGGCTTAGCAACTACTGTCCTTTACCTTAATCCTATGTTTAACTCCTCTTAAAAGCTAAACACCTCATGTACCCCAATATTAAATTTAACCCCACTCTAACCTTAAACTTAAAAATAATCCTTAAATGAAAGTTTAGGCACCATAATCGGTGAATGCCCATTCATAAAACTGGCTTGAAAAAAAAGCATACCTTTTTCGAGTCAGTTTTATGAATGGAGATTCACTGATTGACCACTCACAGCCAATCAACAGCACCACTGTCTGATTCTGCAAGAGCTGTTTTAGAGAATTTTAGAAAACTGAAGAGCAAAAAGGAAGCGCTGAAACACAGACTTTGTGGTTGAACCGTTCAAGAACGGTTTAACCCCTTAAGGTGAGCAGCTCCAGAATCCTCCTGTCACCATAACAACATCATTGCAATTAAGCTATGATTACCAGAAGTGTTCCTTTACCCAGCCCTTATACTACAATGTTAAGCCCTCTCAAGCTGTTAATCTTTTTAACACTAAACAACGTATATAATTTCTGACAGTCCCTCTCTAATCTTACACCCCCCCCCCCCTTTATCCTAACCACTGCTAATGCAATCTTTAATCCTGCATGCACTTATACAGCTGCAAACACTCCGTATACTCACAGATTCATAAACAATATATTACATGCAGAGCAGGAACATATATATATATATATATATATATATATATATTATTAAAGTCCTTTTAAAATCAAATTACAATCTCTAACTCTGTGCTTCTAACACCTTGAATTTTTGTTTTCGTGTTCGAAATTCAATATAATTGTCCTGTACAAAAATCTACATTACAGCCATTGTGAACCTTAATCTTTACTATTGTAGCTTTGTATAGTTGATTTTTATGTTGCGTCTATGCAATCTTTAAACAGCTCAGAACTTTTATCAAAATTGCAATTATAGGGGAACATGCAAAGGAAAAATTATGCCTCATTGTTGTAAGAGGTAGAAAATGATGGCTTTATACGGTCTTTCTTTCCCTTGTTTCGCTGTACAGCTGAAATATATATTATTTGCTGTCGATTTTCACAATGCATACAGACAAGGGTTTGGGGTATTTTACACCCAGTTTCTTAATCTGACATGCTGGGGGAAGGTTGGAGATTTGTAGCTGCAGACTAATCTCTAAATATAAACTGTGATCACGGAAATTGTTCTATTAAGAAACTACTTTAAATGGACATATACGGCCAAGTTGTTAATCACACAGTCAGAGAGTGAATGCTTCCGTTATAAATGAATATGTATGCACAAAATGTATTTCCTATGAGTAAATGGTAATAATATTAATAGAAATTGTATTGCTAAAGAAGCACATTAGCTGCATGTTTGGACATTTTATGAAAAGCTTTTGATACGTGAATCTCAGGCAGATTGTTCACAATAGGGGTTGTTGTATGTGATACTTGGCAATGGGTTTTCGGAAAAAAATAAATAAAAAAATCACGGAATGGAAATTTTTACTTTGATCTCATCCACTTTGAGTTTTGTACAAACGTTTGTTCATGATGCAGCTGGGAGATGGATTGTACAGCAAAGGGAACAGTCTGTATACCTAATAGTCCAACTTTCATAGCATGAATAGCCCAGTACAGGATCATTCTGTGTACCTAGTAAATTCATGCTTCTATGAAATCTGAAGTACAAAAAACGTCATCTAAATATTGTGCTAGCAGAAGGCATGGATTTTAAAATAAATCTATATAAATGTATACTTTTTTAACCTTTAAATGAATTCCCAGCAAAGGTGTCTATACTGATGGCAAACACCTCTATACCGAAGACTGATTGACAGAGAAAATCAGGAGAACCATCCTACAAGCAGTTCTTATGTATTCTTTCACAGCTACATCACATTTTCGTTAGTTGCGTTAATCTTTGATGCTCTAGTAAGCACATCTCAACTTTTGTTAGATGAGTATGTTGTTTCTGGATAGTCCATCTTTTCATCACATTTTGCAGATTTTCCCATGCATCTCACCTTTGGAAGTTCTATATTTGGGGTATGTGGTAGAACACATAAGCTTCTGATTCAAGGCATTACTAATATAAAAGAGAACTTCAAGACTGAGCTTATGAAAACAAACACTTTAACTGTGATTTATAACAAGCTGATGCCTTAAATATTTAAAAGAACACTCCACTGCCATAAAATTCTATTAAAAAAAAAAAAAGGAAAAATCACTGTTTAGTAGATATACACGCAAGGAAAGCATGCAAGCATTTAATTGTGCATTTTTTTTCATTGATGGCATATCTTGTATGCTGCCTTTGCAAGCCCTCATCTTCTAACTCAGCCCAGACTTTGTGACTAGCCAATCACAGACTTCCCAATCCAGTACAGCGATAAGTCTTTGCAAGGCAGGTGCTCTAGACAATTGCTGCCTTTTGAACTTCACTCCACTAAACTAACCAAGCCAGGAAGTAACAGGACCAGTTGTCTGATTGACAGTTAAGTGGTGTAGCATGTTTAATTTCTAAAAATGCAATTTTCTATTGAAATTTACACTTTTTGTTAAATTGAAAAAAAAAATACACATTCTTCACCCATAAAACTCTTTAGCAAGCTGAGGTGCTTTGGGGGTCTGAGTGTTCCTTTTATAAAATTCCTCTATTTTAAAATATAAGGGAGAGGGGAAAGTGCCATGACTGGACGTCCTTCGCCAGCATACTATGTGTCTTGATGAAGGATATATTTTCTGCAGAGAATTCATGTAAGCCAGCGCAGAATGATAGTCATATGTTTTTATAGCCACTAATAATGCCTGTTACTACAGATGCTAATCACATATTAGTATGTGCATGTGCATTTAACTGTGTGGGGCTAGTACCGTGTTTCTCCAAAAATAAGACCGGGTCTTATATTAATTTTAGTCACAAAAAACACACTAGGGCTTATTTTCAGGGTAGGGCTTATTTATTTACGGTACCGGTATGTACATTGAACAACATTTAAACAACATTTAAACAACTTTTCTTCAAATACCGGTACAGTCATCTTCATTTTCCTTTGAACCATTGGTCCTAATCTCTCATTTACAGCAATATATGGTACAGTAGCTCTCCCTACCGTAAACAACATTTATTCAATTACAATCATGTCATCTTCTTCTGGAATATCATCATAACTCTCCAAACCCTGATTGCCAGCCTGAATTTCTTGCATCTCCATTTCCTTTTGAACCATTGGGCCTAATCTCTCATGTAAAGCAATATAGCTCTCCTTAAACGAGTACTTCTTGTCCATGTAGCCTGCTCGTAGTTGTCAGTGATTTTATCCCAAGAATTCTTCACCCATGTCACGACCTCTAGCAGTTTAGGCTTCACAAAGTTTCCACGCTGATTTCTGACCAATCTATTTTCAGTGTATTCATTGATTTCTGTGCGCAAATGGTCCTTGAATGGTTTGTTTATTGCAATATCAAGAGTTTGGAGATAAGCAGTCATTCCTGCGGGAATCATTACTTGATCTATTCTTCTCTCTGCAAGGAAGTTCTTCATGTCTTTTGCGCGGTGAGTGCTGGCTGAATCCCAGACTAGCAGACCTCTTTGGCCACCTCTCAGAACAAGTGGCAGCATTAAATCGATCCACTTTCTTATAACTGCTTGTGTGCACCAGGCTTTTTCAGAACATAAATGCCTGAAATGCGTTCAATCTTATCTTTCTTGCCCTTTGCGATAATTAGAGGTGTGGCTTTTGTTCCATCCAGACGAATTGCCAAAACACAAGTAACACGTGCACTTTCATAACCAGTGGAGGGAACGTAGATTGAGGAGGCTCCCCTCTGATCAATTGTCGTTTGAGATCCTTGGCCCATATACACTGCAGTTTCATCCATCGCAATCATGTTGGAGAGTTGCTATTTAGAAAAGTCTATGCCATCAATAAAGAACTTGAATGCAAGTGCACGTTTAACAACTTCATTATCTTCCAGCTTGAACAGTGTTGTCGATCTTCTTAGAGACAGTTCATATCGCTTAAGGAAGCCATCCAGCCAGTGGTGTGATGCTTTGAAATCTTCTGTGGATATGTCGAATTGTGGTGCTATTTCAAGGGCAAATGTTTGAATATCAGCCCTGCGCACAACCAAAGCTTTTGCTCTCTTGTCAGCAATCCATTCACAGATGACATCTTCCAGCTCAAGATATAATGGCTGGCGACCTGATCCACACTTGCGCTTCTTAGCATTTCCCTCGTCCACCTTTTGACTGAGGTTACCATACTCTGCTCGCCATTTTCGGACCATTCGGAGATCTAACTTCATCTCTTTGCAGAAAGTGGTCAGATTCTTGCCGTGGGAGTCCTCCACGATTCCTTTCTTGTACTCGACAGAACAGCTCTTTCTCTTTGCACTCATCTTGTCTGGGGATCAAAATACCATACTGTCTAATTAATCCACCCCCCCTTTAATAAATCCACCCCCTCTAATTAATCCACCCCCTTTAATTAATCCACCCCCTCTAATTAATCCAGCCCACCCTTTCATTAATCCAGCCCACCCTTTAATTAATCCACCCCCTTTAATTAATCCACCCCTCTTTAATAAATCTACCCCCTTTAATAAATCCACCCCCTTTAATAAATCCACCCCCCTTTAATTAATCCACCCCCCTTAATTCAACCCCCTTTAATTAATCCACCCCCCTTTAATCCACCCCCTCTAATTAATCCACCCCTTTAATTAATTCACCCCCTCTAATTAATCCAGCCCACCCTTTAATTAATTCACCACCCATTTAATTAATTCACCAACCCTTTAATTAATTCACCCCCTCTAATTAATACAGCCCACCCTTTAATTAATTCACCCCCTTTAATTAATTCACCCCCCTCTAATTAATTCACCCCTCTAATTAATCCAGTCCATCCCTTTAATTAATTCACCACCCCTTTAATTAATTCACCCCCTCTAATTAATCCAGCCCACCCTTTAATTAATTCACCACCCCTTTAATTAATTCACCCCCTCTAATTAATCCAGTCCACCCTTTAATTAATTCACCCCCCTTTAATTAATTCACCCCCTCTAATTAATCCAGCCCACCCTTTAATTAATTCACCCCCCTCTAATTAATCCAGCCCACCCTTTAATTAATTCACCCCCCCACCCCCTTTAATTAATTCAATTAATCCCAGACATAAAATATCTAGCGGTACTCACATTTCAAAGATTCCTTGCCGAGTCCGACCACTGGGAGCCTCACCGCCCGGAAATGGATCCTTCCGCTGAAGATCTGTGAAGGCAGACTGACGGCGCTGCAAAATGTCGTCATCACGTTGCGCGATGCTCCTCCTACAGCAGAAGAAGGAAGTCTCGCCGCAAAGGTACAATGCCTAGGTCTTATTTTCGGGGTAGGGCTTATATTGCAGCCCACCCCGAAAATCCGACTAGGGCTTATTTTCGGGGTAGGGTTTATTTTAGGGGAAACACGGTAGCGACAGAAATGTTCACTGGTAAAACTTCACGACTCTGTTAGAACAAGGCATTTTATTTCAATAGGATGTAGCAGGATTTAGCTGCTGTTCATCTTTTTATACCAGCTTAGAAGCTGGTAATGAGTAGTGGCCGTTCTGGAAGCTTGTATGTACGTAGTGGGCATTGGATAGCATTCCCTTCATCCCCCATAAAAACCATAACTTACCCCTTCAAATAACGACAGACAACTTCTTGGAGAAAACAGGCCACAGCATTTATTAACACAGCCAAATACTGTATGACTCCTTTAACATATAACAAAATAATAAATATCATAAATTAACATAAACAATTTACATATAGTCATACAGTAACCAAAGAAACCGTCCTTGCCAATCTAACTTCCCCAAGGCTCTCACCTCCCCCCCTCGGCATAATAAAAACACCTTCCTTTTCAGGGCTCCCCACCAACTCGGTGGGGCCCAACCATAATGCTCCCCACTGGTCGACTTACAACCCAGTGGGGACACGTCCAACCTGGTACCTCTTCCAGGTTCACCATAAGATACAGGGGGAGGATGAGACCCGGCCATTATCCCCCTTTTTCATCTAATCTACCAAACCATCCCTTATTTGGCATGGACACACCCCCGCCTCGCTGTGACAACCCCCCGGGCCCAAAGCAGCAAAGGGAGGGTGGGTGGGAAACTTGTTGCTGGCCCGGCTCCTAAGTGGCACTGAGGTCAGTCTGATCTGTCACCACCCACTTCCTCACATCTCACACTCCCACATGTAGCATATAGCCAATCCTGCATCATCCATCCCACACTCATACATGTGCCCCTGTCCGCTAAGCTGCGCACTCTCCCTGGGGCCTGGACGGAAACCAGTTGCTGAATCAACAATAGCTGCTGCTTTGCAACTGTCTCCAGTAACTCCCCATTAGTAAAGGTGACATTTGGAAGTTGGGACTCTACCAGTAGTAACTATTCGCTAAAAAGTAGTTTTCTATAAAAAGTAGTTTGTCTAGTTATGTAAAATGAGGTGAATAATATCCTATCACCAGGGATAACAAAAAATTAAGGATTAATGCACTTGCTATAATGGCAAAAGGGCAGCACTAAATTATACAAGGATTCCCAACACCATGTGAAAAATACAAAATAGTACAAACAAGGTACATAGATAAAACGCGTAAAAAACAGGAAAACCTATGTGTAATTACACAATCAAATATACGAACATATAGTAAATAGGAGTCTCCATTTATTCAGTTGTGCTTAAAAGTATAAGCAAATTAAGAGGATATAAAGTAGTACTTAATGACAATTAAAAATGCAGTTTAATATACCAAAAACACACTCATGCCTTTTAGAGCTACTGAAAGCTCTAATAATGATAGCACAAACAGTATAATCCACGTCACAGGGTGCAGTACAGCCAGGGATAACTGGTACCTCCCAAGTAATGGCTCGGTAAAACATGTAAAAAAAAAGAGAATCCAGGGGCACAGTATATAGCTTAAAGGGACACTATAGTCACCCAGACCACTTAAGCTCAATGAAGTGGTCTGGGTGCCAGGTCCCCCAGGTTTTAACCCTTCAGATGTAAACATAGCAGTTTCAGAGAAACTGCTATGTTTACATAGCAGGGTTAATCCAACCTTTAGTGGCTGTCTTCCTGACAGCCGCTAGAGGCGCTTCTGCAACGCTGGATGCGAAAATCGCATCCAGCGTGCAGAACGTCCATAGGAAAGCTTTGAGAAATGCTTTCCTATGGGCTGTTTGAATGCGCGTGTGGTTCTTGCCGTGCATGTCGCTCCACTCGGGGGCTGACGTTGGCGGGGGAGGAGAGGTCACCATAGACGAGGGAGCCCGGTGCTGGATAAAGGTAAGTAACTGAAGGGGTTTTAACCATTTCAATGCCAAGGGAGGGGGGCCCTGAGGGTGGGGGATCCTAAGGAGTATATAGTTTCAGGAAAACGAGTTTGTTTTCCTGACACTATAGGGATCTTTTAATAAAACATATGGCAGAATAAGAAAGTATCCTACTTACAAAATCCAGAGCACGGCTCTGTTCTGGATATGAAGAGCTATGGTGGTTTGATCCCCACCACAAATTTTAAGGAAGCAAGGTGCCAGGTACAAATTGTAATCTCTGTGATGTCACTATTAGAGCTTTCAGTAGCTCTAAGAGACGCAAGTGTGTTTTTTTTGAATACTGAAATATTTTTTTATTGTTATTATGTACTATGCTATTTTCTTTCTGTTTGTATATATTTTTGAGCTAAGTACTATTGTTTATTTGTAGACTCCTATTAACTACATGTATGTATATCTGCATGTGTAATTATACGATACCAAGGATAGGCTACCTTCAACACTCCAGATGTTGTGGACTACATCTCCCCTGATGCTTTGCTAGCATTATGGCTGTAAGAGAATTATGGGAGATGTAGTCCACAACATCTGGATTGCTGAAGGTTGCCTACCCCTTCCTTATACTGTACAAATATTGGTCCATTAACAACAAGAAAAAAAAAAAAGTGGTAACATTTTCATATATTTATTTTTGATGTCTGCAATCTCCTCCTTTTTCATTTTTTCCTATGGATGCAATCCATAGTGTTCTACTTGAACACGCAGATCGTTTTCCAATGTTCATTTTTCAGGATCAGCAGGCTCAGTGACTCAATGTGAAAAGCTGGAGTGTGTAGGGCTGCTTGGTTCATTGTGAATCCAGACACTGTCTCTCTAAACGCTATTCCTGCCCCGTTTGCTTTAGTAGATTCCGAGAATTAAACTGACTGATTCAGACCTCATCAACAGCCACTGATATTCCAATATTCTGCTCAACAGATTCCGAACATTAATTTGGATTTTTAGATTTTAGCTAAGTTAAATTAGAAAAAAAACGTAAACTTTTTTTTTTTTTTTGTTGTTTTGTTTTTTGCACACAAAGGTTAATTTCCTAGTTAAAATCTATGCATGAATAAACATGATTTTAGAACACAATGATTAATAGTTAGCAAGGGAATAATTGTGCTTTGTAATCACTCACCGCTATTAAATTTACTAATGACTAATGCTGGAGAGAGTGCACTTAATACGAAGTTAGCATGGCTCCTTGCTTGCACTTTTCTTATAGCATATGGCATTAGAATAAAAAATGCATTTTATACTTTTTTTACATTGTAAAAATATCACAGCTTAAAGTAATACTTTTACCATTTTAAATAATTTATAGATATTTTTTAGTCTGTTTTATGCTCTTAAATTTCATAAATCAATTCCAAGAAATAATTATAGAATGTATTCTTGTCTCTAGCACATTCTTTGCTAAAGGAAGATAATATATGTAGGCAGGATGTTCAGAACCGATGATGGATTGTAGGCTGGTTTAAAGCTATTAAACAATAATGGGGTTCTCAGTGTAATTCTGGGTGTATATGTTGCTAAAGCTATGTACATCATTTAAATGTCCCACACAGCAACACCACTTATGCCCCCGACACAACAATCCAATAAAGTAAGTATATGATGAAAAGAAAAACAGCCAAGCAGTTATGTTTGACGTTTATTTAAAGAAAACTTCAGATACCATAACAACTTGCTGCAGTGGTTCTGCTGTCGGAAGTGCCCCTCCCTCATTGTAAGGACTCAAACCTGGGTTTGGCTTTGTGGGTACCGTTTACGTTTTGTACATTTTATTGGAGTGTGTTTATTTGGGTTAGTAAACTTTAGGATGCTGCTTTATTTTGTTTTTAGTTAATTTTATCCTTATTTTCTGGTGTTTGAATAAATGATTAGCATCTGTTTTTCACTTGTTATATTTGAATAGGTTTGGGCACTGCTGCCACCTTCAATACTATGGCAAAATGTTCTGTTGGGTCTCCTGAGGTCATTCCTGCAATTCATGATTTAGCTCTTTGGCTTAGATCGACCCGCTTAGGACATCAATGTTTGATGTTGTTCCTTTAATAATATTGATTGTAACTGATCTGCTCTGCAGATTTGACACCTAGATAGGTCCTGGAAGACATTGTTTTGTTGGCCCAGGACTCCAGAAACTGAGACTGTGACAGCAACAAAGCTGGCAGTTAGAGAACAGGTTCCATTGCCTACGTATATTTGCAGATGACACATCCACTTTAACCTTTGATTTATGATTTATGCAGAAGGCTATGGAATACCTTACATGTGTTAACACTCTACGTTATCCTGTATAAATGTACAGTGTCTCATTTTCTATAGACTGTACCTTTTTCCATTCCTGCATGAATTTTATATCAAGGTGCCATGTTTGCTATTTATAGCAGAAGAAATAATGACTCACTGTATAATGAAGGCTCTTGTAGAACCTGGTAATACTCTCGCTGCTAAAATAGATATATATTGTTTTAATTATAAAAATGAAAACCACATCATACGTCTATGACACATGGTTTGTCCAATTATACAATTTCGAATACAGGTGAATTCACAATTCAAAGTGGATTTCTATGTTTTCTGTAAAAGGTTAATTGTCTTTCAGAAATAAAAACCAAAGGGCAGCATTTCACTGTTTTCTAAACAATACTATGGAAACCTATGTGAAAGTGCTTACTAGGCAGCAGTAGTTCCGAATTGCATAGCACTATAGTTTCCTGACTTCATGCATAAGTTATTTTCCCTAAAGATCTAACAGCATTAGGGCGTAAATAGATTTTTCACCAGTGAACAAATTCATTCCGTACGTAAACCTCATATAAAGAGAAGAGCACACAGGAAAGTGCTAAGTGCACTGTTTAAAACTGCATCAATATCTTTCCATTTGACAGATTTATATTTGCTTTTCATTAGAATGAAACGTAAAGAATGCTGGGAAAATGTAACAGGATTGTATACAGATAGAGATGGTTTATTCATATTGTTCCAATTCCTGTTTTGTTCTATGGAAGATATGTACTGATGTCTCATTCCAATGCAACACTTAAAATCCATTGACACAGCTGTATAGGCACCCACTAGCACCCATAGCAGCTTTATGCCAATTAACTCGTTATGGGTTCTGAAGGCCATGGGCACCTTCTTACTTAATTTTTGAATGGTTTAACTCCAAGGTTGTCTTCATGGAGGACATCAACTCAACCCCACTTTTTTCTCTTCCAGCCCTGATACTAACATGACTTACATAAATCTCTAAAGTATTTCTGGCAGCGTGACAATCTCCGTTTATCACTGGTGCTCCAAAACAGAGTAAAATGCAAATAGGTCGAGCTGATGGATGACTTAATGCCAACTTTGGGATCTGCTCCTGGGACCTACAGACCCGTAACAACTTAATTGACATGAAGTTCTTATGGGGCTTGGAGTGATCCTTTAAGGGGCAATTCCTGTAGTTTTTACCGCACAGATACTAGCATTGATGCTGCCACACTTCTATGTCTTTGGGCTTCATTAGATGATCCTCATTATGGTATCTAGTTACATAGGCCTGCAGTCTGTTTTTCCTGCAGCCTACTTCCCTGACTTATATAATGGTCATTACAAAGTGCACTTTGTAATGTCATGTGAACAGGGTGGAGCGGTTTCTAAAATGCAGTGGGATACTAAGGGAGAAAGGAGGACAATATTTTTTGACGGGTGCAGGAGTAATTGTGTTTATGATACTAACAGAATATTTTAATCTTGTAAATTAAGTACGTGGTAAAGTACAACAATGACTTAACTTCAGCACTAACACTATTGTGAACTTTGATTCCCAAGATGTGTTTCTGAAACACTATTCCATTGATTAAACAAATATATATTTATCAGAAGCTTAAAGAAACGGAGTGTAAAATCACTCAACCTATGATGTGTGAGCCCAATGAATAACTTCTGAAGGGCACAGGGGTATAATGATATACGGGTAATGTTGTTTCGGTGCTGCTTTTGTGCTAACATATGGTAGCCATTAGCAGTGCATGACTGTAAAAAGCTGCTTCTAGTGGTATTTGGCTAGGAACGATATGAGAAACACTGCCCTATTTATTCAGAGCCCTTTTTATCCCACATCTCCATTCCGTCTTATATTCCATCTCTTCTTGTCTCTTGTTTCTCTCTCTGCCAGTTTTTCTCATCCTTCTTTCTCCCAGTGCTTTTTTCAGTATGTCACTACTTATCTCATGATGCTCTTGTCTCTGTTTCTCAGTCTCTCTTTTTTTTTTTTCATAACTTCTGCCACTCCATAGGCTCTTTACACCATTTCTCTCTCAATCTCTTTCTCCTCTGCATCAGTCTTTTTCACACAAAATGCCCCCCATCTTCACAGCAGTAAACACAAAACTGCACTGGGTCAACTTTGAGAGCGTTAGAGTGCATATGGTTTGCATATCGTCTTCATCATTTTCTAATTTCCCCATCCCCTATTAGTATTTTATACCATCTATTCTCTAGCTACCACACTATGTGATGAGAATTGTGTTTGAGAGTGGACAGCAAGATACCTTGTAGCAGTGCTGTGATTCTTTAAGATGCACCATCGTGAGGGATCATTGGTCGTGATCTGCATCCTCTAGAAGTTGAGGCCACTCACTCTTCCAGTAGCAAGGCTTGCAGGGTCAGTAAGGAGAGATCTTTTAATCTCCTCGCTGGACACAGAACTGTAGACCACCTGTTTGATTTAGTACTCCAATCCCTACATTTCTTACAATAGCTTCGGCCCTGCATATTACACTATGGTTAAACAATATTATATTGAAAACTTCAAATACAGTATTACATAACCTTTAATGAACAACGACTTAATTGGATAGTATGGGATTTCCTCCATTTAAATTAATGGTAACATAAGAAATAAATGTATATTTACATCATTCTTTTTTTGGGGGGGGGATTTATCTGGAGGTACAGAATGTGTAGAGTTAAGTTAGTGGTTCTACCGAACTTGAAGGAACTTGAAATATAAAGCAGCCAATGCAGCAGCTATTATTAAATTTAATTTAGATTCACATAAACCAAGATGGTTAGAGATGGAAACAGAAATATTACACCCATACTCTATTAAAGAATTAATTTGACTCCCTATTTCTAAAAGACCTACATTAATTGCAATGTTTCCATCAACGAAAATCTCATTAAAAGCTTGGGATGTATTGTTTAAAAGTTTAAAACCCAACTTGTCTCGTTCAAGAGCTATGCCACTTTCTATCCTAAATCATTATTATCCACAAATAGATTTGACTGATTGGTGCTCTAAATTCATAAATAATATTGATAGTTTTTTTCAACAAGGATTCGCTAATGTCGTTTGAAAAATGTAAAATTAAATATGATTTCGACGATGGTTTGGCCCCTCAGTACTCCACAATTGCTGAGATCCTACAAGAGCAATTTGACATCCCCAATCTTGACCACAAATTTGAAAAATTAAACATTTTGAACCTTGAAAAAATTTATTTATTTCACCCAAATCAAAAATATATGATCTCTTTATGATGTTCTTATTTTTTTTCAGTTTCAGATTCAAAACTAGATTAAATTGCATTCACATAATCTCTCAAAGGGATCACACAGTGTTCCAACCATATAGAAAATCACTACAAAATTATATACCGGTGGCTCCTGGCCCCTTTATGACTTTGTAAAATGAACACAAAATATTCAGATAGGTGTTGGACGGGTTGTGGAGGCCTTGGTACTCTTTCACATAAATGGTGGCACTGTGCACAATTGCAGCCCTTCTGGCAAGGAATACATTCACTGCTTAAAAACATTCTCTCCAGTGGTGGGTTTATTTAAAAATCTCCCTAAGACATCAAGTAAATTAGAAAGAATCATGGTCGGCCACATTCTTATTGCAGCCACGTAGATCATACCTTGCTATTGGAAGTCTATTACTTTACCATCAATTAAGGAAGCACTGATTTTAGTGCTCGATAACAAAGGTATGAACTGTCGTTGCGGCACCTCAAAAAGTGAATTAGCAGTTTCATTGGGATGCCTTGGAAAATTATATAAGTAAAGAGTTTCTCCTGTAGACCATTCCACACACCCTGCTACATATTGATATACAATATATTTAGACATACAATTGGTTATATTACTTTCTGTATTCTATTTTGATTGGGAAATAAAAATCCACTATTTTATTATCATACATTTGGATAGTATCCATCCCCACCCTTTTTTAAATTTATTTTTTTGATCATTTTTTTCCCTTTTTATTTCTACTCATTTCTATTGTTAAATGTTGATTTCTTTATATACCAAATTAATGTGAAATATGTTTGTTTTTTTTTTTAAATACTGTTCAATAAAAATAGTTTGAAAAGATACCCTTTTTACACTTTCCCGATGAGTTGTGCTCCTCCTCCACGAATTAGGCTTTCCCCATTGGATGTCTGGTAGGCAAGCACTAGAGGCAATCTTAACACTTGCAGGTTCTCAAACAATGGAAAGTTTTTCATTGCAGGGCTAAGGGAGCAAAGCACTGCACCAGGACCATTTCAATGAGATGAAGTGGTCTGAATGCGTATAGTGTCCCTTTAACCACACCTATGGGACAAATAAAGGGAGGGCTGGTAAGCATGGCCCTGTGGGATCTTTATCCTTCTCTGAAGAATAAGGGAAGTGCAACTTTTAAAACTAAATGGCAAAATTAGAAAAAATATTGTGCTTTTTCTTAGTGTGTGTGTGTGTGTGTGTATATATGTATATAACCCCATATATTTTATTTTTACAGTATACCCATGACTTCATATCATATTTGTAAGATACTTTGCAACTAAAAATCCCATTTGCATCCTTTATTGCATTTTCTTGATTCATACCACGCAATTCATCCTACAGTAAGAGGTACCATATGCTACACTTACATCATGTTACCAAAATTAGCCAACCCTTATTAAGTGGCATTTCAATTGACAAACCATTGACAAGTCTATTTTAACTGTTTACAGATAAACAGAAACCAGACATGTACAATTTATGAATTATTAATCCAATGATGGGTAGATTATGGATTAGATTTAAGGGAAATTATTTTTTTAACATCTATAGTGCCTTAAAAAGTCATCACTGCATTAAATGTTTCCGAGTTTAGATGAAGAGGTCTGGGTTCCTTTAGCGTGCACAACATGAGTTCAAAGCTATTGAAGGGAATGTTTGGCTAACTTGCATCCTTTTGAACCCTGCCTATGGTTCAATAGTGATATATTTTATATCACGTGTGTGCTTCTTCCTATTTACTGCCTGCCGTTACCCCATTTCTGCACTGCTTTCATACATCCCAATGGATTAGTTAAGCTACTGTCAACTTTTTATTTTTTTATCATCAACCCATTCTACATCTGAAAAATTAGTGTGGTCACACATTCTTTCAATTTCATTTGTTATGGTAGATCCTCATTTATGTCAGAGTGATCTCTTTGCACTGGGGAAGTGCGTTCTTTATTGTGGGCATATGGCCAAAGCATATATATGTAAGCTCTTATTGAACATAGCACAAGGAAAGTATTTATAGTCCATTCCAGGTTTATTTTTTTTAAGTATATTTATTAATTTAATTGGATACCTCAAAGGAACCCCATATGTTCAGGAATACAAATGTGTATTCATGACCTATAGTGTTAAAACATTATTATTAAAACATCCCCTCTCCCCTCGCCTTCTTATAGTGAGTCATATCTTACCTTCATTCTGGCACTGGCTCCGCCTCTAATGATCCTCCTTGGCTGAGATTATAGAAATTAATGATCTCAGCCAATCCAATGCTTTCCACATGGGCAGCAAAAGGCTGCACTGAACAATAAACATCACCTCATAGAGATGCATAAAACCAATGCATCTCTTTGAGGAAAGTTCAACGCCTCCATGCAGAGCGTGACTGCCATTAGGGGTGTCAGTGGGCAGCAATGTTTATATGAAAATTCCTGCAGGGGCAGGCTATAGACACCAGAACTACTACATTCAGCTGATATAAGATTTGACCCTCTATAAGAGGGCAAGGGGAGAGGGTTTCAGAAATCATTGAATTAAATGCTTTTCTATGAGAAGCAATGGATGCGCCATTGGTGATCGTCGCACATGCTCAACAGATTCCCAGTGCTCCTCCATTGTATTGGACCAGAGATGAAGGAAGCAACGCCTTCTCAATGGCTTTGGTAGAGGCGGTGAGGCAAGTAGAGCCGAGGCAGTGTTCGCGCTGGCAAATGGTTAGTAAAATGTTTTCTTTACCATGAAAAGGGGGCCCTGAATCTAACTAGGGACAGGAGCACTTGTATTACAGGTTTGTATTCCTAATGTTATCGTGCTCCTTTAAAATAATGATATGTTTAACCATGAAGTTATTGTGCTTGTCGCAAATCCATTTTATGCTTCTCTCACCAAGAAGCAGCAAAAAAATTTCTGCCAATCCTGGCAATCTTGTCATATCCACTGGGAAGGATGATCATACTGCATAACCTCTGTCCAACATTGGTTTATGGGATATGTAGTTCAGAACTGATAGCTGATTAATTTTTCAAAAGCCATTAATAAAGCTGCTATCCAAGTACATTTTAGTAATAATTAATATTTATAGGAAGGGAGCATCTCACATACAACTAGAACTGGCTCAAGGTTTCTTTGTGTACAAGGCAAACCATAGGTTTAGTTTCCTTCATGCTTCACAAATTTCAATAAAAGCACTTCAATCCTGGAAATCTATTTAACGGAACAGTAGTGTCAGGAATACGAACTTGCATCCCTGACACTATAGTCCTGATGTGACTGTTTAGGTCACTGCCCCCTCCCCCGGTCGCAGTAGGAAGGTGATTCTTCTCCAACAGCGTGCCCGTTTCGTCACAGCTGGCTCCAACTCCTTGGCTGACATCATCAATCTTGGTGATCTCAGCCAATCCAATGCTTCCCATAGGAAAACATTGGTAGGCAAAACACGTAATGCGCCAATCAGCATCTCTTCATAGAGATGTATTAAATCAATGTATCTCTATGGAAAGTGTCCAGCATCTCCATGCAGAGATTTCAGCACACTGTGCATCACTGAGATAGGAAGCACCACTAGTGACCGTCTGAGTGACTGCCACTTGAGATTTTACTAGCCAGCAATGTAAACACTGCCTTTTCTAGAAAAAGGAAGTGTTCACAGTGCTAACAATGCAGCGACATGTTACAGACACCAGAACCACTACATGAAGCTGTAGTGGTCCTTGTGGCTATAGTGTCCATTTAATTCTATATGGATGGGGCTGCCATAAATTTACAAAAACATTTTTTTTTAATTTATGTGAAAAATAGATTTTAAAGAGAGATGATAGCAGATCTCAAGGGTGAATCACTAGTTTAGTCTGGGATCAATGTCTATATTGTGTACTGCATAGCAAATCTGTATATTACTAGCACTGTGTTTAGATACAGCATGGGTGGAATAGTTGCTGCAGATTATAGCTCAGTTAAAGAAATAAATTACAATCTGGATTTATTAATGTAATCATTTATTGATTATATGTGTCAGTTTGTAAGATCCCAGTGCCTATATTCTGATTTAAAATGTATCAATAAATGCTTGTTAAGTATTCACTGACGAACCTATACACACGTTCTCTTACTTTATTCCATTGCCAAGACCAATAACTACTAAAGAAACTTGTACTACTACATTTATTTATTTTTTTCCATTGCACCTTGTTGGTAATAATACAAATATGGATACACTGCAGGTTTTAGTGAAGATTTGGATTGAATATGATGTGAAACAAGTAACTGTATTTACTGTTTGTGGAAATATAGCCAGATTAAAAGTCACGCTGGCATTTTAAGAATCTGCATTCCCAAACCTAGAAGCTAATTTCTTACAGGTCAGGTACCATCAAGCAGGCTTTTTATATTTTTCTAGATTGTATGTTATAGTTACTGTTATTGAAAAAAAATTTGTCCTTTAGCAGAGCTTGTTTTGAAAACTTCAGAAAGATTAAGGTTTATCATGCAATCTCGTATACATTATATTTTCTGATATTTCTGCATGAGATAAATATAGTATATTAATATATAAAATATTTTAATCTGCGTTTTATATATTTTTTTTCTCAGCATAACATTGTGTTTATAAGTTTCCACCACTTTAAATTCTTTTGTTTTCTGGATTGTTTTTTTTATTTTTGGTGGCTGGTGATGAAGAGTTCACGGTACAACACAAATCTAAGCAAATGCTTTGGGGATTTGGATATCCTTGATTTACAGTATACAGCAGTACCTCACGTTGGGGACCTTCACTATTACAGAGCTTTTCAATTTTATTCAGATCATGAACCTTTGCTATCTCCACAATTTTAAGGTCCGCAGTAGTTTCAGTGATTGCATTTTTTTTAATCCTTTTGTTTTTAAGTTTTGGGTCTAGAATTATTGCACAATTCACATACATACCTTGTAAGGTAGCTTTAACATGTCTTAAGACTTCTCTATGCAGTAAAAGATTTAAAAAAATATAAATGTGATTTTTATTACTTTGATATTCGTTTATGGCAGTGGCCTGAAACTTAACCCATCTCTTTACAAAGCTGCAGTATTTCCCTCACTGGTAGATTAAACATATTTATTTATTTTGAAGGACTATGTTAGAACAAAGACCCTACTATGACCATGTATGGATTATAACTTTCCATCTCCTACCCGTGATTCCCCTTCACCACCATCACTCAAACGTTACACCCCTACTATGCTCACCAATGGACTTAACATTGTGTCATTTGACGCTCCCAGGCAAATAAACCTGAACTGTATCACCGCAGAGGAAGAGACGGGAGTCAAAGCTGTCAAGTGCTTGAGGCACAAACTTCAGGTTAAGTCATTCAAAAGCAGTTTAACCCCTGGCAGTGAGTAATTAATATATTTTGTTGGATCTAAAATGTTTTTTTTTTTTTTTTTTCTTCAATGGATGGGTCTCCATATAGCTGGGTATTTTAAGGTATCTCTTCCATTTGAAAAGTTCCTGTTGCTGGGTTTTAAGGGGCTTTGGATATCATTTATATAAGCCGATTTCCAGGACTTTAACAGGGTTAGTTACTAAATTGAGTATTCTTCCAAGTGAATTAAATTTGTATTTCAAATTAAAGGCCAAAATATCTGAATAAACATTCGGTTTGGCTACTCTGACCTTAAGGTTGAAATTCACTTTGAATTCTATCATTAGTTAATAACACCGTAACTGGGAAAGTTGTTTGAAGTATCTCTGAGAGTAATCTTTTTATCACCAACACTTTCACTAAGCCATGACAGTTCTACAATTTGAAATAAGTCACAACACAAGTCACAAGCTAATCACATAATCAATCAACAATTCACCATTCCGATGAGCAAAGCTGTTAGAGTTGCATGTACGACCAACCCCATCACACCCTCACAAATGTGCATGTAGGATTTTGTGTGATAACTGTATAAGGATAAATCAATCTTAATTTTCTGGAAGAATTAATACACATTGTTTTGTTTGAAATAAACCACCATCTCCTTGATTTTATATTTATTACTATAAGACACATACAAGATATCCAATGAAATATTTGAACAGATTTGTTTCTAAACAGAATAGTAGAAAACACACTACGACATACTGCATGCTGCGTAAATACTGATAATATGGGAATGCTCCCTGCCATACAACATACTGACATAGCACACTCTATAAATACATAGAGAACAGGAATACTCAAATACATAGAAAAAAGGAATACTCTCTGCCATACAACAAAATGACATAGTGTACTCTATAGAGGGTGCTATGTCATTATGTTGTATGGCGGGGAGTATTCTTTTTCTTTATTATGTTATATGGCGTAGAGTACTGTATTCCTTTTCTCTATGCATTCATAGAGTGCACTAAGTCATTATGTTGTATGGCAGAGAGTATTCCTTTTCTCTATGTATTTATAAACACATAAAGAAAATGAATACTCTCTGCCATACAACATAATGACTTAGTGCACTCTATAAATGCATAGAGAAAAGGAACATGCTCTGTTATTCAACATTGTGACATAGATATTTAATAGATTATTCCACATATGTTATATAAGTTATTTTTTCATTTTAAAATACAGCTTATACAGAATAAGTAACTTTTCTGCAGCATCTAGTAGGGTTTATGCTATAATTAGAAGTTATATAGAATTGGAAAGGGAATTCAAATTTTAGGCTAAAATAGCAAAGTTGGTTAAATAGTATAGTTGGAAATAAATTTCCATTCAGCTTCTTCGACCTTTTTTGATCTATACAAATCACAGTTTACTAAATTAACCTTAATGGCATAGCACAATATATATGTTCTCAGCTACACTAAATGAAATAACACAGACACTATCAGATATTTTCAAACATATATTCAATAAATAATAAAAATGTATGTCCGCTAAATGTTGTGATAAAAACCTCTTTAACTAGTAAGAAGAAATTAATTTTGACTTCTTTACCATGGTGTGTCCTAATCTAATCAAACATTCTATTCTTTTATAAAGTAGATTGGCATACCACCCAACATTGGGAGATTTGGGTCACTAGGGAACTTAAATAGGATGGCGGGCCTGATATCGGATCTGTCCCTCGGTAGGTGGGTCAGTTGGAAGCCCTGAAGTGGCATCACTAAAGAAAAGAATCTGTCAAAGAACAAGTGGGTCAAAACAGACACAAACTACCCACTGCTTATAGATTGATAAATGTTATTTATGTACCACATTACTATAGCCCTTGTTTAATGGTATGCACAGGTCAAGTTCCCCAAAGGCTAGCCTATTATACCTGCATGAAGAGTGAGATTAGTTTATGGGGCTTTGGACCCAACCCTATATAACAATTAATCCATAAACAGACTTATCGTTCGATATTATAAACAAATATTACAATGTGTTAATTGTGCCTCATGCATGAACACAATTTATATTAATAGCATGAGTTATTGTATCCTATGGGAACACGGAAGATAGTTACATATGATACGGTAGCGAGAAATAGTTTGAGAGCTCTTCAGATTTCAATGTAATGCATTAATTTGGCCTACAATGTTAATCCTCAAGCCTTGATAGAGGATTTATTTTTGCAATTGAAAAGTACATAACAATTTAGATAAAATATAAATGTATTAGAAAGTAGAAATACTTAAAAGTGAGATCTAATATTCTGTGTTCTGTATGATTACACAGTATATCACATGGTTTACACTCAAAATATTGTAGTAGGTCTTGTGTTTTTATGGTGTGTGGCACGTATGTTATACTGCAAATACAAAACACGCAGCCACTTCCTGCACATCCAGATCTAAATAGCGAACATATTTTACTTTTCAAAGGCATATAAAGCACAAATGCACATTGTAACAACATCACAGTGTTATGCATATTTACTAAACACAGCGAATATTAAAATACTTTGTACATAATAACCTTGAAGGATCTCTATAGGGTCAGGAACACATACATGTATTTCTGGCCCTATTGTGCTAAACCCACCATTTAGGTGGCTTCCCATAGGGAAAGTTTGGGATTGGTTAAAATCGGCACGGGGCGGGGCCAAGTGCTGTTTTGGCCGTTCAGGACATCCTCATAGAGATGCATTGAATCATTGCATCTCTATGAGGAAAATTCAGCGTCCCCATGCAGAGCGTGGGGATGCTGAATGGCAGGGCTGCTTACTGTGCAGCCCTGAGCCAGGAAGCCCCTCTAGTGGCCATCTGAGGAGTGGCCACTTGGAGGTGTCCCTAGTGGCAATGTAAACACTGCCTTTTCTCTGAAAATGCAGTGTTTACATGAAAATGCCTGAAGGGAGCTGTCATACACACCAGAACAACTACATTAAGCTGTAGTTGTTCTGGTGACTATAGTGTCCCTCTAAATATGCAAACACTGCCTGCGGGTAATACATTGCACTTGGCATTCTTATAGACACACTAATTTTCAGGGCTATCCCAGCATCATGCAATCACAGGATACTGAATGCAATGAAATACAGAGAACACTAAAATATTCTCTGCAGTGCAACATTGAACATGAATATTCTCTGCAGTATGACATCATTACATAGCATGCTCTGTAAATATAGTACAAAGGGTATTCTCATTAAGAAAACAATAACCCACTGCACACAAAAAGACTACAAATAATACGCGTGTACATATTTTTATATATATATACACACACACACACACACAGTCATGGGAAAAAGAGTACACCGTCTTTGAATTCTTTTGTTTTGCATATCAGGGCATAATAACAATCATCTGTTACTTATCAGGTCTTAATATTGTGTAAAAACAACACCACATGACATAATTACACTGTGTCAAAATTTATTTAACAAAAATAAACCCAAAATGGAGATGCCATGTGTGAAAACTGTAACTGAAAAAATGTGTGTACTGTAACTGAAAAAAGTACATGATACTAAGTTACGATTGAATATCTTGTAGAACCACCTTTAGCAGCAATAACTTGAAGTAGTCATTTCCTGCATGACTTTATCACTCTCACATTGTTGTCAAGGAATTTTGGCCCACTCTTGAGGTTTGATGTCATTTCTTTATACACAGCTCTTCAATGCCACAGGATTTCAATTGAAGTATGGACTATGACTGGGCCATTTCAACACTTTGATTCTTTTCTTTTTCAGCCATTCTGTTGGAGATTTGCTGGTGTGCTTGAGATCATAGTCCTCTTGCATGATCCCATTTCGAGCAAGCTTGAGCTGTCGGATAGATGGCCTCACGTGTGACTCTAGAATACTTTGGTATACTGCTGCGGTCATATTTCACTGCTGGGCAAAGCGTTCCATGCACCTCATTTTTGGACCGAACGTTTGCGGAGAGCCTTTCAGTGATACACAGACAAATTGGGCTACTACCAGTGTATTAAGGGTCAGGCAAACCTATTTATAGACAGAAGTTACAGCAAAAGTAACATGACAAGATAACATCAGCTAAACACAATATTGCTTTTTCAGCAACCAACAACATGTATTTCTGTAACCAGAGGTTAAAAGATCATTTCTTTGATGGTTTGCAACAGGTTTTACTTTTAAGCTGACATTTAACAATTGCTATTTCCAATATAGTCTTGTCCATTTACAGCAGTCACATACTTAATTTTGAACCCTTTCATATACAGAGGAGTTTATGGTTGACTCAATGACTGCAAGGTTCTAGTTTTCACCAAACCTGGCACTGTGCATTGTTCCAGAAGACTTGTGGTTTGTTTAGTTGTAATTTTTTCAGATATTTTCTCCTGGTACCCCCTTTCAAACAAACCATATTGTTTACACTTTTTCTAATTGTACGGTCATGAACTTTAACATGTAACATGCTGAGGCCTCTAGAGTCTGAGATGTAACTGTTGGTTTGTTTGCAATTCTCTGAGCATGGAAACGTCTGACCTTGGGTGAATATGCTGGGACGCCCACTCCTGGGAAAATTGGTAACGGTCTTGAATGCTTTCTACTTCTAAATAATCTTTTTTACTCTAGAATGATGGACTTAAAATGTTTGGAAATGGCCTCATAACACTTACCAGTTTGATGGGCAACAACAAATTCTTCTCTAAGATCATTGCTGATTTCTTTCCTCCTTGGCATTGTTTTAACGCACACACATGAATGCTCCAGACAAGCAAATTGCTAAACTCTGGCTTTTATAGGGGTGGTCAGACTTCATGATCATTTAATCAAGGGTATTTGATTAGCAGCTCTTCTCTGCTACTTAGCCTTTTAATTTCAATGGAAGCAGTAAGGGTTAACACATGGCTACGCCATTTATTTTTGTTGAGTAAATCATGACACGGTGTAGTATGCCATATGAGGTTGTATTTACCTAATTTTAAGATCTGCTAAGGAACAGATTATGTTCTGATATGTAAAACCAAATAATTCAAAGAGGGTGTACTTTATATTCCCCGTGAATGTGTGTATGTGTGTATTTTTCCCATTACTGTGTATGTATATATGTGTATGTGTGTGTATATATATATATATATATATATATATATATATATATATGTATATATATGTATGTCCTGAGGAAAGTCCCCCACTGGGACATTTTTTGGCATCTTTTTAAATGTAATTAATAAAAGTTACATTTTATTATTATCGTGAGTGCGGACCATCCATTTGAATCCTGTATCTTGATAACCACGGCTCAGCACCCGGATAAAATAAGTATATATTTGCAGCCTGCAGTGCAAGGAAATGTTTGAATATATATATATATATATATATATATAATGGGTCGTCAACCTGGTCCCTACCGCCCACTAGTGGGCGATTCAGGATTCCAGGTGGGCGGTAGGGATTTCCTCATTTTGAGAGATTGGGTGGGTGGGCGGGTGCAAGTCGGCGGTACCCCTGCGACCGGGTACCGCTGTCACCATTTGCGGCCGGGGCTGCTGTCCAAGGGGTCCATCGGGTGGCCCATGCAGTCAGGGCCACCTGATAGATGTGGATTGTCAGGGAGCCCGGTCAGCGCTGGGTGCTTTAACAGCGCAACAGGGCCCCCTGTGATGACATCACAGAGCTGGGAGGAAGTGACTGCATGTCATTCCTCCCAGCCAGCACACAGACCGCAAAGGAAGCAGAGGGAGTCAGAGTGGGAACTCTGACTCCCATCCACCTAAACCACCACTGGGCCCCAGGGAAAGTCACCCTCCTGCACCTAAAAGGTAGGAAACAGGAGGGTGACTAAAATATTTTGTGTGTGTTTGTTTGTGTGTATGTGTCTTTGTATGTATTTCTTGTGTGTGTGTGTGTGTCTTTGTATGTATGTGTGTTTATGTATGTCTTGTGTGTGTCTGTATGTGTGTCTTGTCTTTGTATGTATGTATGTATGTCTTATGTGTGTGTGTGTGTGTGTGCGCATGTCTGTGTGTGCCTGTCTGTGTGTGTGTATGTGTGCCTGTCTGTGTGTCTGTATGTATGTATGTATGTGTACCTGTCTGTTATAGTGGGCTATAGTAAGTGGGCTACCTAGCTCAGCCTTCCTACTAGGCATTGCTATAAGATAGATTAAAAAAATAGAAAGGAAAAAAAATGTGGGGAGGAAAATTGAGGAGGGAGAGGAGATGAGCTGACGCACAGATGAGAAATCATATTATAATGTGCAAACAGAGAAGTCGTCTGAATATCACCGAAAGAGGAGACCTTTGTTTGTTCCTTTTGAAAATCGAACCAGATATCAAATATTTAGTCTCGCAGCATCAGCCTCAAGGATCTCATTAATCACTAGTAAAGGTAATTTCAATTTACTTTGTTTTCTCATTAAACTTTATAAAGTTAAAAACATTATAAACATGCATAAAGTAGTAATAAAAAGATAAATGTACGTACATTTATTTTTTTTAAAACACCCTCCTTTCTAAAAAATATTCTGCACTTGCGCGAAAACTGGTGGGAGGTAAATAAATTTTTCCATCAAGAAAGCTGCATTAGTGGGCGGTAGGTAGAAAAAGGTTGACTACCACTGATATATATACACACACACACACACACAGTTGCAATCAAAATTATTCAACACCCATTCCATTGAGAATCAAGTTAATTGCAGTAGTTGTCCTGGAAAAATCGACAGTGACCATCAGTCACCTGACTTGAACCCCAAAGAAAATTTCTCTTGTGGGATTTGAAGACTGTGGTTGCCGCACGCAAACCCAAGAGTATTACTGAACTGGTGGCCATTGGGCTAAGATTCCTCCGGAACGCTGCCAGAAGCTAGTGTCTGGCTATGCATCTTGTTTGCAGAAGATCATAACAGCAAAAGGGTGCTCTACTAAGTACTAAAGATGCTTGCCATCAAGGGTTTGAATCATTTTGTTGCATTGTCAGTTGAATTTGGGGTAATCACTTGAAGCATTTGTTGTGTTAAACTATTTCAATTGCTCTTATTTCATATGTTCATTGCAAGCAGCTGAAAGTTTGTAAATAGACCTAATTTTCAATAGGTGTAAATAATTTTGATTACAACTGTATGTATAGATATTCTTTGGAATATGTAGTGCATATATAGACCTCTTGAAGAAAAACCATAAAATTCACTCGCTTGCTTTATAAGCCTATTGTTACTTGCTGTATCTAATTGGCAATCAAGATTTGTTGCGCTCATTCATTTTGGAGAAACAGCACAATATTAATTTTGTATATAATTAGGACTTTTGTATTGGACTATTTGTGTGAAACTTCTTTGTCTAGCTAAATCACGATTTGACATGGTTAACACTGTCTGCCCACAGTCTACTTTTTGCTCCCATATTCAATCTCTCACTATTGATTCTAAACCCCTACATAGCACATTTACTCACATGATGCCACTAAGTGCTCTTGGTGATGCACATCACCTGACTAGGCCCTACCTGTACCAATACCTGCATTGGAATAGAGATCGAAAGTTTACAATTCATAGCTTAATCTTTAAGCTGGAGATGCAGCAAATGTTTAGTTCAATTATTTATCAATGTGTTTAGTAAGAGTTAGAGGTCAGATGGGAATGGACTACATAGCAGGCAGCATCCTCTGTGATCTGGAAGTCACTACGGTATCACACCATCTGGGTAATAGAACTGAAACAAGTGTTAACTCACCACCTGCTCTAGTGCAATAGCCAACATTCCATCATGTCCTTTAATGCAATGACCTGCATTACATCACTGTGACAAAGTTTAGTGGACAATAGAAGTTGTGGTGCTGACAATGATTAAAGAATCGAGCAGTACTGAGAATGCATGGAAATGTTGTACATTGTGACCGTATGCGTTGTATATTCATGCAATGGAACAGCATGGTTAGGAAGTATAGCATAATGATATTTGCTATTATTAAGTTATAAGTACAGTAGTACTTATATTAGATATATATATATATATAGATAGATCTAGAGAGAGAGAAAGAGAGAATATAAACTTTACTAACACATTGTTTTATAAGAGCCTCAGCTGGAGAGTACATGAATGCAATCTCAGGTCTTTTTGTAGCCATGATAGGAAAGCAAGGTTATATATTTATGAATGAATATTGTTATATTATTTGTTTTATCAACACATCTTAATGAGAGGAGTTTCTAAGCTATGGAAGGGATACAATCAGGGCCGGACTGGGAAAAAAATAGGTGATGTAGTGTTTGTAGAGAGTGTGTGTTCAGGGAATGTAGTATGTGTTTGCTTACAAGGAATCTAGTGTGCGTATAGGGGATAAAGAGTGTGTGTGTGTGTATGTGTGTGTGTGTATATATATATATATGAGTCTTGTGTGTGTTTGAAGGACCCAGACTATGTATAGATCTAGTGAGCGTGCGTATATAACGGATTCAGAGTGTATATAGGGATCTAGTGTGTGTATGTGTGTAGATGATCCAGAGTTGGGTAAAAGATCTAGTGTGTGTCTGGAATGGAATGTGTTTAGGGGTGCTGTGTGTGTATATATTTTATATAAATATGTTTGGAAGTATTGTGTATGTGTGTGATGCAGTGTATCGGGGGGTTGTGTGTGTATGTGAGGGGTGCAGTATGTGTGTGTGATGGATGCTGTGTGTGAGGTGTGATGTGTGTGAGGGTGGTGTGGGTGCCGTATGAGGGTGCTTTGTGTGAGTGCTGTGTGTGTGGGTGCTGTATGTGATTGATTTGTGTGAGTGTGTTGCGTGTGATGTGTGTGAGTGCTGAGTGTGATAGTACTGTGTATGATGTGTGTGAGAGTGCGTGAGTGTGTTGTGTGTGAGAGTGCTGTGTGTTGTGTGTGAGTGCTGAGTATGATAGTTCTGAGTGTGATGTGTGTGTAAGAGTGCTGAGTGTGAGAGTGCTGTGTGTGTAATAAGGCACGTGGTAGCTGGGAGGGGGGGGGACCGGCACACGCACACGATCGCTGGTGGTCCAGTGGTGAGTGAACTCTAGCCTGAGGGCTAGAGTTCACTCTCGCGAGATCGGGGCATTGCCATGGCAACTCTCTCGATCTCGCGAGAGGAACCCGGCGGAGCTGCAAAATAGAGCTCCGCCGGGTCCTCTCCCTCCCTCCCCAGCCGCAGGTCTATTTAAATGTGCCGGTGAGATCTTTGATCTCCCCACCGGCCCTCCATGGAATACAGCGGGGCCGGCGCTTGGATAGTGCCGACCCTGCATAGACTGGCAGGGGAGATCCTGTGACCTCTGCTGCTGGCCTCGGCCCATGGCCACCGCGGCCCAAGGATGGTGTTCTTGGTGTCAAAGGCAGCATTCCTCCTCAAAACATAGCGAGTTGAGTTGATGCCAAAGAGCTTGATTTTGGTCTCATCTGACCACAGCACTTTTACCCAGTTCTCCTCTGAGAACAGCTTTGAAACACAACTCAGGAAGAGGAGCAAAGCCAGTGAACCACTCATGGACAGCTGTTTCGTTGTTAACTCATCAGAAGAAGGTTGGCTACTGGCTTGCTATGGAGGCTTGGCGTTACTTTTAAAGCACATACCAAAAGAGTTGTAACGCCAAGCCTCCATAGCAAGCCAGGAACCAACCTCATGCTGATGAGTTGCATTAACAACGAAACAGCTGTCCATTAATGGTTCACTGGCTTTGCTCTTCTTCATGAGTTGTGTTTCAAAATTGTTGTATACAGCAGACACATACTCCAAGGAATCCATGTATAAAGTGGGATTATGAGGCAAAAAGAGCAAAATGCACCTGCTTATAATATCCCTTAGGTTTTCACTCCTGTGATAGCTGTACATGTCTGTTTTTCCTGTGATTTTTATCATATATGAGAATGCCCTGGAGGATGCCTTCTATGGATGTGAATATTTTCTTATATTTCTTAAGTACAAGGATAAATGTGGACTTTGAATGTGACGCATGGAATGATTCTCTTAGTACCTTCTTTGTCTGTCGGTCTATGCTTAAGTATGTAGGTATGTATATATAAGAAATCTTAGCATAAAATAGCAATGTTTAATGGCAAGTTTGAGAAAGACTATCCCTTTTTAAAAATGTGTAGTAAAATAAGTGCACTGGTAACACATCTTCAGATGAACAACACAATAAGATTTCTAATATCCTTACTTAAATGTTCCCTTTCTCCTCTGGGATGTCGAGACTGCCGTTATAACATAGATCAAAGAGTTGAAATGATAAAAGGTAAGTAGCTCACAAGATAAAAATACATAAGCAGAGGGAAGAGTGACAGATGGAGGTACGGTAATCACATGCTTCGGTAAACAAGATTGTCTGAGCTCATATTTACAGCTATGAGCTAGCAGGCTTTCCAGATAAAGCAAAACACAGAAAAAGTAAAGGTGCTAATAGCATCAGGAATGCTTTTAGTCATTCTTTGTAGCGTAAACATTGTGTATGACCCTTTAGCCAAGAAGTGTTTTAGCTTGAAGCTAGTGTAATCAAGGGAACTCCAGATCATCCCTGGCTCTCTAACCACATATTTCTCAATGTATGCATGTACCACGTGCATTTATACATTATTTGGTTGGAAGAATTGGGAATTATTTTCTTGAAAGATAGAGTTGGAATTATTTGATCAGTAGTATAAAGATTGGGCATACTCAATTCCCCCTCACCCCCCTTTTGTTTTTCTTGGTTTGGAATGATGGAATTTGGGATTTAAGGACTTGGCACCCTCAACCCAAATTACAATTTTAAATTGTTTTCCAATACCAACCCCTTGTTATTCAGAATAATTTGTTACATTTGCTAATCCACTAGACAGACAGAAGGATTCAAGCAAGCATAGGATTTTACTTTGTCTTATAGGACTTGGTATGTTGTACTGGAGTCTGCAACACTATATTATTGGAACAAAGAAAGTGAGGTTTGCCAGTGATGTCCGACATCCAGTCGGTGAACAACTTGATAACAGAAGCCTAGGGCAGGGGTTCCCCTCAGTGGCTCACAATTTCTATAAATGGCTTGAGAAAAGTACATATGTTTCTCAAGTCAGTTTGTGAATGGGGAACCTCTGATAGGATGAAAATATCAGATGACCCCTCTAAGTCAATCTGTGGCACCTATCCCTACGTCCTAGGTTTCTGGGACAGTATATTTGAGAAGACAGTGCAATCCGGTGCTGGAGAGGAGTCTATACTCTTTGTTCTATATTCTATATTGCTACTCATTTTCTTTTTCTTTTGTGTGTATTTCTCTGCCTTCCACAAATGCATTTGCCATATACTGTCTTAACTCCTAAAGGTAAAACCAGGGTTAGGGTCCTCCCGGCACCCTAATAACTTCATTTTTAAGAAGTTGTAATGGTGCCTGGAGTTTTTTTAAATTATTTTTTTATTGCAACTTGTAGACCAAAAAGGACAAACTGAAAAAAATAGTTTGGCTTTGCCCTATTGCATATTTTAATGGAAACATTACTTTAGACTGACTAAAATGACACTGGAAAATATAGATATATTTTAAATCATGGCTTAGAACTAGGAATTATTCAATGAATCATTGCATCTTATTGTTTTGGGAATGATTCACATATCGATGTAGGTGATTCTCCATGTCAGTGACTGTCAACATGTCACCAATGACATTATGGCAAGATGCCAGTGAGTCATTTTCATTGCTGAGTACATTTATGTTATATTAGTCATAATAAATCTAAAGTTTGCTTATCATTTGGGATATTGGTATTTTAGGTCATATTCCATAACATTTCTTTCTGTATATTGGATGGAATATTAATATTAATGGAACACTCAATGCACACGGACAACTATCATTCATATTTGCAAAGAACTCTGAAGGTGACATCTCCATATAGGTTCTGATAGCTGTGGGGTTGGCTGAAGTTGTCTCTCAAGACTGCCGACTTTCTCAGTCAATGAGCAACATCAGTGCTGTACTTTCGCAAATGCATGAGAGCACAACACTGAGGCCTACGGAGGATTCCCTGAGACCACTGGAGCCTCCATAGATCAGGTCTCGTGATGAGCTAAGTGATGCCTGAATCCCACTTGTAAAGACTGCTAGGATTGGACCAAAGTTGACGGCGGAGCTCAATAGAATGTGACGTCAGGGCAGATAAGAACCATTCGGCCCATCAAGTCTGCCCAATTTTCTAAATACTTTCATTAGTCCCTGGCCTTATCTTATAGTTAGGATAGCCTTATGCCTATCCCATGCATGCTTAAACCCCTTTACTGTGTTAACCTCTACCACATCAGCTGGAAGGCTGTTCCATGCATCCACTACCCTCTCAGTAAAGTAATAATTCCTGATATTATTTTTAAACCTTTGTCCCTCTAATTTAAGACACTGTCCTCTTGTTGTAGTAGTTTCTCTTCTTTTAAATATAGTCTCCCCCTTTACTGTGTTCCCTTTATCCCCAATCTTTTGTAAATGTTATGTTAACCTTCGCTTACCCATAAAATAAAGTAATCCATACTTTGTCTTATGGTATCTTTTGGATTGCATTGGAATTTCAATTAAACTCTAACTCAGTCAGCATGAGTTCTTCATAAAGATGACATCTTATCTTGGTTTATTTAGCAGAAATTCGCTACTAAAGTGTACTTTTTTTTTTCTCTGAAAATGGGCTGCTGTAGGCAGTAGCAAACACAATTGTGTTAGATGTTCATTAGTTATAGGTACACTTGCATTGAGGTAAGAGGGAGCATTAAAGGAACAGTGCAGCATATACGTGAATACCTGGTATTAGAGGTATAGAGAGCTCACATAACACACTATTACATTGGACTGTCAGTAGGTATAATATTTTTAGTTACCGAAAGAGAAAATGTCTGAGTTCCAGAAGATAGTCTGAACGTTCTGCAGTGCATCCGTTCATTTACAGGGTTATATGCTAAACCACAAACTGCCAGCAATTGACCAATGAATTTAGGCCATATGATATGAGTTGGAAAATAGCCGAGTCGGAGAATTTTCCAGTTAGCTATTTTAGCCTAAAATTTACAATTCCTTGTTCCATTTCTGATAGTTTGCGGTTGAATTAATATAACCTGTTAACGTATAAAAATGATTTACCTTTTGAATGGAAAAGTACTTAAAAGAAAACGTCTTCTTTCCATTAGGCATGGTGTTTGTTACTTCATTCCTTTGTCTCGTATTTATTCATATGTCTTTCTTTCAACTATGTTACACATGACTAAGGTGCTAGGGAATTATGAAAAGCCATTTAAATTATTTACAAATGTGTCTCTGCCTTATATGTCAAATTCTGTTTAATGACTGTAGAAACATAGTATATGTTGTTATGAATATCCATCATATTTAAAATATTAATTATGTCTGTATTAAAACTAGCACAGACCTTAATTATTTTCCTTTTAGAATGCAAATATTTTTGGTGAAAAATGTGATATAATAATTTAAGTATATATTACTTGAGGATATACAAGTTCTGGGAATCATTAAAGGATCACTATAGGGTCAGGAACACAAACATGTATTCCTGACCCTATAGTGTTAACACCACCATCTAGCCCCCCTGTGCCCATCATGCCTCCATAAATATAGCAAAATCTTACTGTATTCAATCCTGAAGCTGTAACTCTGCATGCTGTTAGACTCAGAAAAACAAGCAGTCTGCTGACATCATCAGAAGTGGTAGCCTGATCCAATCACAATGCTTCCCCATTGGATTGGCTTAGACTGACAAAAAGGCAGATCGGGGCAGAGCCAGCATTATTCAAACACAGCCCTGGCCAATCAGCATCTCCTCATAGAGATGAATTGAATCAATGAATCTCTATGAGGAAAGTTCAGTGTCTGCATTTAGAGGGAGGAGATACTGAATGTTTGGATGCATTTTAGGCAGCCATGACCCAGGAAGGATCTCTAACAGCCATCTGAGGAGTGGCCAGTGAAGTTATCACTAGGCTGTTATGTAAACACTGCATTTTCTCGGAAAAGACCGTGTTTACAGCAAAAAGCCTGAAGGTAATGATTCTACTCACCAGAACAAATTCAATCAGCTGTAGTTGTTCTGGTGACTATAGTGTCCCTTTAAGCTACGCAGTGCTATAACATGCATTTTTGAAGACACAATTCATTTAATTTTATTCCTTCCTTTCTCTCCATCCGTCCTTCCTTTTTTCCCTTCCTTCCTTTCTTTCTCTCCACCCTTTCTCTCCTTGCTTACTTTACTGCCTGTCTACCTTCCTTACTTTCTTTCTTCCCTAACTTCTTTTCTTTCTGTCCTTCCTTCCTACTTATCTTTCTATCCTTCCTTTCTTCCTCTCCATCTTTTCTTTCTCTCCTTCTTTTCTTTCTCTCCTTTTCTTTCTCTACTTCGTTACATACTCCTATTTATTTATTCCTTTTAGGAATTGGGTCCATGGTAGCCATATTGAGGAGTAGGTCATATATTAGTTAACTCTCCTTCCTTTCTTTCTCCTCATCCTTCCTTCCTTCCCACCCACTCTCTATCTCCCTCCGTTACCTTCCCGCTCTCTCTCTCCATCCCCACCTCTTTCTGTCTCTTAAAAATACTCATTAATGTATTACAGTATTTAATGAGTATTTTATTTAATAATAAAACATAAAAGGTTCTAGGTGAGCAGCTGTTCAAGCTCTCTCGTAAACAATCTCTTTCTGCTGACCGTGTAATAAGGCAAATTATCCTAACGTGACATCATAATGATGCCGCTGCAGCAATGTTTGCAAATGCCTGCAGCTATAATGTATTGGCTGCATGGAGACCTGGACCTCCATGAATGGAATGAAGTGCAATACAATAATATCATTAATAAAGGGTCCATAGAATTATTGAACTAAATTACACTGAGAACAGCTTGACGTCAGCTGCACGCCTCTCACATTTTAGAAATTGCCATATCAGCAATCTTTTCCACTGAAGTGAATGTCAGTACAGATGTTGCAGTACATACAATGCTGAAGTTGAATTTATAATGTAAACTGTGTCCGTATAATTTGCACATGCAGCCCTTAGTATCATTAGGGCTAGGTTGTGGTTCCAGTATTACAGCATGCCAGTCAGTGCCCCAAGACTTGGATAAAGCAATTAAGTCAAGATAGGATTTTTCCCAATTTAATTATTGTGGCAAAATAATCAATTCCCAGTTTTAAGCAATTATTGGATTAGTGGATAACCTTTGCATGCCCTTGCTACTAGTATTTGATTCCAGAAATACCATAGGTTGCGTTCCATTGTTGACCTCACTGCAGAGCCATTCCAATTGTTGGCATACATAGCGCCATGTTGGTAAATGGAGTTACTAAGATATTTTGCTCCTGCAATTCAAATCTAATGGGTGCATGCTAGGTTTGTTTGCAAAGCTTTGTTTACCATGGTAGGCTTCCAAGTTGCTGTGATATATAAAGGTTATGCTGGGAAACCAGAGTATTTACTTATCTATGGATTTGTATAGAGCGAATGCAGGTCAAGCCTGGCCTTTGTGATCGGCACATGTAATGAAAAACCTGAAAGGAAAAAAGACATTGTCAGACTGTCTAAAGGAATAGAGGAAGTATGGAACATTCTGCAGGAAGGGGGCCGAGAGATAGCTTAGTATATAAAATCCCATTGCAAAGTCCTCCTGGATCACATTTTGCCATCTCGGCTTGTATAGCATTCTCTTTGCTATTTCTGACTTTTAATCTGAAATATTTATCAGGGCTGTCGTGGCCTTCTCAGTAGGAATCGTGCTTCGCTATGCAACAGCTCCCCTGATGTTCCCCTCTTTAATATGTAATAGACAGAGACATTTTATTCAAATATACCGAACATACTCACCTGTGACAACCTAATACAATGTTAGATTAATAATTTTAGGATGATTATTATTTTAAAAAATAATAAAAAGGAGAGATATTCATTAAAACTAGTTCGATGAACTAAATGAATGCTTTGCCCCCATCCCCTCCCCCCCCCCATAAAAAGACACTACAGTAGACTATAGTGATTATAGTGCAAATAAGAGTCCCTGATTGGGACTTTCAGCTGACAGCCATAGAATTTCTTGGTCTATATGGGAATGCACTACATGAACACAGCTCAAGAAATTCCCCTGAAGAGACAATAGCTATTATATGCATGCTAATTGCTCATCTCTTCTCAGCCAAAAACCCCTGGGACTTTCCATCAACAACTGAGCCCCAGGGGCCCAAATGGTATAGATTATTGAATCTGAGGGTCGGGAATAATCTAGCATTGGTTGACGTCAGAAAGGATATGACATATCAAGGACACAAGCTATGGAAGGAAAATATGTCATTACAAATTATTTAACGGTTAAATTATAAAAGACAATTAATTAAATTAATAAGAATAAGCATGAAGTTCTGCATTTTTAGAAATGTATTTACTTATTAGAAGTGCTTTCAGCTAATATTTTATATAGGTTTTGGAAAAATAAAATAACATTTTAAGCAGCTTTTCAATTTCTAAAACTAGAGATGACAATATGGTTTAGTACAGATACATGAAAAGGTAGGGATTATAGACTCTATATACACACATTATAAAGGCACACTTTGTGTAACGATAAGTGTGTTTCTGGCATTATATTTACCCAGTATAAAAACAGGCAAGCTTTATTATGTCACACCTCTGAAAAGTGGTTTGACAAGCTTAAATCACTTCAAAATACTTGAATTAAGACAAGAGAGCTCATCACCTTAGAATCAGCCATGAATCGGCTGTCAGGCACCCACAGATTCACTTTGAACATTAAGAAAAACAAAAATGACATTAATTAAGGAAAAACTAAAAGATGTTTGATGCACTCGTCACTCTAAAATAAAAAAAATACTCACAGGATTGGGCACATAACACATCATCCCTAATTAACTTACAGATACACAAAACATGGAATAATACTGCTTCTAAAAACTGTTTATACAGTAACTTTTCCATCTTACTGCACTGGAAGATAAACATATACAACAAGGATCTTACCATAAAGGTAAATGACTGCAATACATAGACTAATTTTGAGCACCTGAGGTCTACGTCAACTAAAGTGAATATTAACATTCATAAATCCTGTCATGACAGGTTCACTTTAAGTAATAACATCTCCTTATGCATTAGGAGATGTTAGATGACTTCTCACCTCCTATTTAGAAATAGCTGGTCGGCCATCTCAGCAGCTTTATAGGTGTTACACAAAATAAACGTCCTTGTGATATAAGACCCCACAGGTTCTGTCTGTTTTTTTTTCCCTCACAGGATGTTGGATAGAGCAGATGCCAGGATGTTCTGGGCACTTTCCGCTATGTATGGTGGAAATGTCCTTGAATAACCCTCTTCTGGATAAAGATATGTGGCCCAATAGAGGTTTACTGATCTCCCCGTCATTTTTGACCATTGTTTGGCGTCATTCCTACTTCACCATACCTCAGTGGTGAGGTCTGCATTTAAAAAATCAATGCCCATTCTATTACTAAACACTGCCAAACACTTAATTCCCTTGATGTGGCATAAATCTTATGTCCCATCATTGAGACTTTTTTTCTAAGATGGAAGATCTTGGGACAATGAAGGAACTTATTATTTTTTTATTTTTTTTTACCGCTGTTCATTTTGAGATATATATGACATTGGACACAATAGATAACTACTACCGAAACAGCTGAATTTCAGAAGATTTTGGATAGCCCTTAGATTTAATCATGTATTATGGAATTTTTAGTCCTCCTAATGACTTGACACTGTAAATGGGGACTCTCTCCCGAGGATGGCAACAAAAAGTTGCTGCTTTTCATTACTGTTCCAAACATTGTTCTAGAATTTAAACACAGTATCTGTTCATGACATTTTATAAGTAGCCAATCAAAGTCACACATGGTCTTTTTTGCACTGCAATCCAGTATGAGAACTGAGTTAATTATTGAAAGGAACATTCCTTTTCACATGTGCTGCTATTTATAGATCTAAACAGCTAGAAGGGAATTAATATCTCACAAATTTGTTTCTATTCCTAGGCAATAAACAAAACTTAGGTTAGAAAATCTAAACCTAGACCTTGAAAGGTGAATGGACCCACCCTATGTGGTAGTGGAGAATAATTCGTTTTTAAAGGACAGTTGAGCTCAACTTTTTTCACTTCTCATTTTAAAAGTGTATTACATTAGATTTAGCTTACTTATATTTTTAATTGAATATTTTACTTTTTTTCCTCCTACTTTTTATCTGGCTTAGCAGCCATGTTTGATTCTAAGCCAGATAAAAAGTACCACTATTATTTGACCAACTGGTGCTCAACCAAACGTGTCTACTACTGCACTTTCAAACAGAGAAATTGCAGAAGCAAGCAAGTTAGATTGAGCAGCATTTGATCGGGTAACTTGTCTGACCCAACATTACTTCACAGCTAGATAAAGCAAAATGTTCTCAAAATAATAAATATACACAATTTAAAAAGAATATTAAGTTTTTAATTAAATACAATAAACGTTTAAAACGTGATAAATACACATTTAGTGGCATTTGTTCTTTAAGGAATATACTCCTTAAAAGGACATGCATAACTTGACAATTATATTTTTTTTAAACCAGATAGCAGGCACTTTTAAAAACAAATATACCAATCAAAATAAAGCAATACAAGTTTGACCCAAAGAAAATGAATAATAAAAAATATTTCTAACCTCAAACATTCTATAAACCTGGTCATCAAGCATTGTTGTGATACTTCTCAGCTAGGGCAGTTTCTTCAGCTTCTCTGCCTTATTACCTACCCATCTCAGTTCCAGACCAACCACTAATATCAAAAACATGGCAGTAGCAGGAAAGAGAATCCCGGCACTAGAGCTTCTGTGCTTGATCACACTCCATCTTTTCAGGATGTTGCAAGGTGAATATATCTATCAACGGTGAAAATCTAAATCTGTCAAGCATGCCCAATGCCCTTTTCCAACATTCCTAGAGGTAGGACACGGATTGGTTAGATCAGTGTCCTACCTGGAGTGGTTGTGGAAAGCAGAAGTTGGTCAATATGGAGACAAAAAAAACCCCACACATTTACTTGCTTTTGTCAGCTTGCACAGTGAGGCAATTGTCTCAAAGTGATGCATGACCCTTGGAAAATGGTACCCGGCCAGGTGAAATACACAAGACACTTGTGTGCTCCTTTTAAAAAAAACATTACATTGCAATTTGCATTATCAAGTAAATACTGTAAACTTGATTCATTTATTACAGAATTGTTGTGAATTGAAAACTAAGTTGCAACATTTAGGCAAAATCCTTATTTTGAAAAATTATCCAATTTGCCTTAAAATCACAGCTAGACTATTTACCAAACAATTGCAATTTGGTTTTCAAATTGGTTTTTCGATCCTTTACATTTTGTATTTAGTGAATAAACCTTGTAGTATTTTTATACAAAACATAATGCTATATAAATGATAATATATAAATAAATTTTAAATAAATAAAGAATAATAATAATGAAACAAGTGTTGTTTATAGGTCAGTCAAACTGAAAAACTAAACAATGGACATACAATGCACTCTACTATAACCCTTACCTTATGAATATGGGATAATATCTTCTAGCAATCTAGATCACAATCTCCCATCACTCATTTTCTAGGAATACATTTCACATATTTGTCTGGAGACCTGAAAACAATCAATGCCACGAAGAAAGTGCAATGCAGTAGTGAACGTAGTTTGTTTTATTTTTGATATCATTTCACTTTACGTTGTTTTAATTTTGTACAGTATTTTAACTGGGAAAAAACTGTATTTAGGATTGAAATTATTACTTGTGTATATCAATATTTGAATACTGTTAGTTATATGGTTGCTGAAACAGATGATGCAAAAATACTACATTCTGTGTAGCAACACTAAATTGTAGCGGCAAATATAATGTATTTAGATTTATTGCATAACATAGGACTTTTTTTTGAGGTGTATGGAATAAACAAATCTGATTGCAGTGTTAGCATGCCTTTGATTAGCGCTCTCCTTTGATTTGCAAAGGCTGAAAACATTGCCATCCAGTTCCCGGGTTTTAAAGACATGGAAACGTCACCCAGGCCACTTCATTAACATGAAGTAGTCTGGGTGCCTTCAGAGTCTCAGGTTACGTGTGGATAATGGAGATATCAATTCCTTGGCCTGTTAACAAGCTGGGTGAGATTCAAGGAGAGATCCGTCAAATAACTGTGAATGCATGTAGGTTCAGCAACACAGTATCCAGGAGCGCTTAAGTATGTGAACACAGAAAGTGAAACACCGTACTGAGCACTTGTGTGATATAGAACATTTAAGTCCATGATCTCACGTGCTAAAATACAAAGGTAACCAAGGCAATGAGATAATCAGATTTCTAAAAGATTGTAATACATTTTACATATATAGTACCCAGTAATGCAAAGGTCAGACCATTGTGCCTTTAAGCTGAAATGCATTCTTGGTAATACTCTATCTCTTTTGTAGGAATGGATAAAGTATCCTATCAGGCATTTCATTGCAGGATAATGGTTAATAAAAATTTAGATTATAGAGAATAAATTTCACTTTGCCATGAGTGGTATGAGTTTATAAGTACTTCGATTGAATTTGACTGTAGTTTGCACTTTAATTGAATATTTCTATATTGCACTTTGATGCGTATATGCACTTTGGTTGAATATAATATTTGTGGTATTTATACAGATACAGAAAGAGTGCTTTAAAAATAGCACTTTCTGCACAGTGGACACTTTATGTAAGTGATTATTGTTGAACTAAGTGCTCCCCTTTTTTCATTATATTAGGATAATTTCTTTTGTGGGAGTTGTGAGGGAACACACTTGGAATACTGGAGCGGCTGAATTATAGAAACGATATACAGCTTGTAACAGGATTGGAAGCACTTGTGTACACATTGTAGAGACATCGAAGGGATACTCCACTACCCAAATAAAAAAAAAATAAAAAAAATACAATCACTGTTTAGCAGATACACTCTCAATCAAAACGTGTATGCGTTTAATTATTCATCATATCTAAAAACAGCTACAAAAGCAGCAGGTCTCTTGTCTGCACCCTTTGCAAGCCTTCCACTTTTAACCCCGCCCAGACTTTCTGTGGCTGTCTAATCAAAAACTCCACAGTGCAACTCAATGATAGGCAAGGCAGGTGCTCTGAGTAGTTTCATATCTCTTGAGTTTATATCCACATAGCTAAACTACCAGGAAGTGTGTAGTTGACAGCCATAGGAGTGTAGCAACATTAATTCAAAAAATTAACCATTTCTATTGAAATCAGCACTTTTTGTAAGATGGAAAAAAAAAGGGACACACTCTTCACACATAAAGCACTTCAGCAAGCTAAATTGCTTTAGGGGTCTCGAGTGTCCATTTAGGACACATATTCCAATATTCAGTCCAACAGCCAAGTTGGAACAAATAAAACATATTTTCACTATTAAATATTTTAATCTAAATTTTGTAAATGTGATTTTCTACTCACTTTTAATTACTTGGTAAAAATACTTATCTGTAATCCAGCTTCTTACTATAGAGGTTAACTAGTCTCTGTATCCTTTACAATCGGTACCCCATACCATAGGGTATGATGGAAAAATTTGGTCATTCCGAGTCACTTAGTCTGAAAAGAAAATTTAATTCAGGTAGTCTGATAGTTGTCCATGTGGTGCTTCAGCTTGTCTGAATATCATACATACAAAATATTCAGGAAAATGATTGAAACAAACGAAAAGGGCAAAATCACAAATCAAGTGAGAAAAAGTAAGCAAAAAGAGGAGGAGAAGTAAACAATGTATATTTAAATATTTATTCAATGTAATATATAAATATAGATTTGTTTTCTCTATTGGTCACTTCTCACTTGATGCGTAGTAAATTCATCATTTAGTAGTTGGCCCCTAGCAATCAATTATCTTTTTACCCAACAATCATATTTTTTTTTTTTGGACGCCATGGCCAGAACCCAAATCATGAACCATCACGTCCATATTGAGCAGAGTTTTGGATGGAATGTGGACACCTACCACAAATTGCAGTTTGGCAGAGAATGAATGCACAAGTCTACAAACCATAAAACACACACTGTACTCTCAAACATTCTGAATTATCCTCTTGGTTGTGGCATCAATAGTTTATAACTTGCCACCTACTGATACATGTTACAGGCACTTCCTGCTTATTAATTGCTCATTAAATAATGTTATTTCATAACCTTTTGGAAATGTTATTTGTTCCCTGCTATGACGTTTCTCAATTGTCATGATGAGTCCTAGAATAATATCCGCTTGTAATGGCCAGTATGGTTTTATTTTTGTAATTACATCATGATGTGAAGTCTTAGTCACTTTGAGCAACATGTACATTTACTTTCCTGAATATACTGATAACCGCAGATCAGGGAAACCTTGACCACTGCAGACAGCCCTGTCCCATGGGTATCAGCATTGCAATTATTTAGGCTGCTGCATTGGTATCTCTAGGAACCCAGATATTTTAAAAAGTGCTTTGAGATAGGCATACTAACATTGTGGCATGAATTGGGTGCTCCTATATAAAGCCATTACCCAGCACCTGATTCCTGTTAACATGCAGCAAGAGGAAAGGTTGTCTAGCTTCCCCAACAAAACACACCAGACTGCGCAATGGAAGATCTCTCCCTTCTTCCTTCCTAAGTACTATGATAAGTGAGCAGTGCGTAGAAGAAGTTTGGATAATAAAATTGCAAAACAGATATGCTTATGCAAGCACTAGGGTATGTGTACAAATGTCTGCGAGTATGTATCTATACATACTGTATATTTTAATACCTTGTTATGTTTCTGAAGGAAAAAATCATAATCATCTTTGTTTCCCCAACCTGACGCGATGAGCTCGGTGCATGCCTGAGATCTATGCATGTATGTTAGTGTGCATCTGAGTTCTACTATTTGTATACTCTAGTATTAATGTTAGTATGGGCTGGTAAGTGAGGATGGCTGTGAGTTTGTGTGCATCTATGTGTGTATTGCTGTATGAAACACATCATTACTGATACATTTGCATCCCTCCAGGTCTGGTTATATTTGTTTACCCGGCCTTATCATTTGTCTAATTACCGGGCACAGGATTAGGGTTGGCAAACAGGTTGCTGGAAATTGCAAATTTGCATTTGCTCACATTTAAGCAAAGGGTGACAGTTTCATACAAAGGACCAGAGGTGCCCAAAAGTTAGATTAGCAAATGTTTCAGAACTACAACTCCCATGATGCTTAGCATGCCTTTAGATTGGCAAAGCATCATGGAGGCTGTTAGCAAGTTGTTTTAAAACATCTGGGGATCCACTTTTTGGGCTCCCTTGCAAAGGACCAAACTGATAGCAGATGGGGCTCCTTTGAAGGAAGACCATGCAAATGGTAAAGGTCACCTGGCTGTCAGATTTATCAATATGCAGATGAAACTTTGGATACCAATTCTGCTACCGAACTATATACAAATCATGCCTGCCATGTTCATGCAGTGACATTGGTTTGCATGCAAACTGCAGTGTGCATTTAGCTGAATCTTAAAAAGAGCAAAAAGTCTTCATAGCTTTTTCAGAGCTGGATACCTGACGCATAAAGCAGCTTAGAGGGAACAATGTATATATTTAGTATTTATGCTTAATACAGTAAAACATTCTTTGTCCCTACACATTCTACACCTTTACTTTTTCTAATGCGGACTGTGATATGTGGCAATGGGCGGAGCTTAAAGGGACACTGTAGTCACTATAACCATTTCATCTAATTGAATTGGTTATAGTGCCTGGAATGCCCTGGCACTGTCCCTCCACTCAGTGTTGCACCATGTTTATGCAGTATGCCCCAACATAAGAGTCCCTGGCCACCTACAGTCCAGCCCCTTCTGTATGTGTAGCTAGGGCAGAGATTACACACTTCCTTGTTGTCATACCCATTCATACCGTCAGTTGGAGCTCTGACAGGCTAAAAGCAGTCACCTAACACTCTCAGCCAATCACAGCTGCCTATTGCTGCTCACAGGGCCATCTTTAATAACGAATGGACCCTGGGCAAGTGTTTGCTTGGGCCCCCTGTGCCCTGCCGCTCTCGCCCCTCACTCCCTGGTATGCAATCACGGCATCCATCCCAACGCAGTGGCGGTACTAAAGTAGAATTAATTTTATTGGGACCCCCAATTGCAAGGTTGGACTAAAGGTGGAACCCCATCTGTCGTGCAACTCCAACAATGCTTTGACAGCTGGGACTCTACCAATTTCCCATGCTTGCAGGGTTGTATTTAGCACTGAGCCATGTTAGTATGTTTGAATGTAAGCATGTGTTTGTATGGAGTATGTTTGTGTGAATGTGTTTGTATGTGGTACTGGAGTTTGAATGCAAGTGTGCATTTATGTGTAGTGTTTGTTTTTGAATGTAGGAGTGTGCTTGTATGTAGTGTTGACGTTTCAATGCAGGAGTGTGTTTTATATGTAGTGTTGAAGTTTGAATGGAGGGGTGTATTTGTATTTAAAGTTGCGGCTCAGATGCACAGGTACACACTCTGACGCACAAGCAGATACACAGATACATACACTGACTACATACAGATAAACAGGCACATACACTGACAGACACACTGACACAGGTACATATATTGGCACACACACAGACACATACACTGGTAGACGTACTGACAGACATACTGACACAGGCACATATACAGACATACTGACACACAGACACATATACCGACATACTGACACACACACACAGACACATACACTGATCAACATACTGACACACATACACTGACAGAAATACTGACACCCACACACTGACAGATATACTGACACCCACATACACTGAGAAATACTGACACACACACACAGGCACATACACTGACACACACAGACTGATATAGTGACACACACACACAGACATACTGGCACACAGACAGATATACTGACACATGCATACAAATGCACTAACAGACATACTGATGCACTGACAGACATACTGACACATACACATACTGACACACACAGATATACACACACATATATACTGACACACACACACAGACATACTGACACACACACAGACATGCTGACACACACACATACTGACACACACACACATACACTAACACACAAACACATACACTAACACACAAACACACAAACACATACACAAACACACACACTAACACACATACACACACACATAAACACACAAACACACACACTAACACACATACACTAACACACAAACACTAACACACACACATACACTAACACACAAACTAACACACAAATACTAACACACAAACACACACACACTAACACACACACACTAACACACACACACTAACACACATACACATACACACAAACACACATTTTTTTTTAAAAAATGTAATCCCCCCAGCCTCCTTACCTTTTGGAGTGCTGGGGGGATTCCCTGGGGTCCAGTGGTGCTGCTGGGCTCCTGGGCGGGTGGCCGGTCGGGCAGGCAGCAGGGCGCGCGAGGGAGCACTCAGTGCTTCCTCTTCAGCTCCCTCGCGCGCCGCGTAGGGATGCCGGCGCCGGAAGATGACGTCATCTTCTGGCTCCGGCATCAGTGCGGTGCGCGAGGGAGCTTAAGAGGAAGCACTGAGTGCTCCCTCGCGCGCCCTGCTGCCTGCCCGACCGGCCACCCGCCCGCCGGGGTCAGCGGGGCCCACGGGGCAGGTGCCTCGGGCCCCCCAAGAGAAACTGGGCCCGGGGCAGCTGCCCCGTTTGCCCCGCGTTAAAGACGGCCCTGGCTGCTCAGACTAATACTTCCTTACTAGCCAAAGCTGCACAGATGGGATGGACTGCCGGGGACTCTTGCTTAGCATTAAAACATAAAAACATTCAAAACTGTTTAATGCTGAAGGAAATTATGGTACCAGGGGACTCCAAACACTATAACCTGTTTAATGAGATGAAGCAGATACAGTGCCTACGGTGTCCCTTTAAGCAATATTCCATTTTATTTGGTAATCTAATTTACCCACAATGCATCCATCAAGAAAAAGTGCCTCTTTACCTACCCTCTTCTCCCTCCTAACAGAATATTAGAAAATGTTCATGCGCAGCAAAAAAAAAAATGGGGGAGAAATGGAATATGAGAAAATGTAAAGTAAAAAGTGGGACTAAATTAGGACAGGTCTTCTGTTTGTTAATTCTAGTGATATTTGGTAATTTGTCACATTCACATTATTACTTAAATTAAATTATACTGTGCAATATTATTAAATTTAAGTTTATTATAACAAAATATTCCTATACATGGTTTTCTATCCTATAAAATTATCATTCTTCTAGGATTTCTATTGCCATTGGTAACATACACTGCGTTCGTACACCTGAGGGGAAGCAGTGTGCTAAGCCATCTGGGGTTACTTCTCCCAGTTCAAGTCAAAGCATGGGCTTTTATTACAAAGACCAGTCTCATACTGTGATTTAGATTTCCTTTCCAGAATCTGTTACACTAGTACTAGGACAATTGGCATAAGACAGTGTCAAGTTGCTTTGCTTCCTTTTGTAAGACCATCTGTACAATGGACACTGTTGGACGGGAAGGGATAATTGTATGTGACTCTAGAATGTATGCAGCCCTATATTATATTCTACCTAGAAGAAGCAAATCTTGGCCTTTAACACAGTCACTGAAGACGAGGATTTTAGTATTCACAATGCTGAACGCAAATTAATACCTTGGCTTGTAACACATCATTTAAAATCAATGCATGTTTTCCCTATATTTTCTAACTATTTAGTTTAGTGAAAATGTGTTTCAAATGAATTTTGGTTAAACGAGACATGCCAAACATTTTTTATAGTGTTTACTTGCCTTCAATTGTTTGTATTTTTTATTACCCAATGTGCAGCAATGTCTAATATGTCAGAACATTTTGATTAAGTAATAAGGAAACCGTTGTCCGTTAAATTATATGAAAAGGTGATGTTTACTTTCCTAGATGATATAGCCTTTGTACCAGTTTACATTGGGGGGGGTTGTTATTCTTTGACAAACTTATTTTATATACATTGCACTTTTAAATTACATTTTTATTTTTCTTGTATATGATACAGAATGTAAATAGTTCAATGGGAATACTATGTTTGCTTATACCTAAATTTAACAAATATGTATTTGGGAAGTGTGAAAAATCAAATCAAACGTGGAAATCCACATCTCTTTATACTCCAGCTGGGTGCCATGACCGGTGCATAGGCGCCATATGGGCAGGCGGAAACAGGACATACCTAACCCAATAAAAGACAGACACTAGGGTATATGGGTCAAAATTGATCTCAGCTTTTATTAAATAGTAATAATAAATTAACATAGAACAGGTCATTGCCCCACACCTCGCCATCACATCCGTATCTTTCAGTTAGGTATACAAGGCAATGACCCCTATATAAATAACATATAACCGTATTCCAACATGAACATAACTTAAAGTGCCAACATTGTTATTAACCATGGTAGGTGTATACCAGGATACCCCTACCCCACCAGCTTCTGAGCCACCGACAGGACTCGAAACCTACCAAACGTACCACAAACCATATTCAAGCATTTCCATAACCATCCTAATGGGGAGCCTATTTCCTGTCCTTCAGCTCCCTATCCCGCCGCTTTGACAAAACGGGACAACCCAACCTTATCCATGACCCAGGGAGGGCGGGTGGGACAA
>OW240912.1:283675564-283683064 GCA_933207985.1 Pelobates cultripes
TCACACTGTACTATCATAAGCACCTAACACAAATATATATATATATATATTTAATATATATATTGTGTGTATGGGGGAGCAGATGGAGAAATATACATATATCTTTATCTGCCCTTCCATACACACAATATAGGCCAACAAACACACACACAATCCCCACTAGATCCTTTACACACATACTGGACCCCCTATACACATTCTAGATCCTCAACATACACAAGATCCTCTACACGTATAATAGATTCCCTGTAGGCACACACTGCACCAACTACACACACAGTACTTTCCTGACATACACACTATGGATCCCCTCTACAACCTCTGCACAGACTACATCACCTATACACACATACATTAAAGGCCTTATGCACACACTTGCTACATCCCCTATACATACTATTCTTTCCATACAAAGACTACATCCCCTATACATACTATTCTTTCTTTACAGCCCCTACCCATACACATTACACCACACACATAACAGCAAAAAACAAATGTGAGGAAGGCTGAACTTGATGGACACAAGTCTCTTTTCAGCTATGTAACTATGTAACTATGTAACAGAAACTGAGCAATTTACACAAAACCTAACACCACAATCCACTCACTCTACACACACGCAATCCCACAAGCATCCTACAAACAATACACTTTCCTGGCCTTTTTGTCCTCTAGCAACCCACTTATGGAGACAACAGAGACAAGTCACAAGCAAACATAGAGCAAGTAATTCATAAAATTTACTTGCGCCATGCAGAACAAATACAGGTCCTTTTATGATGCTTTTTCTGATTCAGCAGGGCTCTGTGCATGGGCTGCCCTAGAAGAACATTGAACCAACATGCTCACTTTCACTCGTACAGCCTGTGTCCCAAACAACATCATTCATAAGTTTGCCCTCAGGACTCAAAGCTACCAGGTCTTGCAGCCAAAGTTTTATGCATTTATGATCATTTCCCAACCACTGTACCCCACATCCCACCCAACCCAGAGTACTCACTACCTTTATAGATAATAGAAATTATTATCTATTTTATTACAAAAACAAAAATTACCTGCTCAAATCTCACACTGCATACATGTGTAAACCCTTGCTATGGCTTTAATTTTCCCATCTAGCCTCCTTATCTATAATAGAAATGCACTATTCTCCAAATAATGTTCTCCCTTCTATTTTTCCCTTTTACCCTCACTTCTCTCATTGCTAAAATCTCTCTATCTTTCTGTCTACCTGTTCCTCTTCACTGCCCTCACTTTACTTCCCTCCTTTCTCATTCCATGCACTTTTCACATACTTGTCCACAGTTTCTCCACCAAATCCTTTTTAATCCTCCAAATACAAGTTCTCTCCCAAAACATTTAAATCTAACTCATACCTTATTTTCCTTTCTATTCTTTTGCTCTTGGCAGTTGGTGTTCCCTAGACTGGCTTTAACTTAAATATGGCTCTCTTCCTCTGACACTTTTACCCCTGCCGTTATCCTTCAGAGGTCTTCATTTTATGCACTACTCAAAACAATTTGACAGTATGGGTGGTGGGGTAGGATTTATGCTTTCACGCCACCGCTCCTTCAAACCTCTACCCACCCCCCACCACCTTCAGACTCTGTCTCCTTATTTGAAATACACCTGTTCAAACCCATAACTGCAAACAGTGTCGTTATTTACGGCCCCTCTGGTTCCTTAACCATTTTGCTGCCCAGCCTCCCTATTATTATGTATTTATTTATTCATCTTATATTCCATCTCTAATTCTTGGGGACTTCAACATTCCAATTAACTTACCCTTGACCTAAGTGTAAGGATATGAAATAGTTAACTCTTTTTGCTTTATATGCTTTAAAATAATGTTTGAAATAATTATGCTGACCTTGGCAGATGTATTCTGTAACATGCTTTTGAGAGGCCTCCCTTTCTACAGGATGTATGACCTCGCTCGACCTCAGGATGTTCCTGTCCCGTCTTTATTCAAATGCTTATCTTTTAATGTCAGACAAGTATGTACTATTAACTACAAGGAAACGATAAATCTCGCTGCTTGCGTTACAAACTGTGTATAAATGCTAGCCCGGAAAATATACTCACTGAGAACTTGTTAAGCACTCTTTCGTGTCTGTGTCTTAATTTGCTAAACAAGAACTCCCGTCAATTGATGTGGTGACCGGAGAATCAAGAATCGAGGGGAGTTGAGTCCAGAACAGCATTAACCCTTTCACTAAGTAGCCTTAAAACATATTGTAATTGCTTTATCCCTTGAGCTTAAACAGTGGGCTAATTCTCCCACGCATATAGCTAGCAACCCCCTCAATCTTTTTTTTTCAGATGCATGCATGGTCTCTAATCTCTGTAACATTCCATTCTATTTTTGTATTTGTATTTACTTTGTATCACACAGCCTTGTTACAATGCTGCCGCCCATCCCATGTGTTCCCTATTAAGGGTTAATAAGTATATAGGGGTGTATATAAAAAAATACCCCTCTCTGTCTCATTAGAGATATCTTTGCCAGAAGCTCAAGAAAGCAGGCTGAAGGGTCAGTGTTAGGACCCGCTTAGGGGGGTCTGCCTTGATGTTGGCAGGCGGGCATTCCCTCCAATGGCCATTGGAGCAACTAAATGACCTCCATTTGTCTAAATATTATACATAGGGATTAAGGAGAGAGCGCAGGTAACTTTTTCTTTTCTTTGGTTTTTACTATATATTGGGGCTGATGTGTACTGTAGTCATTGCTGCCGGCTGAGTAGTGATGGGAGTGAGTGAGAGGACTTCTCTTTTTGTATTTACTTTGTATCACACAGCCTTGTTACAATGCTGCCACCCATCCCATATGTTCCCTTTTAAGGGTTAATAATTATGTAGGGGTTTATATAAAAAATACCCCTCTCTGTCTCATTAGAGATATCTTTGCCAGAAGCTCAAGGAAGCAGGCTGAAGGGTCAGTGCTAGGACCCACTTGGGGGGGTCTGCCTTGACGTTGGCAAGCGGGCATTCCCTCCAATGGCCATTGGAGCAACTAAATGACCTCCATTTGTCTAAATATACATAGGGATTAAGGAGAGAGTGCAGGTAACTTTTTATTTTCTTTGGTTAACACTCCATTCTCAGCCTAACCCTACTCGACTCAAAAGTAACCTGAATTCTCTTGACCTCCAGCAACTGTTAGCTGATGTCTGTTCTCAACTCATCAATCTTTACTTTCTCTTGTCCCTCTCTGGCTACCTGCTCATACAACATTACCATCTCCTCTGCCCTGGAAGCTGCACTTCTGCCCCAAACATACACCTCAAGGAGGATGAGCCTTCAACCGTGGCACTCTAAGTCGGTCCGCTACCTGAAGAGATGCTCCTGTTCAGCTTAACACTGCTGAAGGAAGTCTAACACCTTGTTAGACTTTCTCCACTATAAACTCATCTTGCATTCGCACAGTGCAGCCCTCACCCTTGCCAAGCAATCATACTTTTCCTCTCTCATTAGTTCAAACTCCCACAATCCCAGGAGTCTCTTTGATACCTTCAACTCTCTTCTTTGCCCTGCTCTGGCCACCCCTCAAACTAACCTTTTAGCTGATAGCTTTGCATGTACTTTACTGACAACATTAAACAGTTAAGGAAAGAATTTACCACTCGCTCTCTCAATTACACTTGGACTGTGCCCGTTCTACCCTTCAGGCCTACTGTCTCACACCACCACTTGTCCACTTGGTCCCATTTCTTCTTATCAGATCTCTCTCCCCTTGTCTTGTGCAATCCTCAACATATATCTTTAACTGCTGGATTTCTTCTGGCTTTGTCCCTGCTCCCCTTAATATTTGCTGCAATTGTACCTATTCCCTTTTTCCTCAAGGTTTCTAGAACAACTAGTCTTTACCCATTTTACTTACTTTCTGAATTCCATCTCTCTCCTCAACACTCTTCAATCTGGCTTCCACCCACTCCACTCTACTGAGATTGCTCTTATTAAAGTAGCAAACGACCTAATCATGGCTAAATCCAAAGGTCACTGCTCTATACTAAGTTTTCTTGACCTCTCTGCTGCCTTTGATACTGTTGATCATGTCCTCCTTCTTCAAACAGTTCAATTTATCGGTATCTGTGACACTGTCCTCTTGTGGTTCTTCTCCTAGAATTCATTGTGTCTCTTTTGCTAATGACACCTTCTCCCATTGTCTTGTCTCAGTTGGAGTCCCCCAAGGTTCAGTTCTTTTGTTTTCTCTTTATACTGCCTTTCTTAGCAAACTTCATTAATTTAGATAAATAATAACAAGTTAATGGTACCTGTATCAGCCTGTCCTTGCAAGCTCATTATCTTGGTGTTATCTTTAAAGGGCTACTATAGTCACCAGAACAACTACAGCTTAATGTAGTTGTTCTGGTGAGTATAATAGCGCCCTTCAGGCATTTTCATGCAAACACTGCCTTTTCATTGTCCCTAGGGACACCTCCAAGTGGCCGCTCCTAAGATGGCCATTGGAGGGGCTTCCTGGCTCCGGGCTGCTTACTGTAAGCAGCCCTGCCATTAAGCATCCCCATGCTCTGCATGGAGACGTTTTCCTATTGGAAAGCATTGGATTGGCAAATATATCGTCCATTTTGATGATGTCATAAAGGGGGCGGAGACAGCACCAGCAGACCCGTGCGGAGCTGGAAATAAGGTACATGTTAATCTTTTATAGGGAGGCTAAGAGGAGGGAAGCCACCTATATGGTGGGTTTAGCACTATAGGGTCAGGAATACATGTTTGTGTTCCTGACCCTAAAGTGATCCTTTAATTCTGGCCTCACCTTCATGCCTCACATGCAGTCTGTTGCCATGTCCTGCTAATTTTATCTTAAAAACATTGCCAGCTCGAGGCAGAGCCTAGCAGCGCACCAGAGCAGTCGCCATACTTCCTAGCCCCGCCGGCCAATCTCGCAATCTACTAAATATCGACAGCATCTTACCATCAACAGCGAACGCAGGGGCAGAATCACTCGTAGAACACTGTCCTGAAGCAGCTGATGCCCCAGGCAAGAAAACCTGCAACCGCGGCCTTAAGGCCTACCACGTGGGTGACCAGCCCCTCACAAACCTAGGAAGCGGCCCAACGTGGATCGACCCGGACCTGACAGGACTACTGTCAAACCTACAACCAGCAGGTGAAATGGGGAGGAAATCCCAAGAGCAGCCAAGCAGCCAACGCCAAGACACAGCGCGACATCAGCCAGATGTTGCAATTCCAGACACCAGCACCAGCCTCGCGAGAATCCTCACTCTCGAGGGAATCTGGCGGCCGACCTCACCTCGGAGCCCAGCACAGGCTAACAGAGGCACCCCACACACATCAGAGGGAACAGCTCCTGCAACCAAACTAGAGATACAGGACATGCTCACCTGCCTCCATCACAACCTCTGGAGAATGTGGGAAGCGGATCTTGCGGTGCTCACCACTGAGGTACAGGCCATCACAGCGCGCACCCAAGCCACTGAAGAAGAAGTGCTCAACCTTAAACAAGGCCTGAAAGTGCTGGGGGAACAGGTGCAACAAATACAAGCAGCACAGGTCAAAACATGCAAACAGGTGAACATATTAGATGACAGGGGGCATAGGAAGAATATTAAGATACGGGGGGGTCCTGGAAACAATCCCTCTAGAAGAGCTACCATACTTCATATGAAGACTAGTGGCTTCCCTCCTGCCGGCAAAGCAAGCCAAATACTTCACCTTTGATGGGGTATACAGGATTGCTAAGTCTTCACGAGCCCCAGCCTCCGCATCCTGCGACATTATACAAGTGGCCCCACCACAGCTAGCATAGAGAGGAGGCATTGTCACATACGCTCATGGGCGTCCGCAGGGGGGTAAGGGGGGGCACTTGCCCCCCTCTGGACTTTTCAGCTTGTCCTGATATTTTTCGTGTGAAATTTTAAATGAACTGCAATACCGGCGCCACTGTGTATGGAGAGAGACAGGGATAGGAAGCTGCATCTATCCCTGCTTCTCTCTGCTGATTGAAACCGCAGGGGAACAACACATGCAGCCAGAGAGACAGCCTACAGATCAGGTAAGTGAGGGATGGGGGGAGGGTTTGAGATAGCCTATAGATTTTTGGGGGGGGCAGCAGCCTATAGATTTTTTTGGGGCAGCCCAGTGATTTCCCCTTGGGGGCATCCCGACGTTAGGGAGTGGGAGGCTGGGCAGCCCATAGATTAGGAGAGTGAGGGGGCACCTATGACTTGGGGAGAGTGGGAGGGGCAGCCTATAGATTAGGAGAGTGAGGGGGGGCATCCTATAGATTAGGGGAGTGAGGCTGGGGGGCAGCAGCCTGTAGATTAGGGGAGGAGCAGGGCATCCTATAGTGATTAGGGAGGGGAGTGAGGTCAGTGGGCAGCAGCCTAGATTAGGGAGAGAGAGTGAGGGGTGCATCCTATAGATTAGGAGAGTGGCAAGTAATCCTATAGATTAGAGCAGGGGCAGGCCTGACAGGCTGTGAGCAGCAGCCTATAGGATTAGGGGAGTGAGGGGGGGCAGCAGCCTATAGATTAGGGGAGTGAGGCTGGGGGGGCAGCAGCCTATAGATTAGGGAGTGAGGCTGGGGAGGAGGCAGCAGCCTATAGATTAGGGGAGTGAGGCTGGGGAGGAGGCAGCAGCCTATAGATTAGGGGAGTGAGGCTGGGGGGGAGCAGCAGCCCATAGATTAGGGGAGTGAGGCTGGAGGGGGGCAGCAGCCTATAAATTAGGGGAATGAGGCATGGGGGGGCAGCCTATAGATTAGGGAAGTGAGCATAGGCGTGCACAGCCTATTGCATTAGGGTGTGCACCCTAAAGCACAAACACACGCCATGTATGTATATGTGTGTGTGTGTATGTGTATATATATATATATATATATATATATATACTGCTGTGTGTGTGAGGGTGCTGGTAGTGTGCTATGTGGGTGAGTGTGTTTTTGTGTGTGTTTGTGAGAGTGCTGTTAGTGTGCTGTGTGTTAGGGTGCTGTTTGTGTGCTGTGTGTGAGGGAACTGGTAGTGTGCTGTGTGTGAGAGGGTGTTTGTGTGTGCGTGTTTGTTCGGGTCCTGTTAGTGTGCTGTTTGTGTGCTGTGTGTGGGTGTTGTGTGTTTGTCAGGGTGCTGTTTGTGTGTGAGTGTGCTGTTTGTGTGTGGGTGCTGTGCGGGTGTTGTGTGTGGGTTTTGTGTGTTTGTGAGGATGCTGTTAGTGTGCTGGGTGTGTGTGGGTGCTGTGTGTGCGAGGGTAATGTATGTGTGTGGGTGCTGTTTGTGTGCTGTGTGTAGGTGCTGTGTGTTTGGGTGGCGGTGGGGGCAGATTAGTTCCCAGTCCTGCTGCCTTCCCTGGTGGTTCAGTGGAGAGTGACCTCTAGCCCGGGTTCTCGGCTGCCTCCCTCCATGCTGCTGTGGAATTTGATCTCCCCACCGGCCCATGGAGGTTTAGACCAGAGCCGCCGCTCGGATAGCGTCGGCTCTGCATGAGCGGACCCAGGATATCTCCCCTGCCGGTCTC
>OW240912.1:283688064-284002290 GCA_933207985.1 Pelobates cultripes
TCTTAAAAAAAAAAAAAAAAAAAACGGGCCACGGTCTGGCGCCCCGAGGGCCATACATACATACATACATACACGCTTTCTATTTCATACGTACCGACCATCTGGACCCCACGTGCTCACAGGGCACTCCAGTTTCGGTCACACTTACGATCCTAACTCATTACCACCCACATTTCGTTCCATGATATGTCCTCTCTCTCAAGGACTAAACCTTCCCTCTTAGTTAGTAGTGGCTGGCTGGCAGGTTCCTAGGTGTCCACTAGTTATTATTCCCCTTGGCTTCTTCGCCTAAGCTTAGTGGTCCCGCGAGGCCAGCACCCATCCTCATACTCGGAGGTACTACGCCCCTCGGGCCAAATCATAGTTAGTCGCCTCGCATTGTGGCATAGACAGGGCCTCACCTGTCACTCCCATTCTATCTTATGTTTAACCGTCACCGAGAGGCCGACACCCCGCCACAACGCTCAGTGGCCACATTATCCCCTCGCGCCAACGCATAGATAGAGCCTCTCAAGCCGCTTGGCAAATAGCAGGGCCTCACCTGTCACCCATCTAGAATAATCGTTTCGCCGCATTGCGGCACTAGCTAGTCAGCCAGCGCTCACACTCCCTCACACACACCTAGTAAGTTGAGGGACGGTGTCCTACAGTCCCCGTCACGCATAACCACTATGTTTCAGATCCGATAATCAGATCAGGTATCCTAGCGGATTATTCCCGCCTCGTTATAGCTTTAGTTTCGATTATGAGTCTATATACTCTTACAGTATGTCAGAACTGTCATACAAGGCTTTTTCATGCTTCAATACGTCAGTCACTTACGGGCTAAGGGTCTACTAGATAATTAGTTATAGCAGTACAAGGATACCCAAATAGATATTTATTTCCCCAACTTGTCGCTCGCTTGTGATCCTTTTATCCCACATACACTAGGTGCCATGTCAATCCAGTAGAAACCAAGATCAGCGGTTTCCTCCAACAATTTGTTTCGGGCATTTTTCTTAGATATTTTCAGTTAAATACGAATATTGTGCCTCACGCTGCCTTTAAGTTACGCGTTGTACAGGTTTAGGCCTTGTTTTGCACCGTCGTCAGTTCCTCAAAACACTTACATACTCATAGTGATTGCTTACAGTTTTATGCATTACAGATACACTAATTATTACTTGCAACCCATTAGGGGCTTTTCAGTACATTGAGTTCTAAATTACATACGTTGACTCATACTATAGCTTAATTATCTCGTCTACGTCAGTTATACAAGCTATGCAGGTTAAAGCTCTAGCAATCTAATAAAACAGGATAAACAGAATTCCCACTCTTTCATGTCAAATATCGAGGCATCACTCGGCCGTCATTACGAATGAACGAATACCATTCAAATCCTTTACAACTAACAGAGACTATGTTGCATACACTTCACTATGTCATTTAAGTTCATCAGGTCCATCAGGATTAACTTCGGTCATGCTATCTGTTTCTCTCTAAGAAGTTACACCATAGGCGTCGGAATACCAACATTTAGGGTCCCAAGCCTGTCCCTTTTCAGGTTCCTATCTTATAGTGCACACATTTTCCCCACTATGAATCACGGCATTTCATTCTATTCTTCAGTTCGCGTCACATCAGATAGTTCGTCAAGTGCCTTTTTCAGTCCTTTTCACTGTTTCTAGCCAATTACTCACATGGTAGGTTATTGTTAACGCTCATCCACAAGAACAAGCCTGCCATAGGTTAGTAGTTCTGAACTTAGTCAAATAATTGCACTAGGCCATCTACTCACCCCGACGTGGAGTTAGTGCCTCGCAAGGTCTTGGGTAGGCCTCACATATCGCAGCCTCAAGTATAGTCTCTTTTTACCGCCACCAACACTTTAACAACCCGCTGCGCGTAGTAGATACAAGTCCACATGGCCTAATCAAAGGTAGGGCCTCTCTCAGACACGGGGCAAATGGGAGGGCCTCACATCTCACGGGAAAGTCCTCATCAGCGCCTATCAGTACTCGTTTGCAAGAAGCTCTACTATACGGGATATTCAATTGGCATCAAAGTTTGCATAGTTAAAACGTATATATTTTCTTCCCTCCTCACAGCATGCTACAAGAAATAGCTCCAGGTAACGTACTATCTTTTCTCAAGTCCCCCACCCTAGCCACTCCTATAGTCCTGAAGTCGGACCTTGCTTAAGGTTGAGCTCAAAGAACATACAGTCCTGAGATCCTCTGCAGGTCAAAGATCTAATCATGCCTTAGATTAGAGTTTTACGCAGGTAAGATTGTCTACGTATACTAATCAAACATGCTCTACAGCTTACGATACGTGTAAGTATAATCTATGATTCAAGTTAATAAATGTGTTACAGTTATAAATGGTTGCTTGCACAATTTTTGCCACATCTCTGAAACCAGCCTACAATTCTATAGAACTATTCCTAAAGGAATTTAACATTACATCAAAATTTATACTAGTAATCAAAGACCAGGTTAGCCAGGTCCCTAACTATCCCTTACTATCTTTAAATAACTGTGATATTTGTTACTTTAAATACTCCACCCAGGCCTTAATCCTCCTTCTCGGGCCACGCATTCCATGTCAATACAGCAGCAGCCTCTAAAGGGCGTGGTACGACACACACAAGTAAAATATGGGAAGTTGGTATACAGTAGTAACATTCCTAACCAAAGATAAAATCAGATGGTCATTCGATAATGTGACTAAATGACTACTAATTGTTAAGTTAATCTTGTCTTTTATTTTTGCCCTCTTTTTCAGGCCTGACCTCTCGTCGGTTTCGGCACACCTCAACCGACTTTGGTCCATATCGAACTACATACCTTTAATTGTACGTCCTCGAATTACCCCGTACACAAGTGGAAGGCAAAAGGCCTGAATTTGTGGGAGGGGTTAATTTCCTATTTAAATCCCCAGCTAATCCCAGCTTACCTATCGTCGGCGTTTTGAAGTTCCCCTCCCACCTCACCCTTTATTATTTACATCAATATACCAGGTGGGCCCTCTTTTTCAGGCCTGACCTCTCGTCGGTTTCGGCACACCTCAACCGACTTTGGTCCATATCGAACTACATACCTTTAATTGTACGTCCTCGAATTACCCCGTACACAAATATATATATAGTGTGTGTGTGTGTGTATATATATATAGTGTGTGTGTATGTATATATATAGTGTGTGTGTGTGTGTGTGTGTATGCGATACAGTGGTGTATCCTGGTTTTGTGCTGCCCTAGGCAGGACAAAACTCAGGCACCAACTACCCACCCGCGGAACCGCCACCCAACCCTTCCCCCCTGCTCCGCCTTCTAAATACACACACACACACACACACACACACATTCACTGACAGACACGCATTCACTAGCTAACAGAAACACACACTCACTCACAGACACACACACTCACAGGCAAACACACACACACTCACAGGCAAACACACACACTCACAGGCAAACACACACACACTAACATGCAAACACACACTCACTAACAGACACACACTAACAGACACACACACACTCACTAACACACACACACACACAAACACACACACACACACACTCATAGGCAAACACACACACTCACAGGCAAACACACACACACACTAACAGGCAAACACACACTCACTAACAGACACACACTAACAGGCAGACACACACACATACTAACAGACTAACATCCATAACAGACCCCCATCTCTTAGCCCATCTGACCCTAATATACATCTCTCTCTCACAGTCTGATTTTTAAACATACCCAGTCCAGCATAGAACTCAGAGCTCCATCAGCTGTTCCATGGCCATTTGAAACAGGTAGCCTTCTGGAAGACTGACTTTTCCCTCCCACCCTACCCCTCGCCCACCCACCCCATGGTCATTTTCTCATTTATAGATAGTCTCCCACACAACTTTCAATCTACTGAAATGACAGGTGCAACCACTGATCAGCACACCCTTTCAATCTCTTAACCCTATAGAACACATACCCTCTCTCACTACAAATAGATATCACACACCAAAACCATATACTCCTATTTAAAAAAAAAAAATTTCCCTCACAATTTCTGTTTCATTTTCAACTACACACCTTATACCACTAACATGAATCCTAATATAACCATACTGTTAGTCTTAATAACCCTTTTCTCAATCCAATTTTGTTCACACAACTACCAGCATAAGCACGCACCTCAAACTGGAACACAAATTATAATACACCATGGCCTGCTCTGTTCCTTTAACTTATCTGCTGAGTGCTGGTGGAGAGTTATAAAAAATAGCCCTCCTACCCCAAACTCACAAAATTATAAATTATCCCATTCACTATATGGCCAAACAAAGATGATGTCCAAATTCCTACTCCTTATGTTACTTGCCCTTGCAAATGATGTGGAGTCTAACCCTGGTCCCCCAGCTAATTCTAGTCCTAATCTCCCCACTAAAAAAGGCCTCTCTTTTGTGCACTGCAACATCCGTAGTTTACTCCCTAAACTGGATGCACTGCAAGCCTGGTGTTCCCATTACAAACCAAAAATCATTGTGCTCTCAGAATCATGGTTAACGGCTAAAATACCAGACACCGCCATTGCAATACAGGGTTATTCATGTTTTAGAAATGACAGAGCAAAGAGAGGAGGAGGCATTGTTATTTATGTTGACAATTCCATAAAGTTTACCCCTTTACAAAACCTTAGTCCTCCTGCCATCTTTGATTTCCTTTCTGGCACAATTGAGATCCCGTGCAGTAAATCCATCATTGTTGCAGGAATCTACCGCCCACCTAGCTCTCCTGTGCATTCCCTTTCTGACATAGCCCATCTCCTTAGTGAAACCATAGCTCAAAACCCAAAAAGTGAACTGTTGGTCTTTGGAGATTTTAATATTGATTGGCTGAACCCTAAAAATAATAGTTCTTGCACGCTGTTTAAGACTTTGCAGCTAACGCAATTAATCTCCTCCCCAACTCGCATAAACATTAAAAGCCATAAACATACCCTGCTAGATTGGATTCTCTGCACTTCTCCTGATAGAATCCAGGAGGTTGGTGTTCTCCCCAACACGTTCAGTGATCATTGTTTAGTGTACTGCGTGCGCAAAATAAAGGCTATTAAATCCTCTCCCAAGGTTAAAATAACTAGGTCCTTCAAAAAATTTAATCTTGAATCCTTTTTAAATGACATCAAGAATCTCTCATGGCACAGATTAAACATTATCCCAGATCTAGACTGTGCTGTTGAATACTTTCAGTCTGAACTCCTTCAAATCTGGAATTTGCATGCCCCGCTGCGTAAGGTGAGGGTAAAAGGAGCGCATATGAACTGGATCACAGCTGACCTCATCCAAATGTACCAGTTTCGGGATTCTTTGTGGTCAAAGTTTAAGCGTACTGGCTCTATGAATGATCACAGTGCATATAGACAATGGCGAAATATATGCACAAAACAGACAAAACTGGCCAAGGCCCAATATTTCTATGAAAATCTGAACAGTAACATCTCAAACCCTAGAAACTTTTGGAAAGTCATAAATAAACTACAAACTCCCCCAATCCACTCCCAACCCTCCACTGTCAAAGTGGGTAACCAAACCCTGCAACTTCCTTTAGATGTTGCAAATGCCTTTAACAATTATTTTGTCGGATGCTCTACTGCCCTGATTGACAAGCTAATAAATGACACGCATCCTGAAACTACAAATGTGGATCAGGCCCCACTAAATTTGCAAAGGCCCAATATAGATAAGTTTAATTTTAGACCTGTACCTGTTAGTGTCATTAAAAAACATCTTAATAATCTAAAAATGAAAAACCAGTCCGGACCTGATCAAATCCCAGCAATGCTGTTGAAGCTCAGTGCGCCGGCAATTGCTAAACCCGTCTCAACTCTAATTAATGAATCATTGGTGTCTGGATACATACCCAAACTTTGGAAGACTGCGAGAGTAGTGCCTATCCATAAAAGTGGTGACACTACTTTGGTTTCTAACTATCGCCCAATATCATTGCTCCCGGTATTGTCAAAAATCTTAGAAAAATGTGTCCATACGCAACTTTGTGAGTACTACCAACAATTAAACTATCTGACCCCTGATCAATCGGGCTTTCGCCAGAATCACTCCACTACAACTGCCCTCCTAAAAGTTTGCAATGACATCCAAACTGGCATGGAACAAGGAGCCCTAACTGGAGCTATTTTCCTTGATTTTGCTAAGGCCTTTGACACAGTAGACCACGACATTCTACTGCACAAACTCGAAAACTCAGGTATTGGTGATCATTCTTTAAACTGGTTTCGATCGTATGTATCGGATCGCTCGCAATATGTGTCCATTTCTGACAGTGACTCCCTCCCTCTCCCGGTCACGTGTGGTGTTCCCCAGGGTTCCATTCTCGGCCCCCTACTATTTACATTATTTATAAATGATCTGCCTTATGTCTGCCAATCCTCAAATGTACACATGTACGCAGATGACACGGTAATCTATGCGAGCAAACCCAATCTACCGCAACTTGAGGCTTTGCTCCAAGACCAGTTTACAGAGGTAGAAAAGTGGATCGCAAAAAACAAACTCTTCCTGAACACTGACAAAACTGTCACAATGATCTTTGGAACAGTACCTAAATTGCACAAATTACACAATCCCCACCTATCCATCAAAACAAATTCAAATGGCACACTGACCGCAGTCCACTCTTTCAAATACTTGGGTATGATATTAGACCCCAATCTATCTTTTGGCCTGCACATAGAAAAGCTTGCATCTAAACTTTATCCAAAATTAGGTGCCCTGTACAGAAACAAAGCCTGCCTAAGCCCTACAGTAAAGGAAAAGATTGTACAGCAAATGCTGATGCCAATCATTGATTATGGGGATGTAGTATATGCGTCTGCATCGCAATCCCACATTAATAAACTCAACACATTGTATAACTCGTTCTGCCGATTTGTGCTACAATGTAATTACAGGACCCATCATTGTGACATGCTAAAGGAACTAAACTGGCTATCGCTGGAATCCAGACGCACCCTTCATCTTTCCAGCCTTGTTTTTAAGAGCTTTTCTGGGAAACTCCCACCCTACCTGAACAAAATGCTTTCCCCAGCTGTTCCCACTTTCTATAAGCTCCGATCCAGTACAAGCACTTTACTTAGTCTACCTCAATACAAAAAGAAAGCGGCCCGATCCTCCTTCTCCTACAGAGCGCCGCAATTGTGGAACGACCTCCCGCACAATTTAAAATCTTCCCTAAGCCTAAAGTCATTTAAGAGATCCCTCTCTACATACCTCAAAACAGAATGCACGTGTCATGGTTGATTATATATTTCCTGCCTGTTCTATGTTAAATTTTGTATATATTGTGTATTAATATTGTTTTTGTATTTTGTTGTACCTAATGTAACAATGCAATGATTTGTGGACCCAGGACATACTTGAAAACGAGAGAAATCTCAATGTATCTTTCCTGGTAAAATATTTTATAAATAATAAACATACACACACACTAACAGACACACACACTAACAATAACAGACACACACACTAACACTAACATACACACACTAACAGACACACACACTAACATCCACACACACTAACATGTGTTGTTTTTTTTTAATTTTTTTTATTTAACCCCCCCAGCCTCCTTACTTTTGCTGGGGGGGTTCTTCCTGTCCCTGGGGTCCTGGGGTCCAGTGGCTGCAGGGCGGGCGCCCGGCGAGGGAGCTCTTCCCCTGAGCTCTGCTCAGCTCCCTCGCGCGCCGCCAGCAGAGTGAGGCCGGGAGCCGGAATATGACGTCATATTCCGGCTCTCAGCCTCACTCGGCGGCGTGCGAGGGAGCTGAGCAGAGCTCAGGGGAAGAGCTCCCTTGCCGGCCGCCCGCCCAGCGCGCCAGCTCGGCAGCTCGGCAGCTCGGCATGTCTGTTAGCCGCGAGGCTAACAAGGCATTTGCCCTGGGCATTTGGGGGCGGCTTTTTTGCCGCCCCCTGAAAAATGCCGCCCAAGGCAAATGCCTTGTTTGCCTCGCGGCTAATACGCCCCTGTGTGTGTATGTATATATAGTGTGTGTGTGTGTGTATAGTTAGTGTGTGTGTGTATATATATAGTGTGTGTGTGTGTATATATATATATAGTGTGTGTGTGTGTGTATATATATATATATATATATATAGTGTGTGTATATATAGTGTCTGTGTGTGTGTGTATATATATATAATGTGTGTGTCTGTGTAAGCATACATGTATGTTGCTGTGAATGTGTATATGTGCATATATTCTCTTTATAATGGCACAGATGACCAAAATGTTTTTGAGACCTAAGCGGGGACTAACCAAAGAGCAAGCTACAGAGTTTCTCTAAGCTTTTGCCCATTGTCAGAGTTCTCATATTCTCTTTTTTTGTTGTAGGGCATTTCCTTGGGCTTTCCTTAAGCTAAAAGGGTAATCGAGATGGACCCTGCACTCTGTACCTAGAGGGGCATCTGCTGCACTTTGCTGATGAGGCCCGCAGAGGTGATCATCAGGGTTTGCTATATGTCTCATGCAGAGAGAACATGCCTGAATTTCAGTTCAGGATTGTCCTTGTGGGTGGGATCAGTCTAAAATCTGCAAATGGTTTAGTTTTCTTTTGTAGAAGCATACATGAGCAAGAAAAATAATTAAGAAATTGGAGATCTGAGCCGGGACTTACCAAAGGACAAGCAATTGAGATTGTCTAAGCTTTTGCCCATTCTCAACACTACATGCAAACACACCCTTGCAGTCAAACGCAAACTTTATATACATGCACATCCCTGCAGTCAAATGCCAAAATTATGTTCAAACATCAACACTACGCACAAACGTATTTAAAAGTCAACAACACATACAAACACACCTCTACATTCAAAAGCAAACCTTACATACAAATACACCCCTAAATACACACAAACATACTCCATACAAAAACATAATTACATTCAAACGCACAAACACTGCTCATAAATACAACCCTGCAAGGAACAAGTTTTTTTTCCTTGCACTATAGTTTCCCTTTAAGCACAATGGCATGATGGGAATAACTGGAGTAGTCAGACAGCTCTGACCATCCCATAATGTGGAAATAATTGTGTGCTTGCTTTCATTCTAATACTGTTTTAAAGGAAAACACCAAGCTCAGACTGAAACCCCATTATGAATGCATTATAAAGAAAATGTAATATAAAAGTGAATAAAAATTCAGTTAAACAAAAATTAAAGATTAAAATTAACTTGCATTGGTAGCTTCATTCATGATTTTTAATGAATAAAACTAAGCTTATTGTCATTACTGCAAATGACTGCCGCACAGCTTTTTCATGAATAGCTATGAGGAAGCTGCATGTATTAGCATTTCATTTCTTTTTTTGCAAATAAAAAAACTGCAAGTTTATATCAGATGAATTCTTGCACTTTATATTCCCTTGAGATTCTACTTAACAAATGAAGTGTACGAAAGCTCCCTTTTCCCCAGAGGAACCTGATTGAAGGCCTGGTACTGCTGTTTGAGTATGTTCTGCTAAATGTAATTTGTTAGTGAGGGTTTATTTTAGTGTATCATGCACTTTATCTGCCTACTGCAGCTCAATTTGTACTATGGTATTGTTTTCCTTTTAAGCTGATCATTTTATGATGGACTAAGAGAGTCCTGAGGCTAAACTGCCATGCACTACAGGCATAGTCCTCTCTGAAAGGTTTAAAGCAGCAGGGTGGCATCCTACACTTAAAGTAAATATAACACACGTATAAGGGGGTTCTAGCAGCTAAATACCTTTCTGTAATTCTGTCATACATGAATTAAATGGAGCACTGCTGTCTCAGGCAGGGGAGTTAATCGCAGGTTCTTTAGAGCAGCCATTTGCATCCTTCTTTCCCTTATTCAGTCCGTAAGATTTCAAGAACACGAGTATGGGGTTTAAAAAGCAAAATTTTATTAAATACACGGATAACTTAAGAAAACATGTTCTGTTGAACATAATCAATGAGAGCAGCAGAACTTGCGTATAGATTCTCAGTGCTTTGGGACAATCAGTAAATAAGTATTAATCCTGTTAGCAGCACAGCATGCTAAAGCCACCGTCTATATGTTGACATATTTGCCATACGAATTTAAATCACAGGACCGTATCTAGAACCTTTTAAGAAAAAAACATGTAAATAATAGGATTGCATTGAATAGGAGGATGTGTTCATAATATATGGTAATCATTAACCTTAAAGTCACCAGAACCACTACAGCTTAATTTAGTGGCTCTGGTGTCTGTAGCATGTGACTGCAGCTTTAGCACTGTAACAATGAATAGTAACAAACCTAGTGATAGCCACTTAGACGGCTACTAACAGGGCTTCCTGTGTAAGTGCTGCACAGTGTGGAACACTGGCTTTCAGCGTCTCCACACTCTGCATAGAGGCACTGAATGTTCCCCATAGAGATTCACTGATTCAGTGCATCTCTATGAGGAGATACTGATTGATGCAGAGTGGAATTTTGATGCACATGCACTTCAACTATGGGAACAAAAATTTGTTTGAGTCCATCCATTTCTGCAGGCATTCTTACCAAATGAGAACTGTTTGAAACTAAAGAATGCAACCATGGACTGTACATTTTTGCTCTTTTGGGTCTCATCAGCAAGGTGCTGGTTCTAGTCTAGGAGTTGAAGTCTTTCTGTCAGCATTTAGCTAAGTACTAAATAAGTTGTGGTGAAATCACACATCTAAAATCTGACAAAATACGATGTCTGCCTTTATTCATTTCCACGTCAAACTGGGAAATCTTTGACAATTTCAGAAACATTGTTTCTCACAATTGCTGTAGCCAAGGCTGACTTTTTCCAAAGTCGTACTGCAGATCTATTGATGATGCACAACAGTAAATTTTGAACCACAACTTATTTAGTGCAGTTAAGTGTTTTGTAAAATCACAGACGACCACTGCGAGACTGGGTAAGTATTTTCATATCAGCTTAAGAAGGTATGTAAGAGCTTCACAGGAATAGAAACAAGTTTAATTTGACTGGAGATTTCCAAAAGGGTCATGTAACTGTGTTAACCTGAATTACCAGGAGGCAAATCCCCAAATTGTAGTAAAATCTAGACTGATTAGAGATTGCCCTTTAAAAGTCATCTGTGTCATAATGAAGAGATGAGCGCCTACACTCTAGTAGTAATACCTGAGCAAAATAGCTACAGGACACAACTGGAGCCTCCATTTATCAATATGTCATCTACACCATGGGAATACAATAGAGTAAATAGTGTGACACCTGTGTGCAGTATAATGAAAAGACCCAGCAACCAATAAGTCTTCCCATAATCCCACTTATGAATCTTCTTTCAATATATAATAGGCATTAAAGGTTGTAGTGAGAGTAGACTCGGAAATGGCAAAGTGCGAGTTAGAAAATTCCCATAAGAACAGAACGCCTCCCTTCAGTCTCCCTGAAGCTTTGTCCGCTTCACATTAAATTTTTATTTTTTTTATCGAATCCCTTAGGTTTTAGTTTCTTAACTATCAGTTTAACAAGGAAAGTATCACATCTTTGCTGCTACATGTACACCTTCGCTACAATGCACAGGTTATGCAGGTGTTTGTAAAAAAAATATTCTTATTCCCAACGGGAATTTGATTTGGCATCAAACTAGCAATGAATTATGTAATGTTCTGTGGAGTTTCTGCTGAATATTGCATTAAAGCATAAGTGCATTCATTAATCATGCTTACTTTATACCATCCTTGGGGATTGTTTTTGACATAGATTAAAACATAAAGTAAATGTTCGATTTTTACTTTAAACACTGTAATGCTTTAAATGTGCTCTTAATTATTCCAAAACCAACTAAGCTGTAAGTACATACGTAAAGGCATAGAGCTGACCTCACTGTTTAAAAGTTCAAAGTATTTTAAGTTTACTTAGAAAATGTGTGATTGTTTGCACAAATCAACATACAGGATTCAGGATGCAGGTTTGACTACAAAAGTACTACATGGTTCTGTATATTGAACTTTTTTTGTCTGTCTGTCAATCATGTAATGTGGGCTGCTTGTAAACTTACACATTTGATCACCAGACATACAATATATCTGTTTATGATACGGTAGAACAGCTTTCACGTAATCTGCAGATAGAATTGAAATGTTTGCTAGCCACACTGCAACCAGCACTGCTCAATTAATTCACTTTTGTTTATATATTTCTAAAGATTAAAAAAAAGCATAGCATAGGTTTTGCAACGCCCGACTAATGAAATCTCACTATGCCATGTGTAAATCAGTGATATGAGATCATCATGTTAGATATGTTATTGCAAAAGTAACTAACCCTCCCCCACATATATATATGACAATGCCACTATCCATTCATTTTTTAGTGTTAACTAGACTGCCAATGTGTGTCACACAATTAAACCTTACCAACCCCAAAATCCCCAGGCTTAGATGGACTGTCCAATATCTATTACAAAAAGTTTGGACGCATATTCGCAACATACTTGGCCAACATGTTCATAGAGTCTATCATGAAATGAAGATGGCCGCAGTAATTACTGCAAGCCCATGCTCTAAAACTAGCCAGGCTGGGGAAACCCACAAAGCATTGCCAAAATATCTTCCCAATTTCCCTGCTTAACACAGATGCAAAGTTGCTAGCCAAAATATTTCCCACAAGACACATATTACCAATGATCATCCACAATGATTAAGTACTATTTGTAGGAGGTAGAGAAGAAGTTGAAGCTCAAGGAAAGTATTAAACTTGATGTACACACATATTCAGTATGAAATAATAAAGCATTATACTATCCCTGGATTCCAAAAAAGACCTAAAATGGATGTTGAGGATGTTCTATATATTCACCTTACCAAAGAGGTTTCTAATGGTGTTGTGAGCTTTATACAGTACGCCATCTGCCAGAGTGCTCACTAGTGGGTTCATGTCAGAACCTTTTACAATAACCAATGGCACTATGGCCTCATGTCTTCTCTCTCTCTTATATATCTTAGCATTAGAACCCGTAGCAAAATCAATACATCAAAATGTGAACACCTATGGTATCACACTGGGAGATAAGGTATATAAGATGAATATGGGAATAAAATGTTCTGGTATGCCTATTGCAACACACAGGGATGAGGGAGTCGGACCGATGGTATACTGCTCAAACTGAATACAAATAGAGATTCACCAAAAATAAGTGTCGTAGAGAGTAACACCTTGAATGTGGTGTGTGTGTTCCAGGAGCTAACCGTAATGGCTTGAGTGCAATAACAAAAGTACTTAAAAATAGACTAAAACTTAAAATAAATTTAAAATAAATTAATAAAGTTGTAACAGTGTAAAAAGTGTAAAACTATATAAAAAGTGTAACGATTGGGATGAATCTAGAAAGCGCAGCAAATATATATGGTGTGTATGTCTTTAAATCTGTTTTGCAGACTAGATGAAATATACACCAAATAATATACTTTTGTAAAAAGATTTAAACCATAGAAAGCATTTGGACAGGCGAAACGCGTCAAGTGGGACTTATTATTTTATTTTGTATTCATTTTATTGTTAATATATCCTTTTTAATAAATATTTACTTTTTTATAGTACTATTTATTTTTTGGTTTGATTCCTGATATCATCTTTATCCCAAAGTGGGGATTATACCACCCATGCTGTTTTAACTAGAGCTCTAAAGAATGTAAGTACATTTCCTTTTATCTATTCTATATACCAGTACTTACTGCTCCATTGGAGTTTCTTTTGTTCTTTCTACCTCCTATATATACCATTGGCATCTGGAGGACCAACAACACTTCAACCACCATACATCCTTAGACGGGGATTGTACCGTCCATGCGCTATACAGCAGAGCTCTAATTAGCTCTAATATATGTGAGTGGTTTTCTTATAGCGACTACCTATATAATTTAAACTGTATCATATTGTATTGCACTATCATTTGTCTTCTTTTTTTCTCTGAGGTTTACTGCATTTCCCTGAAGGTTTATGTATGTATGAATTTTAAGGCGCAATATACGCCACACTTTATTTTTATTTATTCATCACACAAGGTTTTTGGGAATCCTTGCATTGTATACCGCAGCCTGCATTATAATATAGTGAGCGCCTATACCCTTTGTTCTTTACACTTTAATAAATAACACTGTTTTCAATAAAATAAAACTATAACTGAGTGCTCCTTAAACACTTTTTTTTATTATTGAAATGACAGCAACAAGTTTATTCAAATTATTTTGGCGCTTGTCCACAAAACAGATTTGTGCTCAGACAAATATTTTTAAAATTTTAGGTCGACAGTAGCAGAGACGGAAATTATTTTTTTAAAACATATTTCTTTAACTATTTTTTGAAAATATTTTGTAAAAACTGTTAGCCAACATTTTGTGACTTACAACGTACTGTTTAGTGAATAGGCCACACAATCTTGACAAAATGACAATTAGGTTCTCAAATGAAATTCTTTTCTGCTGTACTCTAAGTGGTCTCTATACCTGTAATTAGCTTTTAGATATGTGAGGAGTTTCAGTGCTGAGTTTGGAAGATCAAAGTAAAAAGCATGATATTAAAGCTTTGTCATTAATGTAATGATCAAAAAGTCTTTTTATAGAAGTCTATAATTTCCAGATCTCTTATACATTATTCAAAGTCGTCGTCACATAACAGCCCAGTATCCCATAATATTAAAGGGACACTCCAGGCTTGTCAATTATTTTTTAATGAGTTCTTAAGTTAATTTTTTTTTTTTATTTGAATCAGAAAATCTCTCATGGTGGTTCTGTAAAATTGGAGCTCATCACTGTATTACTCTACTTTTTTTTTTTTAAATAAAACATTTAAAAAGAAATGTTCTTTGATAAGATATCTGCTGTTTTCTCTGTTTCTTTATAAAAGCAGGAACTGTCTATTACCAAACAGTGGTATCCTACTGCTTTCTATGGGAGAATTACTGAACGAGCTTTTATGCGTATTACAACACAAATGTGCATGTTTCAGATTATTTTAATTAAAATGAATGACATAACATCAATCAATTCTTTAAAACAATTAATAAGCCCTGATTGAGCATGTGAAAGGAAGGTGGCGGAGGCCTCTGTTCGCTCATGTGAGTAGTTTAAATTTTCTAGAGAATGAAAACTGTCTAGAAGCCTTAACTGTGTTTTTTTAAATTTTTTATTTTTTTTTATATTACATCAAACGTAGGCATTTGCTTTGTGGATGTATAATGCATATGTTAACATAGTCCCCACAAATAATTATTTTAATTCTATTCACTGAAACAAAATATTTTTTTCACATGGAAAAATATCCAGCTTGGCTAATTCTAAACTTGCATGATTGGTCTCTAAAATCAGCACCATGGACAGCGTATGTATAGTACTACGGAAGGCCGAATAATACCTACGCATGTTTGACATTAAAAAGTATACTGGGATAACGTCAGCCTAAGTGTTTATGGTGCAAAAACTCTCCCCTTCAGTCTTTCTGACATGCTTACAACTACACTAATTCTTTTTTGTAAGATATATTTATTTAATTTGTATTGTATGTGAACAGAAAGTGGACCGGCACCTAATCTTAATGCCAGGAGCATTTTTGCAAGTCCTAATTATTCCCAATGATGAGAGAGCTGTGTGCATGCATGTCTATAAATGCCTGCAAAGAGCAGTTGTGCTGAGAGATGTAATAAAATGGGGGGTGGCACTTTGCTTGGCAGGGGGTTAGAAACAAACAGCAAGTATTAGTTGGACAGAATTTATTTTATTTTGTTATTTACAATTTTCTCTGCCTTTGATACTCTGAAGTCTAAATCTCAAATTAAACAATAAGTCCTGCAATGTAAATGTGATTTGTTCTCAATTTTGTATTTGTAACCTCATTCTACGTGTATTTTGATTTAAATATATGTTTATTAATATTAAAATACAGTTAGAACAAATTGAAACCAGTATAACATTTTTTTTAAATGTCATTTTATTATTTTTTTAAATAATTTTTTTCAAGTTAATTATTGATTGTGTGTGTGTGTATATGTGTGTATATATATATATGTGTATGTATATATATATATATATATATATATATATATATATATATATAAAATAATAATCCATATAGCACTCTCAGGACTTGTAGATAAAATAAAACTTAGCTTTAAAAAAAATGAATCAATGTTTCAGTCTGTTATACACAAACTTTCATCGTCCTGATGAAAGTCTGTGTATAACAGACTGAAACGTTGATTCATTTTTTTTTAAAGCTTATTAAGAGCTAAGATTGCCAGAAGAAAAACAAAGATAGAGCCAAAGATTAGGTACACTAAAGAAACTGGTGTAGGATTATTATATATATATATATATATATATATATATATATATATATATATATATATATATATATATATATAATATGAAAAATAATACATACATATTTCGGGCTGAGGAGGTCTGCCTGAGCTCCCATGCAGACCCCAGGATTGCGACCGCCGGCAGGGTATCGCTTCGATCAGGTAAGTGGGGATTTACTGTGAATAAATGTGGAACCTAGAACTGATTTTAATTAACTATAGAATAAGAACAAAACTAACAAAAAAAAAAAGCCATACTAAAAAAAAAAACCCAGAACATTACTTATTTAAAGCTGAAGGCATTTACAAAAACTGGCATAGCTTCATAGAATCCTGATATTACACATGCTTATTTGCTTCATGCTTTTAAACACCTACCAGTGAATCAAACTAACGTACATTGTAGAATGTGCTGTTTGTGTATATGTTATTGGTTTGATTCATGATGTGGCATGCGTTATTCATTATATCCCTGCCAATATGGAGTTAAAGATTTATGGTTGTTATGGAGATCTGTGTACATGTGTTCAGTTATTACTTATTTCGATTCCTGTGCCACCAATAAGTCTAATATTTTATCAGTGAAAATTCAGTCAATTTCCATAAAAGTGTCTCAGATAAAGTTAGTCCCCCTCGGGAATTCATTAAGATAAGCATTCTGCTGGACTTACATCAATCATCACACACTGTTTCTTATCTTTTGTGAAATCGTTTCCTCCTACCTTATGTCTTCTAGACTATATAACATACTTTCATATTCTGTATGTCTTTATATCTGTCGGAGTAATAATGCTTTAATCTCGATTTCTGTAAGGGACCACTGTCTAACAAGATGCATGTGTCGTATGCTTGGTATTTAATTAAAAGTATGTCATGTGCCTTCAGTAAATATACATTTCAAACACTCATACATTGAATATCTTTTTTTTTTTTTTGCATGAAAACATGTATCAAATAATGGTTATTTTTGTGTTTCCAGAATACATCAGACTAATAATACGAAGGTTACTGCAAAACAATTATAGTTGACCTCTCATCTAATATGCAATATCTAATGCTTATAGGAATCCAACGTCGCCAAATTAGTGCTTTTGCAGTAAGGTAAATTAAGTGCACATATTCTAGTACTGGGTTCAGACCATGATGTAAAGCAGAGACATTGCAGAAAATCACCTGTAACTTGAGTGAACCTTTTTTCATGTAATGTTCTGCTTTCTTTATTTGTGTTCAGCAGTTTGTATCACTGTTCTGTTTAGTTCAGGCACAGCAAGGGCACATGTTGCATTGGGCAAACAGACAGAGAAACACTTATCACTTATATTTCTCCTTCTCTGTCTACAGGGAGTGCAGAATTATTAGGCAAGTTGTATTTTTGAGGATTAATTTTATTATTGAACAACAACCATGTTCTCAATGAACCCAAAAAACTCATTAATATCAAAGCTGAATATTTTTGGAAGTAGTTTTAGTTTGTTTTTAGTTATAGCTATGTTAGGGGGATATCTGTGTGTGCAGGTGACTATTACTGTGCATAATTATTAGGCAACTTAACAAAAAACAAATATATACCCATTTCAATTATTTATTATTACCAGTGAAACCAATATAACATCTCAACATTCACAAATATACATTTCTGACATTCAAAAACAAAACAAAAACAAATCAGTGACCAATATAGCCACCTTTCTTTGCAAGGACACTCAAAAGCCTGCCATCCATGGATTCTGTCAGTGTTTTGATCTGTTCACCATCAACATTGCGTGCAGCAGCAACCACAGCCTCCCAGACACTGTTCAGAGAGGTGTACTGTTTTCCCTCCTTGTAAATCTCACATTTGATGATGGACCACAGGTTCTCAATGGGGTTCAGATCAGGTGAACAAGGAGGCCATGTCATTAGATTTTCTTCTTTTATACCCTTTCTTGCCAGCCACGCTGTGGAGTACTTGGACGCGTGTGATGGAGCATTGTCCTGCATGAAAATCATGTTTTTCTTGAAGGATGCAGACTTCTTCCTGTACCACTGCTTGAAGAAGGTGTCTTCCAGGAACTGGCAGTAGGACTGGGAGTTGAGCTTGACTCCATCCTCAACCCGAAAAGGCCCCACAAGCTCATCTTTGATGATACCAGCCCAAACCAGTACTCCACCTCCACCTTGCTGGCGTCTGAGTCGGACTGGAGCTCTCTGCCCTTTACCAATCCAGCCACGGGCCCATCCATCTGGCCCATCAAGACTCACTCTCATTTCATCAGTCCATAAAACCTTAGAAAAATCAGTCTTGAGATATTTCTTGGCCCAGTCTTGACGTTTCAGCTTGTGTGTCTTGTTCAGTGGTGGTCGTCTTTCAGCCTTTCTTACCTTGGCCATGTCTCTGAGTATTGCACACCTTGTGCTTTTGGGCACTCCAGTGATGTTGCAGCTCTGAAATATGGCCAAACTGGTGGCAAGTGGCATTGTGGCAGCTGCACGCTTGACTTTTCTCAGTTCATGGGCAGTTATTTTGCGCCTTGGTTTTTCCACACGCTTCTTGCGACCCTGTTGACTATTTTGAATGAAACGCTTGATTGTTCGATGATCACGCTTCAGAAGCTTTGCAATTTTAAGAGTGCTGCATCCCTCTGCAAGATATCTCACTATTTTTGACTTTTCTGAGCCTGTCAAGTCCTTCTTTTGACCCATTTTGCCAAAGGAAAGGAAGTTGCCTAATAATTATGCACACCTGATATAGGGTGTTGATGTCATTAGACCACACCCCTTCTCATTACAGAGATGCACATCACCTAATATGCTTAATTGGTAGTAGGCTTTCGAGCCTATACAGCTTGGAGTAAGACAACATGCATAAAGAGGATGATGTGGTCAAAATACTCATTTGCCTAATAATTCTGCACTCCCTGTATGTTCTCTGTGGGGGCGGAGACAATGATTGACAGGAAGGCTCCCCAGAACAGAGCAGTATGTATTTCTACATTTATTTTAGTTTTCAGTAATCACTAAAATATAGTGGATAAGTAAACATCGTAATCAGATATCTACAAAACTGAAAGTTAACTTTTAAAGTTTTACAGTGTCAGGAATGGCGATAGCCTAACACCAAACCTAAAGGAAACCGTAATCGCGCACGTACCGGTTCTTAGGGTGGCCGGGCTAGAGCCTAAGACCGATAAATGAAATGTCTGCAAGCAGACAGAGCATAAACAAGAGACAGGACGGGGTCGAGGAAAAGAGATACACAGAATCAATAGTCAGGCCAATTTCAGGATAACTGAGGGCAATATTGGTCAAACAAGCTGAGGCAATAAACAGTGTAAACTCACTCTCAGGTAAAAAGAACCATGACAGAGTAAGGAAATGAGAATAGACAGGAAGTATATATACCCTATACTTGGTTGTGATTGGTTAAAGGCCCATGATGTCACAAGTGTGTATATATCATCAAAAAAATGCCACATACATTGACATTAAAAAAGGAGACCAATGGAATGGTTCCATGTCTCATATGATGTCAAAATGAGGAAACCGGAAGCTAGGGATGAATGGGTGTGTATCAGAACACAGAAGAGATGTCATTTTTGTGATTTGCATGGCACTGCGAGGGACAGGGGCAAACAGACACTTTTCAGGATTTTTAATATGATGTTATTTATTGCTATATTTAACAAATATGCATTTATGATGTCAAAAAATAAAATTGTGCAGAAATTCACTCCTCTTTTTCCTGCACCTTGGTCCCTCCTTCTTAGTTATCTGTCAGTTTTCAAACGTTTAGTGGTGTCCTTTGCACCTGGCAGTTAGTATAGCGTAATTATACATGGAAAAGGAGAAATGAAACAATGTTTCATATTTCTAGCAGGGACGTATTAGCCGCGAGGCAAACAAGGCATTTGCCTTGGGCGGCATTTTTCAGGGGGCGGCAAAAAACGCCGCCCCCCAAATGCCCAGGGCAGATGCCTTGTTAGCCTTGCGGCTAACTGACATCCCGGGCGGCCGGCGAGGGAGCACTTCCCATGAGCTGACTGCTCAGCTCCCTCGCGCGTCGGCTGCAGAGTGAGGCTGGGAACCGGAAGATGACGTAATTATTTATAATTTAGCATTCTGCTATTGCATGCAGCACGTGTAAATATATACACATACCTATATACTACTCCTCTTACAAATATAGGTCAGTAGTAAGTAGACCATAAGGACACATTACCGGATCTTAGCTTTTCTGAGTTTAACATAAAAATGAGAGAAAATATAAGCATAAAACAAGCCAAGATCAGGATAACAGAAATATGTATATACAATCTAACTAGCCAAGTCAGGATTACAAAAGTCAGAAGAGTCTGCTAGCAAGGCAAAGTCAAAGAACCAGAAAATCCAGGAACAATATAATGCACTATACGAAGAACCAAGAAGAAACAACAACAGGGCAAAGACTATGGAGTTGAAACCTTATTTATACACTGAGGTGCACAATGATTTGTCCACTTCAACCCTAAAAAGTGCGGGAATGGAGTCGAAATTATAATGTGGCACCACCAGAAGAAAAAAGGACGCTAGGCGTGATAGGAGGATAAACGCTGCAAGCGTGCCATGTCCCTCTCTCTAACATTACACTTAAAGGCATTCGCCATCTGATTGGCACACTCTGGAGCAGAACTAAGAGGTGGTACTTCCCAAACAACGCACGCAACGCGCTCAGTAAACCTGGAGCAGCATGCCAATCGCGTACGTACCGCGACATTTCCTGGCTTAAAGCTACATGTGGATTAGTTTATCTAAGTAATGCAGACCTTAGAGAAAATATCTCAGGATGGTTATTTAATAAATGTTTGGTGACTCTCTGTTCAACTTTGTGAATTCTTTCCATATGAAGGTTTCCTATTATATGGGTTTTGCTTTCCTGCTGGTGATGACCCTAAAATTTAATTTAAAGAACACATATCTAACAGTTTCTCCAATGTGCTCTATTAAATAATGATTATTTACTAATACAAATAGTTTGTTTAATTGGCTCATAGGAAGAATAATACTAGCATAAAATCTGTTTTATGCCTTTTTTTCATATCTGGCACAATTATGGCTTGTTGAATGAAACACTGCCAGTTCCATGCTGTGTTCTGGTATTGTTGAAAAAAAGTCTATAGCACATCCAAACATGCTCGTAAACTCTTCAATCTATTCTTGAAAAATACAAACGGTTTTACACAATAATGCTACTTTTTGTTTATATATGCTAAAAGCAAACAAAGCAAAGGTACAGTACTCATTAAAATATTGTTTCCGTTCAAGTGCTGAACACGCTTGATATTGAATTGGCTTGGACCACTCATAAAAAACTAATTAGCACGATGCAGATGGTATTATTTAGAGGTCATTCTTCAATTTAAGTTATGTTTTGCTATGTTTTGTATGGCTTTGTGATTATATTATGTTGTTTTTGTATTGTTGCATTTTGGCATAGCCAGTAACATACATAGAAGAAAGGACAATTGTTTAGCAGCGGAAGTTGGGTATTATATGCTGTGTTCTTCTGGCATGCTTCGTGACATCAGGTATTGGTTTAGCAGTGAGAAGTGACAGCATACTGGGCCCATATGGAAAGACAGATGTTTATGGCCATAAAGGCATGATTGTTGGAGAATATTGCAAGAGCCAGTGCTAGAGTTAAATTAATCATTGCTAAATAATTGTCTTATTTAATTGTTGCTGAAACTCTGTGTTTATGAGAATGACAATGCATTGCTAAAAGTATTTTGGGACTTATGCACTGAGGAGTTTATACACTGAACAGTAAACTGAAAATTAAATTGCAAAATTTACGTGGAAATTCTTTAACTCCCGTATAGGAATAGTTTGGACATTTTGGGCAAAATTTCACAATTTAATTTCAAGTCACTACAATATGTATAGTGATTAATCCTCTGTGTCAGGAATTGTGGCTAGTAAAAAATCACACATCAATGCTTTACAATTGTATGTTTAGTACCAAGTAAAAATAAGCTCATTACGTTTCAACCACACTTCAACATATTAGTGCAAAAGGTTTTGGAAAGAATCAAATAATCACCTTAAATGGACACTCTACTGCCCAAATTAAAAGTAAATAAAAGTCAATGTTTAGTAGACATATACTAAATGGTCCCAGCCAGCACAGCATGACTGGATCATTAGACGCTCTCTTGCACTTAGAACCATGCAGAGAGAACTTAAACAGCGCTCTCGGTGTGGGAGGATGGCCAGGCTGGCCAGGATGCTATAACAGCCTGTCATGCATTCATAGTGAGTTGACACCCTATTTCCAGGTAGGCATACCCATTTTTGGTGTTGCCGTTGGCGCAAGTTGCATCTTTAGCATGCTTCCAGATCCGTCGCACTTCCTGCCATGGTTGAAAAGGCCAAGAGGTTATTCTTCACCAAATTGTTTAATATGCATAGCAGAATGGGATAAAGTCACAGATTGTACTTGCTGGACATGTAGGGATACTTTCCACTATGTAGTATAGTCAGTTCTGTAAGTTAGATGTATTTTATGTCTTTTAGACATAAACTTGTCCACTGAGATGAAAAAAAAAAAAGTACTGAACATTTTCTGGAAATTTCAACTTATCCCGGATTATGATGCAGTTATTTCTATAGCTCTGAATGTAATATGTTGATATAAAAATGCTAATTTCTAGTCTACCAGAACATTTTATAACAGATGTAGAACTCAATCAAAGCTAAAAAAAGAATCTTGGCCAGATCTTCAAGAAAAAAACAAGACAAAGAAAGAAAATCTGTCATCTAAATTTAACAAAAGAAGACATCATACAAAACAATAATCAGCTGTACAAATGACATTCTGTACACCATAACCACTACAGCTTGTTGTATGAGTTATGGTTTTAACAAAGAATACTTGTCTTTTAAATGCTTCCTTTTTTCCGGACTTCTTTTTTGATACTCAATTGAAATCAACCTTACCAATGACGTCATATTGGGAAATCTAGCTTCCAGATAAGACTATCTGATCACATATGTGGCATTTTGACGTATCAACAGCTTTCACAGTTAAAATTGGCCTCCTTTCTTTGCTGGAGCTGTGCTGTCAATATGAATGTACCTAGCTTAGTTCCCTGCACAGCTCTCTGAGCAAGATTGGGGACGGTGCTTTGTGTGTGCTCACAGAACAATTTGTTCACGTATATGCTTCCAGGCCTCAATGGGAAAGTAGTCTTACGCATACCATTCGGAGAAATGAGTGGTAGCTGAGCCAGGGTCTGGAGAGAATGTTTAAAATCTCAAACTGTTAACAATTAAAAATTGTTATGCAGGGACTGGATCCTAGCACCATAACCACTGTAAGATGCTGCAGAGGATTTGGTGCTTTGAAAGTCCCTTAAAATAACATCAGCAATGCAAAGTTTCATGCAAAGAGGGACTGCCGTAAGGTTTTTATAAGTTTCCATTTTTTAGTTTAGAAATTGACAAGATGACATTAAAGTCATTCATCCATCTCCGCCCCCAAAGAAAGAGTATTTCAGAAAGATAAAATCTGAAAAGATATACTGAGTAGACATTACTTTTGCCCGCCTGATACTTCTTAACACTGGACAGAGCTTCCACCGTTAAGTGTCAATCCCCCAGCTGTCACCAGTGACGGCTGCAGGTAAATTGGCTCTGTCTATGGAGGATTTATTTAAAATATGTTTTACAATGTAGTTTTGTTGTTATACGTATAAAATAAGTGCATAGAGAAAGTGTATATTGAAACGTAAAGTATCGCTTCCCAGGATCATAATATTGTTTACTTACACCCAATATTGAATCCAATATGTCTTTGTGAAGGGTGAAAATTAAAATGAAATGTAGAATTCAACACCTCATTATCCAACAACTTTGCACATCCATCTTAGCTCACTGTCAGTCATTGTCATACTCTTGATCAGGGGTCCTCAAACTTTTTAAACAAGGGTCCAGTTCATGGTCCCTCAGACACTACTGGGGGCCGGACTATAGTTTTAAATTTTTTGCCATAGACCCCAATGCTTTGCTCTTGCGCATGAGCGGGAGTACAGTAGTGACGTCAGTTCCTGGTAGCTGAAGCGCCAGCAGCTGAAGAGGATTGTGGTGCCTGCAAGGGACAGGTTCAGGTAAGTAGAACTCACCTTTGCGTGGCTCCCGGCACCCATCGGAGATGTCACAAATCATGCAAAGTCACCAGTTTAATGAGACAGGTGTGTAAATATTCTCAAGGTCAGAAATTAGGTGTTATGGTGAAACCTATTTTATCTGCATTCTAGAAGTCCAGCCTAATTTAATATCATGTGTTCTGCATGGACTAATGCTTTTTTTGACCATACCTCTGAAATCATGGTCACTTACATCTACACTTTACACTTTATGTAGGGCAATGTTTCCAGTGTAACCCATGACATTGAAAAGGATTTTACATTTCACTTAACTTGCAGTAAACGCTAGCTGTATATCATGTGGTCATTTTATTGTCTCCTCTGTAAAGATACTTGTAGAAAGAAATTTCATTATTACGACAAAGGACTTTATAAGCCTTTCCATGATCAAGTGCTTGGTAAAAAAATAAAAAAATGTTATAAATTATTTTATAAGATCCTATATTGGTGCCATTATGCAGGATGAGGTATGCAGTTCAATCCAGATTTCAGTGCTGTGGCAGATTTCAATCTTCATTCTCAGGATCCTGGTGAATATCCTGCCTCACGATGACACTGGCAGACATTAGGCCTTAAAGGGACCCCTAAAGCACTTTAGCTTGCTGAAATGCATTGTGTAAAGTGTGTCTTCTTTTTTCATTTTACAAAAAAATTTAGCTTTCCATAGAAATTGAGTATAAATTAACCTGGTTACACCCCAGGCTGTCAGTTAGAGAGCAGGTCCAGTTACTTCCTGGTTTGGGTAGCTCAGTGGAGTTAAACTCAAGAGGCAGCAATTGCTCAAAGCACCTACTTTGCAAAGACTTCTCATTGAGCTGCATTGGGAAGTCTGTGATTGGACAGTCACAGATAGTCTGGGCAGGGTTAGAAGGGGATGACTTGCAAGGGCAGCAGATAAGAGAACTACAACTTTTAAAGATAATTTTTAGATATACCCTTAATAAAAATATATAATTAAATGCATACATGTTTTAATTGGGAGTATATCTAATCCATCATTAAAAAAAATGTAAGTTAATATTTTTTTTATATTTGAGTGTTCATTTAATAGTTTAACCCCTTAAGGACCAAACCTCTGGAATAAAAGGGAATCATGACATGTCACACATGTCATGTGTCCTTAAGGGGTTAATTTATGGATGGCAAAAATGTTTACTTAGACAACATAAGACAACATGCATGGTAATTCTAATTATCAAAGAATTAGAAGTACCTAACATTCAGTGGATTTTTCTATACCTTTATTTAAAATGTTTTACAATGTAGTTTTGTTGTTATACTTATAAAATAAGTGCATAGAGAAAGTGTATATTGAAACGTAAAGCATCGCTTCCCAGGATCATAATATTGTTTACTTACACCCAATATTGAATCCAATATGTGTTTGTGAAGGGTGAAAATTAAAATGAAATGTAGAAATCAACACCTCATTATCCAACAATTGGACACATCCATCTTAGCTCACTGTCAGTCATTGTTATACTCTTGATCAGGAGTCCTCAAACTTTTTAAACAAGGTGCCAGTTCACGGTCCCTCAGACACTTTTTTTTTTTTTTAACAAATTCCTATATATAGTGAAACAGACACAGACATATACAGACACTCATACACACAGGGCCGCCAGCAGAAATTGTGGGGTCCATAACAGCTCAAGGTCTGGGCCCCCCAGGTGCCTGCCTCCAAGCCCCGCCTCCAAATCCCACCCACAGGAATACACACACACACAGAAAGATATACACATAGTAGCACACACAAACTCATATACAGACACATACACATGCATAAGGAGATACAGATACACACACACACAGACGTACATACATACTCACATACTCACATACTGACATACAGACATACAAACAGACATACATACACATAAATACATACTGACATACATACATAATGGCATACATATTGAGATACATACATATTGATATACACACAAACATACAGATATATATATATATATATACATACATACACAGATACATACTGACATATATATATACATACATACACAGATACATACTGACATATATATATACATACATACACAGATACATACTGACATATATACATACATACATACACAGATACATACTGACATACACACACAGACATACATGCACACATACATACTGATAGATATATACATACACACATACATACTGACACACACACACGTACATACATACCGACATACACATACTGACACACAGGGACGTACATACTGACATATACACACTGACACACACATACGTACAGACATACATGCATACTGACATACATACATACATACTGATAGATATATACATACATACTGACACACACATACATACTGATAAATATATACATACTGACATACACAAACATACATACATACATACTGACATACACACACACACAGACATACATGCATACTGACAAACATACACACTGATAGATATATACATACACACACATACTAACATACACACAGACATTTATACATACTGACATACACACAGACATATATACATACTGACATACACACACACATACAGATAGACACAATCACACATACATACTGATATATATATATATATATATATATATATATATATATATACAGACATACACACACAGACATACATGCAGCCACTTCCTCCCAGCAGTACTTTGTGGCTGCAAATTTTTAAAGGGGCCCGGTCGCGCTGTTGCACGGCCGCAGAGCTGACCAAGCCCCTGAAGATATAGGGCACATCGGGTGGCCCTCAGTGCTTGGGCAGGGTTCAGGACCCTAGCGGGCCGAACCCAGCCCCCGGGCCGTAGTTTGAGGACCCCTGCTCTTGATCCTTTAAACCTGACACTGAGCATAGAGAAAGTACCGTATTTTTCCATGTGTAAGAAGCCCCCATGTATAAAAATCGACCCCTATTTTTGTATGCCAAAAATTAAGAAATACATATTATAGCACTGAAGTCCAGTTTGGCTGATCAGGATCCCCCACCGGTACCGGGCCCCCTCACACTCTGGTAGGCCGCTCCCCGTGGCCTGACCACGTCCGGATAATGGTTATCTGGACCGCCGTCCTACTGTTCTCCAAAACCACTCCCAATCAAATTCATGAAGAAGGGCCTTCTCTGCTTCAAGTATGTCAGCAGGTCGCAGAGGTGTACAACACATCCTATGCCTGCAGGAACCTGGCAGTCATCTGAGTGTTCTGTCAGTCAGTAGCCAAGTTTTATGCCCAAATTGCACTGTGTAAGTACTGTAAATATTTGGCTGGAGCTCCAGCCACATGCGACTAGCTTGGTTGGCTGTCAGGTCCCGCGTACAAGTGTTTTTTGTTGTTTTTTTTTTTTTTAAACCCCTGGAGTGACATTCTATGTATAAGACGACCCCTAATTTTAAACTAAACATTTTTTGAAAAAAACCTAGTCTTATACACGGAAAAAATACGGTAAATAACTTTATTTACAGTGCTTGCCCTGGCTATGCCTTGACTAAACTGATTTGTGATGTTATTTACTGAAATTGTAATATAAATTTAAAGAGGAACTGTCACTTTTCTGGAAATTTTACTAACTGCCAGTTGTAAACTGCAGGATTTTTTTGGGTGGGCAGGGGGGTGAGGGGTTAACACTTTCACAAATATTTGTTAAATATAGGGATAAATGAAAATAATATTAACAATTTTGGAAAGTGACCGTTCCCCTTTGAAGGAATATAAGCAGTCACAAGGAAAAAAAATGCCATTTACAGATACTTTTAAATGTTTTTTCAGTGATGTAAATACTGGAGCAGTGCTGTTTCTCTTGAATGAAAAGTGTAATTTTGTGATACCATTGCATGATTTAAATAAAAAAAAAAAAAAGAAATTAGAAGTGGTATGGAAAAGCTTATTGAATCCATGTATAATAATATAAATATTTTTTAATATAAGTAAAATCTAAACCATTGATCAATACTTTTTAGTGTACTGTGATTATTAGAAAATATTACCTCCGTACTAAGTATTCTGCCCAGTGCCCTACTTCATCTCTTATTATTAAGCACTCTTCAATATGACTGTTAATTTCTTTCTAATACACTGCTTCTCTCTGGAAATTTGAACAGTTTGTGTGTCAAAGTACACATCAAATTATAATATTATAAACACATCAGGCACTAATGGTTTAGCTACCATGTAGTATTAAGGCACTTAAATAATATGCTTTGTTGAAGTCAGCGGCAGTAAGACGTTTTTGAGATTAATAGGGTATATATCAAAATATGTTAATAGTAAAATTGCAGACTACTTTAATAAGTAATAAATAGCTATCATTCTTCAGTGTACTTGCAAAGTGGGGGTGCAAGTCCTCATTATAAATCAAAATGTCATATTATGTTAGCACCAGGTAGAGAGAGCTTAGCAACGGAAATTAATATGCCAGTTCGAGAACCAAAATCCTTGAAAGCAGGTTTATTATAAACATAATGATAACGCAAATACAAACATCTCCCCCTCCAAGTACAGCAAGGGATCAGAACAACAAAAATAAAACACTGGGGAATTTATTCAGTAAACACTTGGACGTAAAAAAGAATTTGCCAAATGTAGGTCAAAATAGATGAATTTAAAAGATTCTCTAGTTCATCTAAATTCTCAGCTTGGTTATTTAGGGATACATGTAACAGAAATAGGCTTCTGTTAATGATTAGTGAATTAATACTTATAAATGAAACACTTAGGAAAGAAAGTCCCTGGGGGCAAATGCTGGAGAAATAGTGACTATGGGGATTTTTAAGAATGTGTCTCACTGTGAGAGTGCTGTAATTAGTACTGAGCAGAGCCCGGTGTGCAACGTTTCCAACTATGGTTGCCACTCTTCATTGACGCATACATGTAAGTGCCTATATATAGCATTATTTAATTAATGGTAAGATTAAACCACAGATTTATTTTTTAATCATCTGAAACAGAGGATTTGAAGATTGATTTGTAAAGTAAGTATAATGAAAAAAGAAATTAAAAGGTGTGAAGGTAAAGTAGGTTCTGTAAAGTGAGTTCATGTAGCCTACTTAACCTTCTTAAATACTAAATATTTGTATTAAACTTAAAGGATTACATCAATAAACTGTTTATTAAAGTAAAACCGATTTTATTTTAGTGTGTTTCAAACGTTTCATGCAGCTTTTCATTCCCTGTCTGTCTTTGCTAATGGTTCAATAGTTTATTGAAAAATTTGTGTCAAGTAGCAAACATCATTAATATTTTCTCTAATCAGGGTGGGCTGACATATTTGGCCTAGGGGCAAGTAAGAGCAAAAGCTTTTATTTTTTTAAATTTTTTTTTTTTGGCACGTAAAGCACATAGGTCTCTGTGTGAATGGGATGGTCCTACTTACAAAGTATGGATTAAACAAATGGAGGCTGCTGGAGGTGTGATGCATCACGTTATACATTGTACTTCTGCAACTTCCATCAGTGTGACTTAACATGAGAAACATTAACAGATATCTGGTAGCCCGGTCAGCCCCAAATACTGCAGTATCCAAGGAAATAACTCAGTGGGTCATCCAGGCCAACAGATCATTGAGTTTGTGAGCTATCTGTCCAATCGCAATAAGACCAGCTTCATGTTCCTGACTGCCGACAAGAACCCCATACCCCTTTTGCCCAATAAACACACAAGAAACATATGATTTGGGTAAGGGCAACAGACGCAGTTTTATTAATAACTTCAAAAGGCCAGCAACTTAACTCTGTCAGCTGTTGGGATGTTTCACCAACAGACAGCTCTATCAGTATAAACCAAGAGTCCGGAGCAGCCTGCCCCCCGCCATCAGCTCTCAGCAGGCTGTGACTCCACAAGCCGACTTGGCACCTTCTTCTACTTTTACCTGCACTGACTAGAAGTACCGCGAGCTGTAACCCACACCACCGAAATATACAGACACATGCAGATCGTGGGCGGGTGGGTGGTAAAAGTTAGGGTCACTACATTTCCACCAGGAGGCTGGTGAGTACCCTCCCTCTTCACCCCTTTATATCATGTCCCTAGGTTGCCACAAAGTATCCCCCCAAATTTATCCCCTTACCCCTGTCAGCAGTCATGTCCTCCCATCCTTATCATTCCAGGGAGGTTCTTGACTGCTTCTTCACTCCTGCAGTCCCTGCCAACACACATCCCAACATACCTCAAGTTGCTTTTAATGAACAGGAGAGTGATGCTGGGACACTATAAACCCCCAAAACTGTGAGTTCTTGTAAACTGACCAGGGAACCAAAATTATAGGCCAGCGTTGGCGAATTGAAAACATTTCATAACAAAGCAATTGTTCCAATTTGATTTTTCCTTACAAATTGAACACAAATTTCTAGCAACATTTTTAATTCATCTATATGACTTAAAATTCCCTTGCAATCATTTGCAAATTTAGTGACCAATTCTGTAAGCACAAATGCAAACATCAACTAATCACATATGAAAGCATGGTACGTTATAAGCCTAGCTAAATATTAATCAAGCTAAATCTTTATAAAATTTTGAAGTGCTTGTAATAAAATACTAATGGACCAGTGTGACCAAACCATGTTTCATGTTGGGAAACCCACATTGAGAAAAACAGACCCCTAGTCAATAATTGTAGTCTTTTATAAATGTTGCCTAAAATAAAAAAATTAAAAATAAAGTTACACTTAAAGGCACAGTCCAAGAACCATAACAAAATGTGCTTCTTCCAAAAGCTTTGAAGCAGGGTGATCCCTTATCATGTGTGTCTCCCTTAATGCCGTTTATGTGAACTTTACAACATTACAAATTGCCTAGGTACTTTGTACTAGATACCTTGCTATCAAGTATAGTTGTACATTGATTTTTCAATCTTGCACAAAACACATAAAAATTTAAAATAAACATCTAAAATATTCTGCAGTGTTTAACAGAAGGAATTTTTTTAGCTGTTGAAGTTAAATCTAACCATTCTTTTTGCTGTGTAAAATAATGGATTGATTTTATGGCCGCACCAAATATGCAGTAACAATGCCAGCTTTCCCTACCTGCCATAAATCAGCCGGCTGTCAAAACATAATACATTCTGCCTGTGATAGCACAACATGCGTTAGCTGTAGCTGCTGTCCTGTAGGTATGAATAAATATTATAGTCTGCAAAACGATTAAAAATATAAAAGGTTGTTTTATTTTTTATTTTAAATTATACTATTGCAAACCAGAGGAGCAAAGAAACAAAGGTTATTATAGAACATTGTCATTGTTATTGGATTCACTGGAATTCAGAATTGATGTATCTACTGGAGGAGAAAGCTCGAAACAAGGTCTTGCTTCAAAGCTGTAAAGTCGAGGTCCGTTGTACTGACAGTATTGTAATCTTATGGGTAATAGCATGTACAAACATTTAATGCAATGACGGAACTAAAAAATTCAAACTTATTGGAATGGGCACAAAGCTAGAGTTCTGAAAAAAGACTGGCAATGTTTTCTTATGGATCTCATAAAAAGGGACATATTCACCAAATTGGCAATTGTCCAGCAATGACAAGGGAACTGAAATCCTAGTCACATATAGCTAAGCTGTAGAATTTTTACAATTCCCGATTTAGTCTAAAACTCAATGTAATGCAAAATTTTGCCAAATCCCCAGTTTTGTAAATATCCATGTCAGTGATGATATGGAGAGTTCCACCAGAATTAAAACAAAACATTCTGCACGAAGTCCGTTAAATAGCTCAGCTGGTTATTAGGCGTCTAATTGCTGTAATGTGAATGGAAGGAATATATCATTCTGTAGCAAATTATACAATAATTAAAGATAATCAGCTGGCACTTGAAATGTAGAATTTACATTTATGAGCTCAGTTACATTAATATACATTTTCCAAGGGGCTGGGGGCAATGCTAGACTTCTCTCAGCTGTGTTGTATTGTAATATTGTAAAGCGCTGCGGAATTAGCTGGCGCTATATAAATACCAATAATAATAATAATAGTGTGTGCTAACGTTATGGTGCGTGCTGATATAAAAAAATATTTTTTTAAAACAAAGCATGGGTAATGATCCAGAAGGGTCAATGACCAGAAACCTGCCATAGACTGCCGTTATGACCTCCAGGGTCTAATCAGCATGGCACCATTTCTGGTCTGAGAGTTTAAGTCCCTCTAAGAGCATGTAGCTAGGTACCAAAAAGATTTTGGTGAGACCAAACTGCACAACTCCCCAAAGGACAAATGACAAAAATATTATCACCTGGCACTTGAAATGTAGAATTTACATTTACGAGCTCCGTTACATTGATATACATTTCCCAAGGGGTCGGGGGCAATGCTAGACTTCTCTCAGCTGTGTTATATTGTAGTGAGTGCTGACGTTATGGGGAACAGACGGTACTGCTGTGCTACTCTGCACCACTTGGGGCACTATAACACAATGCTGTCTGGTTGGGGAGATATAGATTCAGTTATATATATGCCTGCATTTGTTTATATACATAGGTATGTGTCTGTTTATGGAAATATAGGGTACATAAAGGTGAATTATGCATTATGGAAAAATAAAGCAATCAACAGGTTTGAAGACCTCACAATAGACCACCTCACAGATAGATGTGCGACTTGCTAACTGGCAAAGCTTTGTTGAGCTTATCTGTCTGTTTACACACAAATAAAATACAGTGACTAAATAAAGAAAAAATGGTGTTGCTACAATCACCAGTGTTGGTTACCCAAACAACACAAAACAATAGTAAAGCAATAAAATAGGTAGGTGAGAGCAAACACACAGGGAAAACACAATACTACCACTTTCAACGTTGGTAATTGGCAGTGTTCACTTTTCTGTAGAAAAACGTAAAGTGCAGTACATAGTGTAATTTGTAAATAACTATTACAATGTTTAAATAGAAGTTAGATCAACTCACATGGTGCTGAGCCTCTAAATAGCAGGCTCAGACTTTCAGGCTGGTAGGTGGTTGAGAGTTTAATCGTTATGACCGTCTATACACAAATACGCTTGTTATAATTATATTTGGCAAATACTTGTCCCCTCTAGTTCATCTTTGGAACTCTGAGGAGTTGCTTGTTTTGCAATAAATAACCACACCGTTTTATAGACTGCTCATAAGTGGCCTCTGAGCATTTGGCTTTGACTAATAAACTATTGTCCAACTGCCAAATAATCCAAGAAATCATGTTTTAAAATCTTGAACAACATAATTGACTATTTCACCAAATATTTACTGGTTCTTCCAAGCTTCAGGTCTCCTGAGGGCAAAGTGGTGTTACTCGTAGCTGATGATGTATTTGCAAAAATCTCGATCCCTGTAATCATAGGTTCCAATCTACTATAAAATTATGGGAGGGGGGAGGGATCACATGTTAACATGAACATATTTAAAGGAATATAAAACTCCTGGCAAATTCCTTCTTCCATTAAAATCAGCTCTGAATGCCAATAGCATCAATTGGACTGGTTTATTGACTAATTGGAGAAACAGGTCAAGGGTTAAATAATACATCACAATAAATATATCAGCTGCTTGCTAGGTGACACTAAAAGTAATAGTATGAATACTGTATGTTTTGGGTGGCATCAGCCTAGAAACCAAAGAAAGCCTGGGTGGAAGGTTAAGGGGTGGCAGCCCATTGTAATCCAGCCCCTCTTTCTGGCCGTTTTCTACAAGCAAAATGATATGTTATCACTATCGAGTCTATTATTTGAATGAAATAACCAATTCTTTAAATATGTTTTACCTTTTTTAAACAGTGAAACATCCCCTCCCTGGTTCCTATATCCATGCTTTGGGGAATTGTGTATATATACACAAACAATGGAGCGTTCCTTTAAGATGCTTTACAGAGGCTACAGTTAAGTTCTTTATTGTAAAAAGTAGATATTTAGAATTTAAAAAACAAAAACAAATTGTGCAGGCTTACAATTGAGTTTCATATGTTCATGAAGAAATAGTGACATGCTCTGATGCACCTGTTGTTTGTTTTAATCCCTCCAGACGTATGTGATTGTCCATGTTGGGAGAGGACTTCCCATGTTTCATTACACCAGCCACGCCTGGGTTGAGAATGGGGATTTAATTTCTATTAAACAAATTCAGATCTGAAATAACCTTGTTAATACAAGGACCTCTATAGCATATTTATTAGAAACTCACCTACTTTACCGTTCAGTACATAACAGATGTTTCCCTCTTGCCTTTTTTGTTAATAATTCTGGCCGTAGAATAGGAGGGATTGTGATTTTATTTTTAAAATCTTTCCCTTTAATTTATTAGATACTTTAATGGCAAAGAGAGTAATACACTGTTTGTTCAGGATAATATGTATCCTCATAACCCCATACAGACCAATGTTCCTTCCATAACAAAACATTATGAAACTTAAATGTTTCTGCACCAGGCGTTTTGCTGTTTGATGTCTGATTGAAACCTCAATGTTTCCCTGGACTGTTCCGCTCTTTCCCCCCCTTTGACTACTTCTAGTGCATTACAGAGATGAGCAGATTTCATACTGCAAAATACATGATAATAAAAATGTTTATACTTGATTTGGGTGTTGAATGGGTTAATGTATTCACATAAATATAACGAGCAATTTTGGTATATTTGTGAACATTGTCCAACACTTATAACATTATAAAAAAAAATATTGTAATTATATTTTTATAAATCACGGACCAGATGGCACATTTCCAAAAGTCAACTCTAATGTAGATAGTGATTTGAGTTCCTGCATTTTTGTTCTACCTACAATTATTCTTCTAAAAAGAGAAAATTAAGTAATAGTGTATAGTCAGTGCAACACTTGGATGGGAAGTCCATGTTGAAGGTCATGGCTTCCTGGACTACAACATCCGTGACAATGTGTTGCCTACTTAGACAAATAATTAGATATATTGTATTGGCTCATCTGCAAGCCACTGGACAAAAATGTAAATATTATATTTTCCTATAGGTTTTAATTCCCTCTAAGGAGGCAAGTAGCAATTTCAGTTTTGGCTAACAAATGAAGTATAGAGGCTCGGCATTTTTAATATGCCACATCTGCTTTTGCATGCCATTTCTACTGGGTATACTATGTTTAAATTATAGTTTGGAATTATCGAAGGGTATATGTGGATATACAGTTATGTATGTTCCTATATTAGTGTTAACTGTTTTGTTTGATTTTTGGATGTTTTTAATTGCATAAAACTTATATTGATTTATAGAGTGTAGGTTAACTGTATTCTCTGCAACAAATTTGAAACAAAGTGTATTTATATTGCTATCTTTGATATTAAAATCCTTACAACCTATATCACTATAGCAGATGGTTAATCGAGGATATATTTAAAAAAAAATATATATATTTTGTGTCCTAATATCTTTCTTTGCTCAACTTACTACGATACTCAAGACTAAACAAAAAGTTTAGAAAGTTAAGATACACATTTTGCTGATATTAATGATGAAGCATATAGTTTTCTGCTTATAGTACATGTCATAAAAAAAAATATTCAGAGAAAAAAAGATAGATTATTTAACAAAAGAAAATTGAAAGTGACTTTAATATTTATCTGAATTTCCCTAAATCGGATTAGGAGCAAAACAAATATTGGTGCAAATTAAGATGGATGATTAAGAAATGGTAAGCCGAGATTTTCCATGTCAGCGATTTGCTTCTAAACTGTGTATTATGTGAAAACAGACAACATTGCTTGACAAGACAATATGGAAGCAATAATTTATTCTCAACTTGCACGTCTTGACAATGACAGCATGAATATCATATAAGCGGTATGGAGAGACAATGAAAACAAAGTCATAACAGTGTCAGCAATAATCCCCTTTGGACTCATTAGCATTAATAGATAAGTATGTGGTAGACTTGGAGCCTTGCTGGCTTATTGCCATAAGTGAGTGTATAGCAGTATCGTTTTCCAGTAGCTTTTGTAAAACATTAACCAGACATTGAATGCCTCGTATTTATATGTACTGTAAATATACTTCTTCAATCAACAACCTTCTGCAAGCAAAGGGAATATACATATCACATAGTATGAGCATATCATTAACCCTATGAGGCTTTAGGCAAAGCAACAAGTGAGATGGGACCAAGCTCCAATGGTCAAACTCTTGAATGCTATTTATAATTTATTTGTATATTTTGATGCTGTACTTTCTTAGATCTATTATAGCTACAAAACAAATCACCAGGTGGATATGGTGGAGGTAGAGAGATTACTCCCCAATCTTTAATGCCTATTGCAAAAGGTAACAGTAAGTGAGCGTTACCTGGGTTCTCCACAAATAGTGATTACACCAGCGACAGTGTTCTTTGTGAGTGTTGGATTGATGTAGAATTATTGATGGGTCAAGTTACACAGGTGTCAGCTCTGGACCAAAAAACTGTACTTTTTTTATTACAGTAGGTTTTAATGTTTAATTTTTGTGTCATTAAAGCACAGCAGAAACTGTGATAGATTGGCCTATAAAAACAAGTTGGTGTCATTTAACAAAGTTGCAACTTGACTTCCGGCTTGAAATTAAGCATGTATTAAAGCGGCACTGTCACCGTTGGTGACATCGCTGCTGATGATACGGTGGCCATGGGGAGCAGATAAGGGTGAGATTACATACTTGAACCTGTCCGCAGGTGCCGCAATCTTTTTCATGTCGCTCCTCTTCAGGAGGAGCCAATATCACTGCTATACTCTTGTGCATGTGAGCGAATAAAGCATTGGGGCTTATGAGGAATCCCGTGAGACTGCAGGGTCCTTCATAGACCTAGCCAATACCCTGCAGCTGCCACGGATGACAGCTGCAGGTATTGACACATAGGCTCGACCTTGTGTCAGGAAATGTCAGGCAGAAGATAGATACAGAGACAAAGTAGACCCTATTTTGTCTCTGTAGTTCTCTTGACTGGGATGAAATTCAGTGAAATTCAAACACCGTCATAATGAGCATTTCATAAAGATACTATCTTTATGAAATACGTATTTTTAATATAGGGTGACAGTGCCGCTTAAGCAATACATTTTTCAAAACTTTTCAAACATTTTAAACAATCATCACTATGAACAAACACCTATAATGAATTATAACTCCATCTACTGATATACTGGCATATCTAAATATTTATATTTCGATAGCCTCCTTATACTCTGAATAATATTGTGTTGATATTATATTATGACTCATATTTTTATTTGCATTCTTGAAATGCCTTGAATAACATATATTCACTGCTTATTTTGACATGTTACTGTCTCTTGGATATGCAATAAGTGTGTCAGTCTAGAGATAGACAAAAACACAATGTGTGAGAAATGCATTCATTAATTCTGGCTCCTGTAAGCTATTGTTTATTTATAATACACTACGGCTAAATATGTGGGTACTTAATAATATTAATGGACAAATAATATTACTAATGCAAGCACTGAGCAGCCATTCACTTTATTAGACAAACCTCCTCATTAAACCACATAGCCAAACAAAAAATCATCAGGCTAAAACAATATATATTTACCATAAATGAACTTGTTACAAAGGGCCAGCGGGAAGATGGGACGTTGTTTACTTGTCATAATTGTTGTTGATGCCCTAATTTCATAAGCAGATGACCAGAAATGTTAATGCATGAAATCTCAAGATCAGAAGCATCCCAGCGATAGACCCCAACTGTTAAAACTAATACAGTGGATTGATAGTATTATGTGTTTAATAAATCATGACATGTGTATTATGTCATGTGTTGTTGTTCAGATTGTATTTACCTAATTGTAAGACTTGCTAAACAGGTGATTATTATGTCCTGATACGAAAAAACGTAAAATTCAAAGGGGTGCACTTTCTTTTTCCCATGACTGTATAATGTATGTGATACCTTCTTTGCCATTAAATAAAGTTAAAAATACATTGTTTGGTGGCGGGGCCTGACCGCAGAACCAAAAGGACGCAAGTCTCTGAAGCTCCCGCTTACTGGGGCAGAAAGTGATTTTAAGCGACGATACAGGCACCAAACTGGCAAACAAAGGCCACCACACGAAAGGGGCAACCGACTTATGTATCGGTGTGCACACAACATCCTGGCGAGGCCTACCAAGCGCATTGCAGGCACGGGAGAGACGGCCGCTCTCCTGCAGTCTAAACCAGCTGGAAACTTGACCCAGAGCCCTTGCTCCCACCCGCTGATCCGGCGGGGATTATCCCGGGCTACCCTCACATGATCACCCCCGACAAGCGGCACTCAAACGACAAGAACACTAAGCCAAGAATACCTCAGAGGGGCTGACAAAATGGCGGAAGGCATACACTCATCAGCCCTAAGCAATGCCTGGAGGGACACAGAGCTCAGACTAAGCGGCATATTCAGCTCCTTCTGGGAGAAGCTGAAGCCCCTCGCACGACCTCCGGAACCGGAGACCTAACCGAAGGCAGATGACTAAACATCTTCCCCAGGCCGGGCAAGCATTGGAGAAAGCCCGCCCGACAGCAGAAGCCAGGAGCCACACAAAGAGTGGACGTGGCTCGCAAAAAATGTTTAACAGCAAAGAGACACTCAAGACAAAGCGCCAAGAGCCAATCTGACCACAAGCAGTGACTCAGCACAGGCCCTGGAGGGGCACAGCTCACCAAGGCCACCCGAGAAAGCGGTGGACCATGAAGCCCAAAATGGCGACAGCGGCAGCTCGACCACTCCAGGAAAAAAAAATACATTGTTTAATTTTTTTTTCTTGTAAGAAATCTGCATGACACTCATAGATTTATAGGTTAATATGTTGAGGCTTGAACTAAGTTTGAATATATAGAGTGAAAAAACTTGGTTTTAAGTCATGATTTTAGTATTATATGTTGAAACTAGTAGCCTAGCTTAACCCCTTAAGGACACATGACATGTGTGACATGTCATGATTCCCTTTTATTCCAGAAGTTTGGTCCTTAAGGGGTTAAAGTTATGCTGCTGGCAATCAGACTGGGATTTGGAAAGCATTTTGGGAAAAAATAAAACATCTGAGCTGCTAGCATCACACTTCTAAAATCCTGTTAGCTTCTCAATAGGATAAAATAATTCACATTTTATTCACTAAACTGTAAATTAAGGTGATTTAAAACTGGCATTTGTCTTGGGCGTCACGTTCAGGGGGACCCCCAAATACCCTGGCAGATGCCTTGCCAGCCTCTTGTCCTGGGGGGGAGCAGGAGCTGTCCGGCTGGCCATCTTAGGGCCCCCCTGAGGCTGGCATCTTTTCAGGTAGGGGCACTCTCCCCTGAGCTCTTCGTGCTCAGCTCAGCTTGCACGCACCGCAGAGATGCCAGAGCCAGAATATGATGTCACTCTGGCCCCGGCATAACTAACAGGTGCACGAGGGAGCTGAGCAGGAAGATCACTGCTCCCTCGTCGCCCGCATGCCAGCCGCTCAACACAGCAGCTCCACTGGAACCCAGGGAAATAGAGACTCCATGCCAGCACTCCCAAAGGCAGGGAGGTTGAGTGGAGTGAAATAATTTTTTTTTTTTTAATTGTGTGTGTCTGTTAGGGAGTTTGTATGTGTGTTTGTCAGTGAATGTGTATGTGTGCTTGTCAGTGAGAGTGTATATATGTTTGTCAGTTAGTGTGTGTGTTTGGCAGTGAGAGTGTATCTGTGTCTATATGTGTGTCTGTCAAAGAGTATGTGTGTGTTTTTCAGAGAGAGTGTATATGTGTTTTTTCAGTGAGAGTGTATGTGTGTCTGTCAAAGAGTGTGTGTGTCAATGAGAGTGTATGTGTGTCTGTCAAAGAGTATGTGTGTCAGTGAGTGTGTGTGTTTCAGTGAAAGTGTGTGTTGGATAAACAGTATATGGGCCAATGACTGTGTATTAGTCAGTGAGTGTATGTCAGTGTATGCCTCTTCCAAACACACAGAGCTGAGTTGATGCCAAAGAGCTCAATTTTGGTCTTATCTGATCACAACACTTTCTGAATCTGATTCATTCAGATGTTCATTAGCAAACTTCTGACGGGCCTGTACATGGGCTTTTTTGAGCAGGGGGACCTTGCGGGCGCTGCAGGATTTCAGTCCTTCACGGCGTGGTGTTACCAATTATTTTCTTGGTGACTATTATCCCAACTGCCTTGAAATCATTAACCAGATCCTTCCGTGTAGTTATGGGCTGATTCCTCATTGTTCTCATGATCATTGAAAGTCCACGAGGTGAGCTCTTGCGTGGAGCACCAGACCAAGGGAGACTGACAGTTATTTTGTGTTTTTCCATTTGCGAATAATCGCATCAACTGTTGTCACCTTCTCACCAAGCTGCTTGGCGATGGTCTTGTAGCCAATTCCAGCCTTGTGTTGGTCTACAATCTTGTCCCAGGCATCCTTGAACAGCTCTTTGGTCTTGGCCATGGCGGAGAGCTTGGAATCTGATTGATTTAATTGCTTCTATGGACAGGTGTATTTCATACAGGTAACGAGCTGAGACTAGGAGCACTCCCTTTAAGAGAATGCTCCTAATCTCAGCTCATTACCTGTATAAAAGACACCTGGAAGCCAGAAATCTTGCTGATTGATAGGGAATCAAATACTTATTTCACTCATTGACATGCAGATCAATTTATAACTTTTTTGACATGCGTTCTTCTGGATTTGGTTTTTGTTATTGTGTCTCTCACTGTTAAAATACACCTACCATTAAAATAATAGAGTAATCATTTCTTTGTCACTGGGCAAACGTTCAAAATCAGCAGGGGATCAAATGCTTTTTCCCATCACTGTATAGTACTTTAGCCTGTCAACTGTTCTTTGGAGTATATAGATTATCAAACAGGAGTTTAGTGTACTCGGTATTAATAAAAGTACATACAGTTGTCATGTATACATAACTGTACGTAGCCAGTTAAAAAAAATAATAATAATAAAAAAATATATATATAGCAATAAATTAGGGAAACATTTTATTTTCGATTTAATGTTGTTGTTCACAGTCAAATGTTCTTACTGTATGTTGGAATTATGCCTACATTGATGTATTCTGGTAGCATTTAATTAATACAAAAACGAAAACAAACCTCAGCTAAAGCCTGTACATATACCACATACAATATACCCAAATATTTATTTTAAATAACTAGTTTTATTTAGGAGAAATTTCTGACTATGTAAAATATTGCTGTTTTGCTCCAAACCTCTCAGCAGAGAGAGAGATAAACTACATTTTCCTTTACTGCAATTTGCTGTTTAAGGAGTAAACATGTTATATATGAAGATCTATTTTTGATACAATGGTCAACTTGACATAGTCGTTGATGATTGTTCTCAGTCTACCAAACCAGCTTATACAATTCATGAAAATAGACCTATCAGTTGACCTTAGTGATATTGTTTAACACATAACCAAAAAAATATGGAGTAATTTATGATTGATTGAAAAAGTATACATAGGGGGTACAGGATAGTATCTGTACTTAAAATTCGATTTTTAGTCTTTTGTATATTTAAATATGTTTAGTTAGGTTAAAAAAACAGGATGGAAAATGTGTAGCATGACGTCTTAGATTTTATGATCTGAAACTACCGTTCTTTTACTTATATTATAAATTATATTCTTTTTAATGAATGTGATTTACATTTTTATCTGAGTCCATTGACATAAACTAAGGCTTCCCCTCTTAGGACTCACATAATGCAGAAGCCAACTTCTCATTAGTGGTCCAACTTTGGATGGCAATGATAGACTTGGAGCACTGAGTATATTCTCTTTTACGTTACCCGATCTGTAGGGGCGAGAAGAGCCTCAGTTTTTGTCAAACACTGAAACATATTTTGTTGCAAATTATGGAGCCTGCATCCAAAGGCTCTTTGCATCATAGCCACAACAATGAGCTGGTTATGGTGCGTAGAGTGCTTATTTTACCAAAAGGGGAAGGTGGTGCATTAATATTTAATACATGGACAATACCAAAGCACACCTCACATTAATAGATGGTCCTGTTGTGCAAATCTTGGTTTCAAATAACAAAAAAGTTGGGGTTACATTCTACCAATGGTTTGTTATAACCCACGGGAGCCCAAAAGTTAAATCCCCAGTTGTTTTTAAACTACAGGTTGTTTTGTTATACTAAAGCATTATAAAAGGCATAACGCATCATGGGAGTTGTAGTTCTACAACATCTGGGGTCTGATTATAATCAATCTAGTGGCAGCGCCAAATTTATGTAACCGTTTGCATTGGTAGCGTGTTAGGGTGGTGAAGCAAGGTTTCTGTTCATCAAGGTCGTCCAAGGTTCTGGTTTCAACATCAATTTGACTCTCTATTAGTGAATGCTAGTAAGAAGATTAGTCTGGGCAGACCTGGTGTTTTTTTTTTAGTAGGTTGTTTTTTATTATGCACTCCAAATAAAGACTAAGTTTCAGCTCTCCTGAGCCTTTGTCAAGTCAGCAGAGCTGGCACGTTTTAGTTTTTTTTAGTCTGCACTCCAAATAATGATTGCCTACTAAAGAAACCACCAGGTGTGCCCAGACTAATGTTCTTACTACCATGTCTGCATGGGACACCCACCCGATTTGGAGTACCCTGTTGGAAGTATTCCCAGGATAACTGATGTGTGCAACATTCTCTTAAACTTTACAACTCTATTAGTGAATGGCTGATTTGAAGGTATTTCCATAACTGTGCCCTATCTCACAACTTTGCACAAACCAGAACTGTTTTCCTTACAATATATTTATTTGTCTATGCACATGCTTGATAATATACACATGGAGAACATGCTACTTGTTCAAGATATTCATCTAATCCTTCGCATGAACTGATTTATCAGTCTAGCAACACAGTAGTTGCAGTACTTGCAGTTTAGGGATTGCTGACTGCTCAGTTTGTGAATCCTTTAATTGAAAGTATTTTCCTGATGTCTCTCAGTCTTTTAATAAGCATGAAGAACAGAAAATGACTTTGTACTTTATATTTGTTTGACACATCAATGCAATATTTTGAGAGTTGAAGAGTGCTCACAAAATTAATTATTCATTTTACATTTTCTAGAAGATCAGTATCCTGTGAAACTGTCAGTATTTTCACCCTGTAGTTTATTATGCAACTATTCATATCTTTAAAGGGACACTTTAAGCACCAAATTCACTTCCAAGTAATGAAGTGATTTTGGAGCAAAGATGCTGCACCTGCAGCCTTGCAAATGAAAACAGTCCTATTTCTAAGAAACGGCATTGTCTTGTCACTGCAATAATGGTAAATCTGCCGTTTTTTTTTTTCCCATTTAAAAAGGGACACAGTTCTTGAATTTCATGTGTTGGAAGCAGGACAAATGGGCAAGCGAAAAGATCTGAGTGACTGATATAGTGATGGCTAGACGACTGGGTCAGAGCATCTCCAAAACTGCAAGTCTTGTGGGGTGTTCCCAATATGCAGTGGTTAGTACTTATCAAAAGTGTTGCATGAAAAGGACAACCAGTGAAGCGGAGTCAGGGCCTCCCAAAGCTCATTGATGCACGTGGGGAGTGAGGACTAGCCTGTCTGGTCTGGTCACACAGAAGAGCTATTGTAGTTTAAGATGCAGAAAATGTTTATCTTTTCCGTGATGTAAAGGTGTTAGAACACATAGTGAATCACAGTTTGCTGTACGTGGCCACATACCGATCAGTGTGGCCATGACGACGCCTGTCCAGCACTGAAAGAGCCTTCATTGGGGACGTGAGTGTCATAACTGGACCATGGAGCAATAGTAGAAGGTTGTTTGAGCTGATGAATTATATTTTCTTTTAGAGCAGGTGGATGGCTGGGTACATGTGTAACATTAGGACAGAGATGGCAGCAAGATGCACTATGAGAAGAAGGCACACAATCAATGATCTGCTAGGAAACCTTGAGTCCTGGCATTCATGTGGATGTTACTTTGACACGTACCACCTGTCTAGCCATTGTTGCAGACCATGTACACCCCTTCATGGCAATGGTGTTCCCTGATAGCAGTGGCCTCTTTCAGCAGGATAATGCACCCTGCCACACTGCAAACATTGTTCAGGAATAATTTGAGGAACCTGACAAAGAGATCAAGGTGTTGCCTTGCTTCAAAATTCCCCTGATCTCAATCTGATTGATAGTCTGTGGGATGTGCTGGAACAGCAAATTTATTTCATGGAGGCCTCACCATGTTTTGTGGAGTCCATGCCTCGGTGCATCAGAGCTGTTTTGGTAGCAAGAAAGTGACCTACACAGTAAAAGGCAGAGTTTTTTTTTCAATGTTTAATGCTTTTCTAATGTGTATATATATATATTTAGACTATTTCCTTACTTTGTGTGCAGGTTTTTGTTGTTGTTTTTTTTGTTAAAGGAGAGCAAACCAATTGCTACTCCAATGATTGTCATGCACTGTATGAGGTTGCTGGGAATTAGTTTATGTGGACTGCGTATTGCAGATCAAGTTGTACTAGTATTTCTAGCATTCTGTCTATAGTAGATATCAGTTCTCAGTTCTCCGTTCTGACTGAGTGTAATGGGAGTTGCAAGTTTAAACAATTTTTATTATTGTGATATTCAATTGACAAACATTTAGAGACGCTTGAAATACACGTGGCAAAGAAGGATATTTAATATTGTGCGTGCGTGCGAGCTGTGATTACATAATGCACACATTCTCATGATACATTAACCCTACATGCTATTTTACATGGATACCAAAATGTGATCTTTACATATTCCCTATCAATGTACATACTACTATGTTATTTTAACAAGTTTATGAAGGGTGACAGATTAAACTGATTATTATATTTAATTTGGGTTTAGTTTTCTGGAAACTTAGTTTTCTGGAAAGTTTGTTACTAAATGTTGATACTACCTCATTTAGCTTGTGAGGAAGTTCTAAATACCTAGAAGGTGCTGTTTTGGTCATTATTTCACGGGCATGAAGTCAAACTGTCAGGCTTGTTTGCTAAAGAATTCAAAGTGAGTTTCAAATTTAAAGCCACAGTAGCTGAATTGAAAGTTAGCTTAGTTAGAAATTTTTTCCATTTTGACCCAAAATGTGAAATTCACTTTGAATTCTCACTTTAGTAAATAAACTCTTCAATGTTTTTACTTTCACCTTAAACACACTGTCACTTTTAATGTGGATGTAATAATTTTGTGCTTTATCCTGCTCAGTTGGATATAAACTTAGCTAGATTAACTCTGGGAGTGTAATATTGACAGGGTGATATTTCTTCTAATGATTATTATAAAGAAGGATGCCCTTCAGGGACCCTAATTGTTCTAGTTGTGATTGCTCGTATTCTTCTGTTTGCTTATATTCGGGAGAGTGATTTGGGTACAGATTTAGAAGTTTCAAAACGTCCTGTATCTCCTGGACAATAGAGATCCGTTGTTACTGGAATTGATGCAATATAAGACTTCTGCATGCTTAACAAATGGTTTGATAATCTTGAGCGTCCAGGGGCTGCAAATTGGCTTGCTTTTCTTATTCAGATTCTATATGGGGGAATGCTCCCCATGAATTAAAAAAAATTCCGGCAACCGTTTGTACACCTGGACCCTCTCCCAATCAGTAAGCACTTAGTTTTTTTACTGATTGTATTATAAATATCTGGGTGACACACTATATTGCTAGGCTTTATGAAGGCTCAATACATTAGCCGAAACGTTGCTGTAGAAAAGAAACTATTTTCTGTGTCTATGATCTCTCTACTATGTGGCATAGTCAGATTTAGTATCATGCTTAGTATTATGCTATTGTATACACACACCTTAATTTGTATAGCCTGACATATAATACCTTCAATATATAACTATAAATATATGTGTACAACAATATATATTATAAATGTATGTAAATATGTATATGAGAATTTAATGTGAAGAAAAAAATAACAGAATTCTCAAATTCAATTATTTCAATTCTTTCAAATGAAACTAACCTCCTTGGTCTCCTAATTTGATTTAAAAAAAAAAAATATGCAAAGGATTGAGAGGGTTAAAAATCCATCAAATTAGATTAGCAATAGAAACACATGTCTGGAGAGAGCATGATACAAACCTGGTGCTTTAAAGCAGGAAAGTATTTGAGGAGCTGTCAAGCCTTGGATTGCCACATTTGACTATAATTTCTGTGTTTTATGTGCAGTAGCTAATGCTAAAACCCTCTTGACTGACTGGCCTTAAAGTAAATGATTTGAACATTTTTTTTGCAGAAAAGTAATTTTTTTACATGTATTTATATGGTTCATTAAATGCAGCCGTAGTAATTTATATCCTATTAGTCACCTAAAATCATGCAAGAGTGGGTGTTAAGGCTGGATATTATTAGTATTAGTATTATGCAATGGATTCATGTAGTCTAGTGAGTTTTATGCACATGTAATCTCAGGATTCTATATATTAATTCTGTCTATGTTTTAGACTTCTACTATAAAACTAATGTATTGTATTTGCAACATTTATACTATCTTGGTAGGAACACCAGCACAGCCAGGCCCTGGCACACCCCATCTATTGGCAACGTGAATCCACATTCCTCTGGAGAAAATTATTCCATTAAGAATATACATATATCTGAGATTGAAGAGACGAAAGTGGTAAACCGCGCCCAAACAGTGCAAATAATAATTAAAATATATACATACAGAGAGTCCTCTAATTAGGAATGTATAAAACCTTCAAGACAAAAAAGTACAGAACAATAATAGTGCAATATGTCAAGTGAAATAAGAGTATATAAAAGCTTATAAAAGACTCACTCACACTTTGCAGAGCTACTCAGAGCTCTGCCGTATAGCGCCTAGACACACGCGACCCGGAAGTAGGAAGTGAAATTGCATCAGGACTAAATCACATTAATCAGGAACACTTATATAAAGAGGACTCCATTGAATTTTGGACTTATTACTTCTGAAGAAGCCCCAGACCGGGCGAAACGCGTTAAGTAAGAGATCTGATACTTCTTTTATTACATATTTTTTATTTTGTAACAATAAAGTTATAGTTTTTACTACTTTATTTGTTGTTCCTGATACATCTTGAATCCTGACATATCCTTTGGTGGGGATCATACCACCACATGCTGTCTATACCAGAGCAAGATATTTGCTCTGAAATTTGTAAGTAGGATACTTTTCCTTTATTTGCACACTTTTTAATAGATATACTACACTATTGGATTTTATTTCTATTTTTATCTTTCCATATACCACTGTGGAGGATTGGATACCGCATTATACCATCACTTGATATCCTGAGACGGGGATTATACCGTCTAGGCGCTATACGGCAGAGCTCTGAGTAGCTCTGCAAAGTGTGAGTGAGTCTTTTATAAGCTTTTATATACTCTTATTTCACTTGACATATTGCACTATTATTGTTCTGTACTTTTTTGTCTTGAAGGTTTTATACATTCCTAATTAGAGGACTCTCTGTATATATATATTTTAATTATTATTTGCACTGTTTGGGCGCGGTTTACCACTTTTGTCTCTTCTGTTTTACTACTGTGAGCAGGTATTGGGAATTCCTGCTTGGTTCACTGCTGCCCACCTTTAGTTTATTTAGTGAGCGCCTAACTCCTCTTTGTTGTGAATATATCTGAGATTGCAATAAATCTGCTGATTAGAGATGTCGCGAACTGTCCGCCGGCGAACAATAGCATGTTCGCGTTGGGCGAACATATCCGATTTCCGGTCTGCCCCCTATACATCATCATTGAGTAAACTTTGACCCGGAACCACACAGTCAGCAGTCACTTCCTGGGAGGGAGGGTCTGCTGCTGATTGGGTGGAATGTGTCTGCTGGCTGTGAGGTTCCGGGTCAAAGTTTACTCAATGATGACGTATACGGGGCGGACCGGAAATCGGATATGTTCGCCCAACGCGAACACGCTATTGTTCGCCGGCGGACAGTTCGCGAACAGTTCGGCGGACAGTTCGCAACATCTCTACTGCTGATTTGTGGACTTCCTTTATGATTTAATTAGGGGGTGATTTTTGGTAAAAACACTTCAGTCACTAAGATTTAAATCTTATTTAAATGGCCTGTAATAAGCTGCCAGTTCTGGAACCTTCAGCAAAACTAAGTCTATAAACATAGCCAGAATATATTTTGTGAGAACCGTGGAACAGGAGCTTTGATATTGTGTTTAACTCAACCAAGTCATGAGAATTGTATGGCGCATATAATACAAACAAAGACACACAACAAGATGTATGTTGGAGAAAGGCTGTGAACTTTATTGAACATGGGTAAAGGTTAACATTTAATAACAAAACTATGTATAGGCTATATATATATATATATATATATATATATATATATATATATATAATGATATCATAACTCCTTTGCATAACCCTCTTAACATATACCCAATTTCTTTGTTCTGCCCTGAAAGTCTGAACTTAATAACCACCAATATCCACCACTCTGTCTAAGTGACATGAAGGCTGACTTGTACCCCTCCTCCCCCCCACCCCCCTTTAAAAGACCACAACAAATGACAAACAAATAAATAAAGGGAGGGAAGGTGGGGGCTTCCTCAGCTGGTTTGCCGGCTGACTGAAACTTGGACTCCTGCACTTTTTTTTGTTTAAATTAACAGACACACTAGCTCTCATGCTGCACTAAAACCAATCAGCCCTTCACTAACAGCACACGCTACATTAAATGAAATAAATTAACCCTAACCCACCTGACTATAACCTAAGCCCCAACATTTTCCATGAGAGCCTAGATGCTTATATATATCTGCTCTTACCAGGTTGTCCCAAGCATAATTGTATCAATGGAGGCCTATCAAGGTGGTGTGGAATGCCAGCCCACATGTTTATCGTGTACCCTGACCAGGTCTGTTTTTTTTTTTTAGCCCAGGTAAGACGCTTCTGACGTTGTTTGTTGTTCAGGAGCGGCTTGACAAAAGGAATACGACATCTGAAGCCCATGTCCAAAATCCGTCTGTGTGTGGTGGCTCTTGATGCACTGACTCCAGCCTCAGTCCACTCCTTGTGAAAGTCCCTCCAGGCTGCGTTCACCCCTGCTGCTTGTGCACCTTTTTCTTCCAGACTTTTCCATTCCAGATAACTTTCTTCGCAATTACCTTTTGAGGCTTTCCCTCCTTATGGAGGGTGTCAATGATGGTTTTCTGCACAACTGTCAGGTCAGCAGTCTTCCCTATGATTGTGATTCCTACTGAACCAGACTGAGAGACCATTTAAAGGCTCAGAAACCCTTTGCAGGTGTTATGGCTTACTTAGCTGATTAGAGTGGGACACTGTGATCATAGAATATTGCACCTTTTCACAATATTCTAATTTACTGAGATTGTGGATTTGGGGTTTTCATGAGCCGTAAGCCATAATCATCGCACTTATGACAAATCACGGCTTGAACTATCTTGCTTTGCATGTAATGCATGTAATGCGTCTATCTCATATATTGGTTTCCCTTTTTCGTTGCAATACTGAAATAAATGAACTTTTGCACGATATTCAAATTTTTTTGAGTATCACCTGTATGTGCGCTGGTAATCTTTTGAATTTAGTGATTAGCCCTATTTAGGAGAACTTGAAGGTGGGAGGGTTAGGCTGTTTTATTGCTGTATGTCATTGTTGCATGCTGCTGTTACACCTATTCATTTTATGGTTCCTGAGGAAGTCCAATTGTACTTGGATGAAACGCGTAGAACCAGTTCTGTTTTTAGTTTATTGGTGTATTTTCACATTTTATAAATAAAGCCATATTTTTTTTACCACCATCCTCTGGATTTCGGTTCTTAAAGGAACACACATGGACCAAGGCGTGGGTTTACAGCCCCCCCCAACACCATCGGAGGAGGCACCCTTTGAATGCATTTATATTTTCAATCTAGTGAGTGCAAAGCGCACATATATAATTTATACCTGTAATACACTGTTTTGTTTTTGTGTTCTCTTTCAGATTATACAGCCATTTCCCATGTTTTGTTGTTTCTATTCCTACTTGATGTAAGATCACCATCTAGGAGGTGATCAGTGGGAGGTTGTCCTGTTTACTATTAGATAAGTATACATTATACTTAACACTCTATTCACACACTTATCTCTGTGGTGATAGCACATTTTTATTGCTAATGGCTTCTTGCCAGATACTACAGGACAGAATCAGAGGTCTTGTAGAGTCTATGCCTCAACACATCAGAGCTGTTTTGGCTGCAAGAGGGGGACCTACACGATATGAGGCAGGTAGTGGAGACCCGGGAACAGGGGCAGGGTCGAAACGCTGCATGGTTGAGCAAGGGACCATCCCTGGAAGGCTTTCTAGACTGTTCCCCTGACCCGCGGGTGTGCGATGTGAATGGACGCAAAGTCTTGAGGTGGGTAGCTGCTCTGCTGCTGAGAATGACGGCTGTGATATTCCTGCCAGAGGAGGTACCTGAGCAAACTGTGTGCAAATCTGTGAGCAGGGCTGCTGGTTCGTGACTGTGTGCTCCTGGGAGAGGAGGTTCCTGACTAAGTTGTGATCTGAGCTGAGCTATGAGCTGAATATATGGGAGACTGGACTAGAAGGGCTAAATAATTTATGTCTGGATCTTTGAGTTCCATGGATATCAGGTTTGGGGAAACAGACTGGCTGTTTGCGGTCTCCCCTTGATATAATATTTATACATACGTTTATATATAAATGCATGCATATATTAGAAATAAACAGTTGGATTGGCAGGAAAAGAATCAAATGTTTACAATGTTTTCTCAAGATGTGCAGGAGAAAATGTCTTCATCCTTGTGGTGTTATTACTTGGCTCTTATTCAAAACAAAGCCATTTCCTTTATTACATTTAGAATGAAACGGTCTTGTTTTAAAACATAAGGAAAAATCTAGTGGCAAAACATCCAAAATCTGCTAGAGATGTGAATAGTCTCAACAGAGCCAGTGACGTGTACAGGAAAACACTGTCATTAAATGTTATTAAAGATAAAGAGCTACTGCACAAGTGTGTATCTATTTTACATTTATTAATTTGGCTAATGAGAAAGCAATCGTTGTAGGATAAATATTATAAAAAGGAGTGGGTTCACAGCTGGTATACATGGCTGACACATCACAGAAAACAAGTGCGGTTGGCTAATGGGAAATGTTGTTTTGTGACTTAATATATACAAAGCTAGGCAATCTCTGACACTCCACTTATCATGCCATACAAGCCCCTTGTTCTTCAGCCAGTATTTGAGGAACATGTAGTTTGTAACACTATTAGTGACAGAACCTAAATTAATTTGCTTATTACTAATGATATTGTATAGATTTCTGACAAATTTAATTTTTCTTGTCTTAATAAACTAAAGCATATAATTACTACAGTGATTTAGGTATACATGCAGAGTTATTCGCTACAGTGCGAATTACCAAGAATTCACAGTGAATTCAACATTTTCTTTTTTTATTTTGTTGTGCATGGATAAAACAAAACCGTATTCTGCACTGTTGTGTGGCATAAATCTTAATAAACATGTCATGAGAGAATAATACTGTGATAAATTTGTGTTTTCCAGGTGGATTGAAATAAGTGTTGTGTGTGTATAGATCGATCGATCAATAGATATATAGATAGATATGTATATCTTCTTGGGTTAAAGCTCACCAGGTTAATATACGTCTGTATTAACCAAAGTTACTAACACGCAATCTGACTTACTGTTTCTTCAGGTTTATAGTTATACAGTTACTGATACGTAATAAAACAACAAAGGATGTTACAGGATTATGGATGTTCAACAGCAGATGTTAATTGCTGGACTCCTGAAGAGAGGGTTAGACTCTACATAGTTAGAAAAAAGCCAGACAAGAAGAACCTTGTGGTTCTTTGTTCACTATTCGATATAGATATGGCCATAATGACGTCAGAATATAACCCTAGCCATATAAGGGCAAGAGCCTCAATTACCACATTCCAGAGTTATCATGGTACAGCATAGCAAAGTACCATATGTTCTTTTTAACCCATTAGACATCAATGCTTACTTTGAATAGGAACATATGGCACATTTTGCAAGTAAAGAGGTCAAAACAAGAAAAACAGTGCAAGAGATGTATAGCATGGATTAGTATGGAATGAGGCTATATGCACTCCAACAGGCTAGGTAATGGTAGAGTAATTATGTATAGTAAATAACAAAAAGAAGAGAACATGAGGCAAAAAAAAACGTAAGGCACAGAGTATTAGTAGAGCTCTCTGCATTAGAGACGGGTGAGTGTCCTGCTGTGTGACCAGATGTCATCATGGGAGTTCACACTATGTCACAAATGAATCAGCACTGGGAGATCAGGCCCTCCATAGAATCAGTATGCATCTTCTCCACCAACAAACTGTGTAGTCTCTGCAGCTTGTCACACCACGCAAGATGAGTGAGGACATTAAAGGTGCACCATAGGGTCAGGAACACAAACAGGTATTCCTGACCCTATAGGGTTAAAACCACCATCTAGCCTTCCTACCCCCTTTACCCCCCCCCCTCTAAATATAGTAAAATCGTACTTGTATTCAAGCTTGAAGTTGCAGGCTTTGTCCCTGTTTCCTTTTGACCTGCCCACTGCCTGCTCACATCAGCAGAAGTGGTAGCCTGATCCAAGCACAATGCTTCCCCGTAGGATTGGTTGAGACTGACAAATAGGCAGATCAGAAGAGCCAGCACAATTCAAACACAGCCCTGGCCAATCAGCATCTCCTCATAGAGATGAATTGAATCAATGAATCTCTATGAGGAAAGTTCAGTGTCTGCATGCAGAAGGAGGAGATACTGAATGTTTGGATGCATTTTAGGCAGCTATGACCCAGGAAGGATCTCTAACTGCCATCTAAGGAGTGGCCAGTAAAGATATCACTAGGCTGTAATGTAAACACTGCATTTTCTCTGAAAAGACAATGTTTACAACAAAAAGCCTGAAGGTAATGATTCTACTCACCTGAACAAATTCAATAAGCTGTAGTTGTTCTGGTGACTATAGTGTCCCTTTAAGCTAATCATTCCCACTACTATTGCTCTGGGCCTTAAGGGGGATTCTGCTCCATGTCCATCGATCAGCCAACTTCTGGTGGCAAAATTTTGAGCCCTTAGGGTTCCCCATGCTCAGTTGGTCCCAATGGTATATGGATGGCTGTCCGGATTTTCCTCTAGACTTGGCTCCAGACCCAGAAGAGAAACGGGAAACGTGTGGGTAGTTGGAATAAGAGTAGGAGTGAGTACCTTTTGTCAGGCACTGAATGTCAGAGCTCCAGGCATAGTGAATTAAATCTGGTGTCAAACGATCTTCTCTGCTCCACATGGCTTAGCTGAGGTTCTGATGAGGCGGCCATATTGGATGTGTAAATCAGACGTTTGAACTGTGAATCCCAGTGAGGACAGGGATATTCCGCACTGGTGGAAATGGCGCGGCAAAAACAATCCTGCGAAATGCACCCCCCGGGCTGGAAGATCAGCCACCTCTCCCCGCCACAGGGGAAATAAATACTTAGTTACATCTCTTTTAACTTAAACACACAAATTGTATTTTTTTTTAAAGGGAGTTTATGGTTTAGCTACTAATATGAGGAGCATATATGATTTCCCTATATCCATTAAATACCTTCTCAAGGTTATAGATCTGTCAGTTTTATATGTGGTCTATACTGACAATCAATTTCTTCTGATATAGAAAATATTGATCATGCTAGCACACAATAACACATCAGCACCACAGCAAAGATTATATCACATACAGCTTCAATGAATCCTGACAAGGACATACGTATTTTTGTGCTTAGCAAGTATGTTTCATAACAACGATGAATACTTTTCAGCCTGTATTTCCATATTTTGTATGGATGTTAAAAATGGTGGCTGCCTGGGGTAAAACTAAAATTAAGCTAAAAGGACAGTGCAGATGAGGCATTAATGTATACAAACAAAAGCAGTCAATGAAAAAAATATATACTGTGTTTTATTTAAATCTAATGCGCACCTTTTTTGGTAAATAAAGTTTCTAAAATTTGAATATGCATTAGAATCGATGGTGCATTACATTCTGGGCAAAATTCTAAATGTTCTGGTGAATTCAAACTAGTGAATTCAAGCAGACGAATTCAAGCAAGCAGGCGAAGTCACACAGGAAAATTTAATTCAGACTAATTAACACAGGCAAATTTCGTTCCTGAAAGAGAGCTTAAGAAGAATAGACTTAACATGTAACACTAAAATTTAAATACCATCAATGTTAATATGGGATATGGCAACAAACATTTTCATTGTAGCACACCGTTGTATAGTAGTATCTTCTTGTATAAATGCGCATTACATTCGCCAGCAAAAAAAAAGGCAGCTTCCAGGTTTCAAAAATTGAAGTGTGCATTAGATTCGATGACACATTAGATTCGAGTAAAAATAATATATTTATTTAGAAATTCTTACATTTGCTGCACATCCCCAGTAGGAGTGTATTTCCTTAGAAATATTTCTTTACTTTCATATAACAATGTATGCAATCAAAATTTAATTAAGAACAAGAAATGTATCTTATTTACACAGACTGTTTGTTTTTTAAACACTTTTATTGTATGTAGATACACCAACAATGTTTAGAAACTAAAAAGAAAAAAGAGGGACATTAGGAAAAGGGGGATAGAGGGATTTGGTTCCAAAATGTGGTCCTCCTAAATAGAGACAATTTAGAGGTTTGCAATGTTGATGTTCCTGTTATTACTCTCTATTGCACTGCAGTATCTATCAAAAGGGCCACCAAAATGCAACCAATTAAAAACTTCAAAAATAAATACATGTATACAACTAGATTTTTAAGGACACATGAAACTTGGTTACAAACACTTCTAACATAATTTATATTCTGACAATAAATATATAGTCCTGATAAGAGTCGCCAAGATCTGAGAGGTAAGACTTTTTAATACAAGGATATTGATAAATGTTGGGTCCTCACCTCAATACAAACAAATCTTATAGCTACATATAAATTTTAGAATACATGGTGGCGTCTTTCCAGGCCGGATCTATAATAAAAGATCCTGATGGAATAACATTATCTCCTGCACACACTTATTAATTCTCCAATGACATTTTAAATCAACCTTTATAACTACTTTCATTGAAAATCTCATTTCACTGTAATGAAAGGATCATTTTAAAACCACATATCCTTATACAAATATCAAACAAGACCTGCACCACTTGTTCTGTTTCAATTAGATTTTGTATACACACAGAAATCTGGCTTGATTTGACCAAACACTCTTATCAATGTTTTGTTCTGTACAAATTCTGCAATTAAGTAAGCCGGATTGGGTATAATTATATATATATATATATATATATATATATATATATATATATATATATATATAAACAAAAATAGTAATGCACTCCACCTTCCTTGATGTACTTGCCTTATCAGCAAACAGATACAGCCAAAAGTACAAGATAGCACTCTAGAAAACTAGAAAAAGAGAAATTGATAGCCAAAGAATGCAAAACCACCCCATTATATAATATATATATATATATATATATATATATATATATATATATATATATATATATCCAAAAGTACAAGATAGCACTCCAGGGACTTCCAAGTTGAATGAATAAAACTTAGCTTTTATTAGCTCAAAATAAAAATCAACGTTTCAGTCTGTATCACATCCTGATGAAAGTCTGTGATACAGACTGAAATGTTGATTTTTATTTTGAGCTAATAAAAGCTAAGTTTTATTCATTCAACTTGGAAGTCCCTGGAGTGCTATGTTGTACTTTTGTATATGTGTGCGTGTATATGTATATGTATATGTATATGTATATATATATATATATATATATATATATATATATATATATATATATATATATATATATATATATATATATATATATATATATATATATATACACACACTGCTCAAAAAAATAAAGGGAACACTTAAACAACACAATGTAACTCCAAGTCAATCACACTTCTGTGAAATCAAACTGTCCACTTAGGAAGCAACACTGAGTGACAATCAATTTCACATGCTGTTGTGCAAATGGGGTAGACAACAGGTGGAAATTATAGGCAATTAGCAAGACACCCCCAATAAAGGAGTGGTTCTGCAGGTGGTGACCACAGACCATTTCTCAGTTCCTATGCTTCCTGGCTGATGTTTTGGTCACTTTTGAATGCTGGCAGTGCTTTCATTCTAGTGGTAGCATGAGGCGGAGTCTACAACCCGCACAAGTGGCTCAGGTAGTGCAGCTCATCCAGGATGGCACATCAATGCGAGCTGTGGCAAGAAGGTTTGCTGTGTCTGTCATCGTAGTGCCCAGAGCATGGAGGCACTACCAAAAGACAGGCCAGTACATCAGGAGACGTGGAGGAGGCCGTAGGAGGGCAACAACCCAGCAGCAGGATCGCTACCTCCGCCTTTGTGCAAGGAGGAACAGGAGGAGCACTGCCAGAGCCCTGCAAAATTACCTCCAGCAGGCCACAAATGTGCATGTGTCTGCTCAAACGGTCAGAAACAGACTCCATGAGGGTAGTATGAGGGCCCGACGTCCACAGGTGGGGGTTGTGCTTACAGCCCAACACCATGCAGGACATTTGGGATTTGCCAGAGAACACCAAGATTGGCAAATTCGCCACTGGCGCCATGTGCTGTTCACAGATGAAAGCAGGTTCACACTGAGCACATGTGACAGACGTGACAGAGTCTGGAGACGCCCTGAAGAACGTTCTGCTGCCTGCAACATCCTCCAGCATGACCGGTTTGGCAGTGGGTCAGTAATGGTGTGGGGTCGCATTTCTTTGGGGGGCCGCACAGCTCTCCATGTGCTCGCCAGAGGTAGCCTGACTGCCATTAGGTACCGAGATGAGATCCTCAGACCCCTTGTGAGACCATATGCTGGTACGGTTGGCCCTGGGTTCCTCCTAATGCAAGATAATGCTAGACCTCATGTGGCTGGAGTGTGTCAGCAGTTCCTGCAAGATGAAGGCATTGATGCTATGGACTTGCCCGCCCCTTCCCCACACCTGAATCCAATTGAGCACATCTGGGACATCATGTCTCGTTCCATCCACCAACGTCACGTTGCACCACAGACTGTCTAGGAGTTGGCAGATGCTTTAGTCCAGGTCTGGGAGGAGATCCCTCAGGAGACCATCCGCCACCTCATCAGGAGCATGCACAGGCATTGTAGGGAGGTCATACAGGCACGTGGAGACCAGACACACTACTTAGCCTAATTTTGACTTGTTTTAAGGACATTACATCAAAGTTGGAGAAGCCTGTAGTGTGTTTTTCCACTTTAATTTTGAGTGGGACTCCAAATCTAGACCCATTTTCAACCCATTTTCAAATGGGTTGAAAAATTTGATTTCCATTTTTTTATTTTTGTGTGATTTTGTTGTCAGCACATTCAACTATGTAAAGAACAAAGTATTTCAGAAGAATATTTAGTTCATTCAGATCTAGGATGTGTTGTTTTTGTGTTCCCTTTATTTCTTAGAGCAGTGTATATAATACTTGCAAAAAGACATCTTGAAAAAGACCCTGCCGGGTCAAAACGTCAATTTTTTTGCTGTATGTAAATTCACTTCTAATAAATCAAATCATACTTTATTGAAAGACCTGAGTGTGCATCCTGGATTGCTCCTGTATATATTTTGGACGCACTTGGATTGCACTCAGGCGGATGTCTACAGATTCCTGGTAAGGAGAGTGCCAAGCTATCAACAATATATATATATTTTTTTATTTTTTTTCGACAATTCATTTTAGTGAATAATGCTGTATGTTTTACATAGAAAGTTATTTTATGACCCAACAGCTAGAATTTTCAATATCTAGCTCCCAGTCTCTCTTACTGTAGAAACCATCAATCAGCCACTTTAGTAAAGGGAGACTAACAGGGTTAGTCTAATAATAAACAAGCTTCGATTCATAAAGTCAATAGCTATGAACATTTTTATGACAAATGCATTCTTTGGGCATGGGATTGCTGGGATAGTCAAATTACCTTGTTTTTGTTTCCGTAGGTAACAATATATCTTTTAAGGAATGCTTGATAATTATTTAATTTTCTTTGATGATTAATACAAAATATACATAAAGATACAATCTCTGCATACATACTGTCCAAGTAGAGGGTTATTTATAGTTTTTATTTTTAATGTACCAAAACTCCCAACTGCAGCGTCCATAGAATCAGGACAAAGTATGAGTGGGTGGGTCACTGATGCAATGCTGCCCCGGGCTCTGCCCCTGCCTTTACTGACAGGTCAGCTTTGCTTGAATACACACCAGGCTGCCTATCATGGTATATCAGCCACTGAGGGCACACCTGCTCCCTGCAGGGTCTTAGTGCCATGAATATCATCTATGAGGAACATGGAAACACTCAATGCTAGTGCTGCACATTGTGCAGTGCTGACACATTAAGCACCTCTAGTAGCCGCATGACTGACTGCCACTAGAGGTGTTAGTAGGCAGCAATATAAATGTTTCCCTAAATAGTGTTTACAATTCTAAACGCACCAGAAAAACTACATTATGCTATAGGGGTCGTGGTGACTATAGTGTCCCTTTAAAGTAAGGGGCATCCTGCTGCATTCCTACTATAGAAATATTAATGTTTACATATATGTTTGCCGTGCTCCGTTAGATGAAAAGTGTTGGGGATTAATATACACTTTTGTTCTATCACAATGCAATTAGCTGAACAAATAAACATGAATTTATAGGTGCATACTTACCAACACGGATATATGTTCGTAAAATTGCTAGTGAATCTATAGTGAATAATTACTTTTGTATTCTGAGCTGTATATTTTACTTTGCATGGAATTAAAAAATAGCTTTGGATTAAACATAGTTTACAGAATTAACTAGCCCACTCCAGTTATTTCTTACTAGCCCAACCTCCAGATATTCCCCCCCTAACCCACTCCAGTTATCTCTCACTAGCCCTGCCTCCACCTAATTGCCCCTAACCACTAGTCGCGCCTCCAGATATCCCCGTAGCTCTTTCTAGTTATCTCTCACTAGCCCCACCTCCAGATATTCCCCCCTAACCCACGCCAGTTATCTCACTACTCCACCTAAAGATATTTCCCCATAACCAACTCCAGTTATATCTCACTAGTCCCGCCTCCAGATATCCCCGTAGCTCTTTCTAGTTATCTCTCACTAGCCCCACCTCCAGATATTCCCCCCTAACCCACGCCAGTTATATCTCACTACTCCACCTAAAGATATTTCCCCATAACCAACTCCAGTTATATCTCACTAGTCCCGCCTCAAGATATCCCCGTAGCTCTTTCTAGTTATCTCTCACTAGCCCTGCCTCCAGATATCCCCCGTAGCCCTTTCTTGTTATGTCTCACTAGCCCCAATTCCAGATATTCCCCCCTAACCCACTCCAGTTATCTTGCACTAGCCCCGCCTCCAGCTATTTGCCCCTAGCTTACTCAATTTATCTCTCCCTTGCCCACCGCTAGACAGCGGAAAATTAGAAACATAACTTCAGTCATAAATGCATAGGATCTCAGAATAAATTCACATATACAATAAATAACTGAAAGACAGTTTGAAAATACTTTGACTATCGTTCTTTTAATCTTCTTTCACTGTGTAACCTGTATTTTTATTCACAGCTTTCTGTTTGCATTATGTGCGTCTGTGCAGTTTAACAATATAAATTATATGCAGCTAGTCATATAATTCATGTGCTTGACAATATATAATATTCTCCAGTTTAGAGAAATGTGTGTACAAAATGTCTTTTCTACAATTACGTCTCTTCTCATAGAAGATTTTCACTGTCAGGCATATCTCAAGTGCTGTTTTCATTCCCAGAACCTACATATTAAACTGACTTCGGAGTTGTAATGGCCCAGGACACATGACAAAGTACAAAACCCCTTTCTTCAAAACTTTCGGGAGTGGCAGGTTCTATACATTGTTGCAAATGTTCCCATTTCCCCTCAACCTCCTCTTTGTCCTGGTCAGCCTCTTACAAATGTATGGAGTTGGAGGAAATGCAGCAGCTTTTCTATTGGCTGCAAAGAAAGGGCAAAGCAAAGTCACTTAATGGAAAGTCTCTAAAAAATAAGTCACTGTAGGCTGGAGAGTCAAGGGACAATGCCATGCCGTGCATTGCCAGGACCAGGAAGCAAAAGGAAAGTCTTTAACAGAGTCCAAGCAGGACCAGCACACAGTCTATAGCCGGATAATTCGAGACACGATCAAGCAGACAAAGGTTAGCGCTGGAATTTAGGACCGGATCAGGCAAATGTTAACAATGTATCCAGGACAGAATCAGGCAGGCAGCGCTTAACCAGAAAAGCAAGGGTTAATTCAGGAATCCAGACAAAGGATGTTTGTAACCACTAGAAGTTTGCAAGACATCCGAGCAAAGAATCCACGGTGGTCTGATTTTAAATAGGGGAGAGGAAACGGGAGCCCTCCCATGAGGAGGGGTCTAGGGGTCTATTTACGTAGCTGGCCTCCTTTAGTAAGAAGGCGTTCACAACCCTTTTGTTGGTGGGACGCTATGTTGGTTTGTCCATTCATCCTGCTGGGGGACACTGCGAGGAGCAGCACAGAATGCCTGCCGGAGTGGAGATCATCAATATAGTAACTATAACCATAAGCGATGCCAGGGCGGGCAACAATCACAGTACCCTTTTCTATAATGCAAAATCCATTCTAAACACGATCATTTTACCAATATTTTGCTAACATTCCAAAACTAAGAGTCATAGTCCTAAGTACATCTAAATTAGCACAGATACTTAACCAGAAAAAAAATGAAATATGTCATTAACCTCTTAAAGTGAACCTGTTGTAAAAAAAAAAAAAAAATGGACTGAAATTGCTTAAATCTACATTGAAAACCCCATATATCACAAAAATACATAAATACTCCTCCTCTGTTGCAGCGCTGCCATCTTCATGCTTCATGGGTGTTACTCTTCATGTAACATCCACCTCCTGGACGTCCTTCGCCACTTTTCTTTTTTGATTTGCCCTGCTTGCGTATGCCCAAATTATCTTGTCAGTGTCGATGACACGCTGGCTTTTGTTGCCGGCGTGCTGGGGTCAGAAAGGTGTGATGTCACGTCACACCATTTCTAGAAGCTCTGGCTAGGGAGTTTGCATAGTAACCACAGCGCATGTGCTGTGGTTACTATGGGAGGAGAGTAATGAGAACTCGTGTGGGTGGTCATTTCTGCTCTGCCTTGTCAGTCAATACACAATGTATAGATGAAAACCTATGCGCAATTTAATAAGCATTATTTATTTGGTGCTTGACAGGTGCCCTTTAAGGTAGGAGGTAATTGTCCAGGTTTTGAAACAAAACAAAACCTTCAATGTCTACTATGTGTTTGTTCCACTGCAATTTAAGGGCTCTTATTTAGGTAACCCCATACATGTTACATATTGATGTTTATAGGACAGAAACTGCTTCAATTTGATAACTGAATAAGCATCAGTTCTTATTTATTTTTTGAATGGATATTTCTGAACTAACCTAATCATCTCAGTCAAAATTAAAAGGTAGGACAATCATACACTACCCTTTTATTCATGCCAGTAGCCTGAAACTATATTTGTAACAACACAGTGAATTCTTCAAAAAGTCATTTGGGCCATTAAATCTGGTATTTGCAAATGGCCAATGCCCTAATTTGCATGCTCTAAATACTGCCATGATTCCATCCCCCAACCTGTGAGTTATGATGTCCTATTTCAAACATAACACAGAGAACACTGCTGCATTTGGTATTTCCCCACTTAACAGATTATGACTGGTTTGCTAGTGATCTAGGAGCTGCATCTCTTTTAATTAATACCATATTACAGTCTATTGAAAAGATAACTTCATACTCACGGTTTGTCTGTAATGTATAGAATTGGTTTCAGCTTATTTTTTCTAGATTTCAACTGGGAAAAAAGACAGAAACTTCATGCTCCGTAAAATTTTCATAGAAGCATGTCAATTATGGTTTTCAGTTTAATATTATTGTAATTGGGCCAAGCATAAAGTGGTTATCTGCAGAATGCAGCAAAAAAAATCAGCAATTAAAATGAAGTTGTTATGGTGCCAGGAGTTCCCTTGATACTCTCTTACCTGAAGAGGTTAAACCGTTCTCAAACAATTTGACCCCAAAGGTTGCCTCCAGAGCTGAATCTCCAGTTCCCCAGCCCCATCCAGCTTCAGAATTGAGTTTCAGAAATTGTGGAGTGACACAGGCCAGGGGCACTGCTAATTGGCTCGAAGCCATGGACTTGGTAGAGGATTTTGTAGAGCTGGGACTGGGCAGTGGTTTTTGTAGAAGGGGGACTGGGCAGTGGTTTTTGTAGAGGGGGGACTGGGCAGTGGTTTTTGTAGAGGGGGACTGGGCAGTGGTTTTTGTAGAGGGGCGACCTGGCAGGGATTTTGTAGAGGGGACCTGGGCATAGGATTTAGTAAAGGGGGTACTGGGCAGAAGATTTTGTGGAGTGGGCAGAGGATTTGTAGAAGGGGGACTGGGCAAGGGTTTTGTAGAAGGTGGGGGGGGGTTGTAGAAGTGAGACTGGGCAGGAGATTTTGTAGATGGGGGACTGGGCAGTGGTTTTGTTGAAGTGGGATTGGGCAGGGGTTTTATAGAAGGGGGAATGGGCATGGGTTTTTGTAGAGGGGGCAGGTGTTTTGTAGAAAGGGAGGTTTAGAAGGTTTTTTTTATTGCCTACTACTGTTGCAGTGGGCATAAAAAAATTAAATAATTAGAAAACATGAAAAAAAATTTTACAAAAAATAGTGGGTGTTTTTTACGTTTGAATTGGGGAAGGGGAGTGCCAAAAGCTCTAGGTACGCCTCTGAGACCATTACATTCTGTGCTCCTACTGCACAGCTTCCTCACCGCCCCCTTGCTCTGAGAGTGCTGTAGTAGATCATCTTCCTGGTTGTCAGTGGTTGCTGCTGGGTTGGAGCCTGGGACCTCTGTGTTCTTCATGTATAGGTCCCTTGCACGCCCAGCAGTGATGCCGGGATGACGTCATATCCCTGCAAACAGCTCACTGCTGGGCGTGCGAGGGACCAGGAAGATGATCTACTCCAGCACTCCCAGAGCAAGTTAGGGAGGCTGGGTAGACCTCTTTAGTATTATGTGTGTGCATGTGATTTTTGTGTATGTTTTGTTAGTGATTGGCTGTGTGTGCGGGGGTGAGGAGGGCAGGGATCTGTGGACATGTCTGTGATTGTGTGTGGAAGTTTGTGATTATGTGTGTGGTTCTTTGATTGTGTGTTTATATCTGTGATTATGTGTTTGTATGTATGTGATTGTGTGTATAGGTGTGTGATTTTATGTCTGTGGATCTGTGATTGTGTATGTATGTGATTGATTGTGTGTACGTCTGATTGCGGGGGTATGTATGTGATTGTGTGTATAGGTCTGTGATTGTGTGTAGGTATATCTGTGTGTGTGGGGGGTTCTGTAATAAATTGATTTTTTTGTGTATGTATGTGATTGTGTGTGTACATTTGTGAATGTGTGTATGTATGTGACTGTGTATATAGGCATGCAATTGTATATGTGTGTGGGTCTGTGATTTTGTGTGTGTGTGTGTGTGTTTATTTGTGATTGTGCGTATAGGTCTGTGATTGTATGTGTGTGTTGGTGATTATGTGTGTATAGATTTGTGACTGTGTGTATAGGTCTGTGATTGCGTGTGTGGGTATCTGTGGTTATGTGTGCATATATATATATATTTAAATAGAAGGGTAGTGATAAAAAACTAGGTATATATCAATACTACCTTGAATATTCCTTATGTCTTTATATTCACATAAGAGTATAAATTCTACAAGACATAAAAAACAAACAAACCAAACATAGTGCAAACTGTATAATAAAGTCCGTTATAGAGAATTAGGAAGGGAAAATGACTCTGTGGTGGAATCACCACATCCAGCTGAGGAAGCCTGCAAGGCGAAACGCGTACTGGAGAGACTGTGAGACTTTGGACTTTTGGATTTTATGCCAATTTGATATTGTTTTTTATTGTTTTTTTATATATATATATATATATATTTTTATACAATTACCGTTATAATAAAATTATTAATCTTTTATACTATACATTGGCATTTCCCTGCTACTTTTTATTTATTTTTCACAAAGAAGGTGTGTAGTCCTTAACTACACAAGTGTGTGGATTAGAGCCGATCTGGATGGCTCTAATTTTGTGAGTATTACATTTTATATTTATCTCACATTGAAAATTATTACGATACTGCACCATATACGGTTTCTACTTCTATAGGAAATCAAGGACATCTATACACAAGAAGGGTGAGGGTCGCCTTTACGGACCCCAAGAGCGCAGATATTGAGCTATTTCATATTAGCTCCTAAAATTGTGAGTGGGAAATTTTCCCTTCCTAATTCTCTATAACGGACTTTATTATACAGTTTGCACTATGTTTGGTTTGTTTGTTTTTTATGTCTTGTAGAATTTATACTCTTATGTGAATATAAAGACATAAGGAATATTCAAGGTAGTATTGATATATACCTAGTTTTTATCACTACCCTTCTATTTAAATATAGCGCTACACCACAAGAGTTTTTTTGGGTTTCTATTCTTGTAAGATAAGAACTTGGTGTGATAGCAGCTTCTTTAGTTATTTGGAACACAGTTCACTGGTTGGGGAATATTTAGCACTGGTACACCCCCTCTCTTTTTTCTTTTGCATATATATATATATACACATGTGGGTGGGTGTAAATTGTTATGTTAGGGGTAGGGTTAGAGGTATGGTTAGGTTTAGAAATAGCACCATGTTTCACGATGTTCAGTATGGTGATATAGATAGTATCACTTTCCAAAATCACATCCCTAGAAAGTAATCAAAGAGGCATGTCTAATATTTTACCCTCAAATACCTGGCAAAGGTATACATGTAAGGTATCATTGTTGTCAGAACTTACCTGTCAGATTGTCTTCAGCTCCGTTTCTGCCACTTCTGGTTATACGGAAACGGTCAACGCCCCGTTCTCTGACATGGCTTTCTCACGCCTTATAGAGAAGCCGTGCCAGAATTGAATTGCTTACTTAATGTTTTAGGTTACTTCCGTATTCCTTGTGCCGGCTAAGCTCCTCTTGTTGTTACACTGTGTACCGAACTCCTGGACTGTCTAACGGATTCCCTGCCTTCTCCAATCCCTGATCTCAGACTGAATATCGCTCACCCTGCTATCTCTAAACCTTAAAGACCCGGACTGATTTACGGTTATGCCTCCTTCTTGATTACAGTGACCAGGCTTGTGGAAGACTACTTCCATCAAACTTTAAGTATACACTTATTCTATAATCTGTGAGTAGAATTGTTATTATTGGACTTTATCCTGCTTGCTAACTATCGCATGCCACGACATTGTTGCTACTAAATCTGCTACTTTTGCTTCTGCTTTCTTCTATTACTTTCACTGCGGAGGAATCCTTAAAGCTACAGTACTTGTGTAAACCTACAGGACTTTTTCCTAACCTTTAGTTATATCCTATTAAAATAAAAGACGATAATCTAATCTGCAGTTGTGTTCCTCATCTATTTAACTTGTAGCATAACAATTGTAGTCATGAACAGTAGAAAAATATAAATATGGGTCTTTACAGTAGTGGGGCATGTGTAGTCTGTAAAATGCTCCATGAAAAAAAAACACATGTATGAAAAAAACCAACCCAGCAGATGGCTCTTGATGAAATGGTTAAATGAAAAGTATCCGCCTCTCTCATCTGTTTTGCTGTTGATCCAAAGGAAGGCAAAAAACCTAGTTTGAAGCACTTCTAATTCTTCAGCAAACTAGGAAAAAATTCCTTCTTGACCCCAGAATGGCAATCTCTCCTTGGATCAAGAAGAAATAACCCCAAAATGTTTAAATTATATCCCTGAATATTAGATTTTTGCATGTATTCATTGAAGTTGCTATTTAAACATCTGTATAAACTCTGATAAAACCACCTCTTTATTGTTCTTACTGTAAAAAAATACTAAATCTCCTTTCATCCACTATAAATGTGTGACCTTGTGTCCCATTTATAGTCCTGTTTATGAATAGATTTCCAGACAATAGTTTGAATTGGCTCTGAATATTTTTGTATAATTTTATCATGTCCCCTCTGAGGTGCTGTTTTTCCAAACAAAAGATTTGTTAACATTGCTTCATAACTAAAATGTTCCATTCCTTTTATTAATTTTGTAGCTCGTCTCTGCACTTCTTCTAGTGCCATAATTCCCTTCTTTAGAACAGGTGCCCATAATTGCACAGCATATGGTCTTACCAGTGATTTATAAAGAGGCAAAATTATATTTTTATCCTGGGAAGCAATGCACCTGTCTATACATGACAATACCTTACTGGCCTTAGCAACTGCAGATTGACATTGCACATTGTTGCCTATTTTGTTGTCTATAACAATTACCATGTCTTTCTTGTGTGTTGTTATCCTTAATTCACTACCTTTTAGGGTATAAGTTATTTGTGCATTCTTTACCCTGAAATGCATAACTTTGCATTTCTCTACATTAAACTTCATCTGCCGCTCCCCCCAATCTATCTAAATCCATCTGCAGCAAAGCAATATCCTGTTCACATTGTATGACTTTGTGTCATCTGCAAACACTGAAACATTACTTTCAATACCTTTTGCAAGATCATTTCTAAATATGTTAAATAGAAGTACTCCCAGAATAGAACCATGAGGGACACCACTTACCACTTTTGTCCATCTTGAAAATTTACCTTTAAAGGCAACTCTCTGTGCTGTATCTTTAAGCCAATGTTCTACCCAAAAACACCATATAGTAAGTAACCATATCAAATGCCTTGGCAAAATCCAAGTAGATCACATCCCCTGTAATTTGTGGGCGGTAACCCCTGTAATTTGTATGTATTCTATCTCGGTTGTATACAGTGGCGTATACATGATCCATGGGGCCCCGGAGTGAAAATTGATCTGTGGGCCCTGCCTGCGTTTTCTCTACGCGGGCCAGGGCCGCAACATATGGTGGTGGGCACCTTGTTGCAGGGGTCACAAGGCTGCGACCTCTGCGACCGCGGTATGTACGCCACTGCATGCAGATACATACACTTAAAGGACCACTATAGGCACTCCGCTCAATGAAGTGGTCTGCATGCCAGGTCCCTCTAGTTTTAACCCTGCAGCTGAAAACATGTTTCACTGAGGGTTAATCCAGCCTCTAGTAGCTGTCTCACTGACAGACGCTATAGGCGCTTCCGCGATTCTCACTGTGAAAATCAGTGAGAAGATGCTCAACGTCCATAGGAAAGTATTGAGTAATGCTTCGGTTTGAATGCGCGCGCGGAGCTGAGAGGCGGATCGGGGTAGGGAGCCCTGCGTTGGAGAAGTGCTGAAAGGGTTTCAACCACACACACACACTCTCTCACGAACAGACGCATACACACTAGCTAACAGACACACACATTTACTGACAGACACACACTCAGTGACAGACATACATACACACTTACTTACAAAACATACAATCTCACTGACAAACACACTCACTAACAGACACCAAACAGACTCACTAACTGACACACACAAACTAACACACTCAGTAACAGACACACACAGTAACACACTCACTGACACACACTAACACACACACTGACTCTCACTAGCAGACACACACAAACTAACACATACAGTAACACACACAAAAACTAACACACTCACTGACACACTAGTACACACACTCAATAACAGAAACTCACACAAACACACAACTAACACACTCAGTAACACACACACACACACACAGTAACACACACTGACACACAAAAATTAACACACACACACTAACACACATATACACACACTCATATTTTTTATTTAATCCCCCAGCCTCCCTAACATTGGGAGTGTTGAGGGGATTCCCTGGGGTCCAGTGGGGCTACCCGGCAACAATTCACTTCAGGCAGCAAGGGAGCACTGAGCGCTCTCTGCCCAGCTCCCTCATGCGCCACTTACTGATGCCGGAGCCGGAGTGACGTCATATTCCGGCTCCGCAGCTGCAACCCCTGCGACTGCGGTATGTACGTAGTTGTATACATATCAAGCATATCAAGTGTCAAAAAGCCGTATTTCTCCTCTGAAAATGGTTCTTAAGGGGTTAATAATTCCAGCAAGCTTTTTTTCCCCCCTTCAAAGTAAATCAATATTTTTGACTATTAGGGCATTGAGTCCTATACAAATCTAAATATATATAAATATACATTTCGATGCTGTAGAAATAGTTGAACACACAGAAAATAAAAAGAATACAACAGGTTCACTAGCATAGGCGTGCGCACGGGGTGTGCCGGGTGTGCCTGGGCACACCCTAATCCCGCGGCACGCCTATGTATATTGAGACCGGCAGGGGAGATCTCAGGATCTCCCCTGTCGGCTCATGCAGAGCCAGCGCTATCCGAGCGCCGGCTCTGCTCTCAGCCTCCCTCCCCACTGACCCACATGCAGGGAGGGAGGCAGGAGAGGACCCGGCGGAGCTATTGCCGGCAGCTCCGCCGGGTTCCTCTCGCGAGATATGAGCGTTGCCGTGGCAACGCTCAAATCTTGCGAGAGTGAACTCTAGCCCCACAGGGGCTAGAGTTCACTCTCCACTGGACCACCAGGGAAGGAATCAGCAGCACGATCCCCCCTCCCTATAAAAGGTTAGAAGGGAGGGGGGATAGCAAGTTATGTACCCCCACCTCCACCCCCACAATCACCCACCCACATACAGCACACACACACATACAGCACACACAGACATACACAGCACCCACAGACATACACAGCACCCACAGACATACAGCACCCACAGACATACACAGCACCCACACACATTCAGCACCCACACACATTCAGCAATTAATGTACCCCCACCTCCACCCCCCACAATCACCCACCCACATACAGCACACATACACACACAGCACACACACATACACAACACACACACACATACAGCACACACACACATACACAGCACCCACACACATACAGCACCCACACACATACAGCACCCACAGACATACACAGCACCCACACACATACAGCACCCACAGACATACACAGCACCCACATACATTCAGCACCCACAGACATACACAGCACCCACACACATACAGCACCCACAGACACACACAGCACCCACAGACATACACAGCACCCACACATATACAGCACCCACAGACATACACAGCACCAACACACATACAGCACTCACACACACATACAGCACGCTCACAAACACACACAGCACCCTCACACACAGCACACATACAGCACCCTCACAAACACACACAGCACACTAACAGTACCCTTACAAACACAAACAGGACCCTAACAAACACACACACAGCACACTACCAGTACCCTCACACACAAACAGCACCCTCACACACAGTACATTAACAGCACCCTCACAAGCGCACACACACACACACACAAACAGCACCCTCACACACAGTACATTAACAGCATCCTCACAAGCACGCACACACACACACACCCTCACCCACATAGCACACTACCAGCATCGTCACACACACATCACACTAACAGCACCCTCACACAGCACGCACACACACACAGCAGTGTGTGTATGTGTATGTATATATGTATGTATATATATATATATATATATATATATATACACACACACATATATATGTGTGTGTATATATATATATATATATATATATACACACATACATACATATATATATGCGGCGTGTGCTTGTGCTTTAGGGTGCACACCCTAATGCAATAGGCTGCGCACGCCTATGTTCACTAGGGGAATATTCCATTTCTTTAATTTCTTTAAAGTGTTTCTCTTGTTGTAAAAATATATTGTTTAACATAAATTCATACTCATATTATTTTTTTGTCTTTATACAAACCCGTCCACTTTTTTTCATGCTAAAATTTTTTTATCTGATCTTCTGTGGTGTGGAGAAGTGTGGCAACTGATATAATATGGTTATTAAGAAGTAGGAAATCAAGGTTTAAGGAGGTCGATAGAAACATGAGGCTGTAGAGTTTATGGTTCCTGTCCTTTAGCTTTAATTATTCCATTTTTTAATACATTGTTTGAGGGGTAATATATTGGAACAGTGTTTTAATATTGTGTACGCATGTTTAATTTTTTTTCTATCCGGTGCGTTTACAAATCAAGGCCATTTCTGATAACTACACAAAAAACTTTAGTGAACTATTCACTTATTAGCAGAATACCTTCCTAGATAAATACACTAACACAGGCGACATTTCACAACATCACGAAGCTTTGCTGCCAAGATTAAAATAAACATTTATTTTTATTTTATTTTTATTTTTTTATCATACAGCTGTTAATTTATTTGCGGTTGAAGTGAAATTTGGTCAAAAACCACAATATCAAGTTTCTGTTGTTTAAAATTCAAATAGCTCACTTGCTGACTCTCTAAAATGTACAGCAGGGATGGCGGACACTGGTACCCCACCTGTTTGTGTGTGCATTTTCAGTGGTATTTAATTATTTTGATTTATCAGATTGATTATTTGTATTTCTTATATTTTATGCTACTACTGAATCTGCATGAAAATAATTAATTATAAAAATACATGACAATCACCACTACTTTTCTTTAGGAAATGTCCCTTATGTTTACATTTTGTTTTTTGATAGATAGATAAATAAATACATACAAAACTAATAGTACAGCATACACAACTGGAGTCCTTTTCAAATTACATAGTTGATTGGTATTACCAATTTTTTGTTAGGAGCATGTGGAAAATAGTTCAACTTGAAAGCATTGAAATATTTGATACACTTTTTAAGAATATTGGAGTGTGGCTCCCAAAGGATGAGTCGGGACCCTCCACCCAGAACTAAAAAAAAATACTTTATTAATCCAATATTACGTTTGCAATCTCTGATGATCACTACTAATAATCTCCTGGCCAATCCAATGCTTCCCATAGAGAGGTATTAGGAGACAGGGCGAATGAACGATAATTGCCTCCCTGTGCCTGCAGTGCTTTTCATAGAGGCACACGGCAAGTAAGGAAGAGCATCCTCAAGGCCAGCGGTCCCCCAAAGGTAGATCCCCAGATGTTTTAAAACCACAGCTTCCATGATGCTTTGTCATTATTAACCAATGCAAAGCATCATGGGAGATGCAGTTTTACAACAACTGGGTACCTTTTGGTGAGCCCTGCTCTAGTCTGTCAAACAGCTGGTAGGGTATGACATCAAAGCATTACAAAAGTAATGATTTCTGTTTGTACAATCTTTTAACCCATAAAGCACTTCACCATGCTGTAATGGTTGGAGATGTTTCTTTAATTTCCCTTTGTATATTAAAATAGAAATGTTTTATGATACTTAAATGCAATGGATACAACTGTCAGTTGTCAATAAAAGATTATTTAATTCCCAGAAGACTAAAAGAGGGATATTAATAGAGCATATCACCTGCAGTTCAGCCAAATAGAATCTGTGATTTACAATTATACACATGGGAAATAGTCTTTATCTGTACTGGTATATAATATAAAATAAGTAAATATTGATTCAGTATCTAGACACTCTTTTAGAGCGCATTCATCAGTTGTTCCATTATTCCTGATTATTGTATTCCTTTTCAATCTCAGAGATAAAAAGGATTATAGGTATAATATAGTCACTAGAACAAGTACACCTTAATGTAATGGTTCTGTTTTTTTTGTAGCCTGTCCCTGCAGGCATTTTAATGTAAAAACTGCCTTTTCAGATAAAAGTAATACCTCTAGGCGTGGCCACTAGAAGTGCTCCCTGTGGCAGTGCTGCAATGCATCTATATGAGGAGATGCCTATTAGCACAGTGTGGCATTATGCCACATGCTCAATGGCCTCCCAATGGTTTCCTTTTTTAAGTGGGGTGGGACCTAACATGGTATTTAACACTACATGTTTGTATTCCTGAGCCTATAGTGTTCCTTAAGCTGATGGTCAAGAGTGGCTATTCAATATTTGAAGTAGAAAAAAGACACACATGTAGCTTTTATTATATTATACACATACAACTATAAATATATGCGGTGGCCAAAATGTTTACAAAGCATTATATAAATTGCAGGCAGTGGTGGCTGGTGAAGTTTTAAGATATTGGGCACCAGGCTCCTCCACCAGAATTTTTCTCCTCCCTGTACAGTACCTAGATACGCATGCAATACATAGAACTGAGCATAATACAGAGATGTTCATACAATAAATCAAGCTGGACACGACATAAAGATAGACATAAAATGTATAGAGCGGAGTACAATACAGAGATAGCCATAGCACAAACAGAGCTAAGAAAAAAAATAGAGATACAATACTCTCTAATCGGTCCTCTCACACCTCACCCCTCTGTCAGTCCTTACATTGGCTCCCTGTATCCTATAGGATACAGCACTGACTGTATAGCACTGAACAATTCTAGCCCCTCTTATATCACTGCACAGATCCAAAGGTATGCCCCTTCTTGTTCCCTCCACTCTGCCTGTGACCACCTCCTGACCGCTGCTCACACCCGTAAGGCCAACTCACGCTTGCAGAACTTTTCGCGGCGGCTCCTTTCCTATGGAATAGCCTGCCTACCCCCATCAGACTCTCCCCTAGTCTTCAATCGTTTAAGAAGTGCCTTAAAACCCATCTCTTTAGGAAAGCTTATGGCCTCCCGGAGTAACCTCTACCTTACATACCTGTCTCTTGCTCTCTCCTATAGGGCAGTGCTTTACTCTCTCCTCCTCCAGCTCTGCTTCACTCCCACCTTATTTGATTGATATTTCCTGTCCTAACGTGTCTTATACCCCCCCTCCTATAGACTGTAAGCTCATTTTGAGCAGGGTCGTCTTCAACCTATCGATTCTGTAAGTTTTCTTGTAATTGTCCTATTTATAGTTAAATTCCCCCCTCTCATAATATTGTAAAGCACTACGGAATCTGTTGGCGATATATAAATGGCAATAAAAATATTAATAATAAATAAGTAATCAAATAAATCCTTGTTGACATTACACAGTATTACAAAGGATGCATTATTTTACAATAAGATGCTATTACAATAGCTATTGCAATTTTAATAAAATTTACTTATTTGATAATAGAAAACAAAATTCTACATTTTTATCAATTCTTTAATTACACATCAGTAAAATAAATCTTACTTTAATAATGACCTTTCATGTACATTAATCATATTCTACAATTTCCTTTGACGGTATCTCCATACTTTCTATAAAAGTATTCATTTATTATCCAAAGGACCGCCTGCACAAAGGGATTATTTTGATCGACAGGAGCCGCGGCTTATCAAAAAGATCAGAATTTTCAGAAAAGCATATTATTACAGTATAATTTATAATTTAACATTAGTTTACATTTAAATTCAAATATTGCAAAGAATATAAAATAGCTTGTCTCACTAACTCTGTCTCACTGGTACAAATATGCATTTTAACTTTTAAACTTATTTTAAACTCTGATTTTACAATAGTCAGTGATATGTAGAGGATTGACAGTCTATTTGCAGTCTATTTGCATGACTTCGAAGTGCAGGGCAAGCTGTAAAAGTCGCTACATTGGAGAATTATTATTTTTATCAAAGCAATTTTTGCCTAAATTTTGACCAATAACTGTTGAGTGGACAATACACTTTTTAGCTCAAAATACACTCTACACTTGGAATGAAAACAAAATACTGTGAAAACCAAAAATGTGCAGTTTTATATCGCTTTATTTTATAAAACTATGCATCGTCATTCAGCTAAGAATAGGTTTTCAGAAAATGTGTGCTATGTGCATTTTTAAAAAGTAGAGAGAAAAAAATAAATCTGCAGCAACCTTGTTTTCCCCTAAATAAGTAAATTGGTTAATTTCAAACTGCCATTATATTATAAATGAATGATTATTAATTATTAAATATAACCTGGAAAGGCAAGAAATAGTGTACTTTTTTTCAGTTTTATCAGTAGAGTACTTTGTCTGATTGATATTCTCCTTGTAGACTTAGACATTAATTCTCGTACTCAGTTTATTTTTTTTCTAGGTACACTATTTCTTGCCTTTCTACATTACATTTGGGGTTATCCCCTGTTCTCTCAGTGTATCTTATTTGGCTCTATTTGTTTCTCCTTTCACTTTAATTTAACCCCTTAAGGACACATGACATGTGTGACATGTCATGATTCCCTTTTATTCCAGAAGTTTGGTCCTTAAGAGGTTAAATATAACCTGTAATAGACTAATTAAACATTTAAACTTTAATATAATTTCCCAGAGAACATCATTGTGTTTATGCGTATTTTACAAAAACATGTAATTTTTTTCAGCATATTTACTCAGTGTCCAATTATAAGTGGTGCTTTAATTGCATTGAGTTTTGGCTTTATTGAAAACACAAAAACTGGTACTGAACTCCTGTCAACATGGATTTAGCAAGGTGCTACCAAAAAATTGGCCCATGGAGAATTGATCGTATCGCACGTTTAATTTCCGTTGCCATACCACCTGACCTTGAAAATCTGGATTGGGGTGTACATATTCCCTCAAAACCTACAGGATTATTCACTAAAGTAATGTCAGGAATTCAAAATTAAGTCAAGGTGAATTTCATACTTAAAAGGAACACTATAGTCACCCAGACCACTTCAGCTCATTGAAGTGGTCTGGGTGCTCTGTCCCTTTTCACCTAGTGCTGCAATGTTAAACATTTCCGTTATAGTGAAACTGTTTACATTGCAGCTCTAAGTCTACATACAGTGGCTGTCTACCAAACATCCACTGGGGGCGCTTCTTGGATCGACACTGACCTTTGGTCCGTTATCTGACGCTGGACGTCCTCACGTTCTGCATGAGGACATCCAGCATAAGATTTTCTTTCCATAGGAAAGCATTGATTCAGTGCTTTCCTATGTGGAGGTCTAATCCGTGCATGCCACTTGCCACACGTGCGCATTAGCACCTGCTCGTCGCTGGTTTTCGAAGGGGGTGGAGCATCAACCAGTGTCAAGAGATATCGAAGCTGGAATAAGGCAAGTAAAGGGGGAGACAGTGGGAGCAATAGTGCCAGGAATACAGCTTTGTATTCCTGGCACTATAGTATCCCTTCAAGGCCAAAATAGACAAATTGGAAACAAGCTCCACGTCAACTGTGCTTATAATTGTTATTTTGACTTAAAGGTTGACTGTAATTTGAAATCACTTTGAATTCCCAATAGTTCTCAATGTATTGAATGGCTCTGTAGTGTAGCTTTTATGATTATCTGTTTCACTGTTTAAAGATGAGAAAAATGTGTTAAAAGAGCTGGTTATCCCATTCTTCTAATAGATCCTATGGTGATAATATACCATATTGTCTATAGAAAACGGCATTGTTTAATGTCTGCTTCCTAAGGGAGTTGGGATTATTAAAGGGACACTGTAGTCACTATAAGCATTTCATCTCTTTGAATTGGTTATAGTGCCTGGAGTGCCCTGGCATTGTCCCTCCATTCAGTGTTGAACCATGTTCGTGCAGTATGCCACAAAATAAGAGTCCCTGGCCACCCACAGTCCGGCCCCTTCAGTATGTGTAGCTAAGGCAGAGATTACACACTTCCTTGTTGTCATACCCATTCATACCGTCAGTTGGAACTCTGACAGGCTAAAAGCAGTCAGCTGACACTCTCAGCCAATCACAGCTGCCCATTGCTTCTCAGGCTAATACTTCCTTATTAGCCAAAGCAGCACAGAGGGGATGGATTGCCGGGGACTCTTGTTTAGCATTAAAACTTTAAAAACTTTTTAATGCTGATAGATATGATGGGACCAGAGGACTCCAGACACTATAACCAGTTTAATGAGATGAAGCAGAATCAGTGCCTACGGTGTCCCTTTAAGAAAGGATGTCCCCTGAGGTTTTTTTTTTGGTTGCTTCGCTGATGGACCCATGTTCTACTGATTGTATCATAACATGTAAGAAACTCCTTCTTCATCATATAAATGTAGGGTATATCGGCCAATGTCGGACTGATTACGCTGTGCTCTGCAAGTGTGCAGCTATAGTGGCTGCACGTCAGCCTTGTGGGATGATAAGTCTATTTTTGTGCTCAGTTCCACCCTACATCTATATGGCTGTAATCCTTCCGTCCCAGTTCAACAGTTCAGTGTGGAAAGTTATGTCCTTATTGTAAATCCTAATGGGAATTAGGATATATATGTGTGTTAATGTGACTAGTTTGGATTGAGTGGTGAATGTAACTTTTGGTTGTGTGATGATAGTGCTGGGAGAGGGTATGTGTATACAAGTGCGTGGAGGGCAGTAGGGTGTAAATAGATGGATTGGGTCAGTAGGGAGCATTTGGGGAGACATGGGCTATAATGTGTGTTTGGGAAGAACATTGGCTCTGCAGAGTGTAGTTCAGGAAAACAGGGCTGTTGTGTATGGGGGGAATAAGGGCTGTAGTGTATGTGTATGGGGGGAATAAGGGTTTGTAGTGTACAGAGGATAGGGACTGTCGTGTGCATTTGGGAGTTATAGGGGCTGTTGCCTGTGTTTAGGGGAAGAAAGGTACTGTAGTGGAGAAAATAGGGGCGTGATGGGGGCTAAAGTGTGGTCATATGGGCTGTAGTGGGGGGATGGTTAGAGACTATAGTATGGTGATAGAGGCTGTTGTGGCAGATAGAAGCTGTAGTGGGGGCATCGAAGATCTATTGGTGACATAATGGCTACATTGGGGTAATAGAGGCTATGTTCGGGGGGGAAATCAGGTGGAAAGTTGTTTACACCAATTTTTATCCTACTTTGTGCATCCTGCATACGAGCCTAAAATATTCAACTGTTAATGCAGACAGTCCCATTTTGTATTGTTTTTCTTCTTTCCTCATTCAGATATAGATTGCTTTTTTTGTTTATTTTTTTTTTAGCAGAATACAAGGCATTATTAATTTACAATAAAAGAGACAGTAGAGAACCCAAACTTGTAATTTAACTGCTATAACGAGTACTGGCAGCTTTCCTTCCACAGAAGGTGCTGAGTTATAAATCAACCTGCTTGCTGATGAATGGATGGGACGGTGTTTTTGTGTTCACGTTTGTTTTTGTTTACTTTTTGGAGAGTCCAATAAGCCACTTTTCAGCTTCAAATGTCAAAAAGGATTAGATTTCACTTGTGAGGAATGTAGGTCAGAATTGTACTTAGAAGCAGGCGGCTTCGGTTTTGGCAGCTTGCTTCCTCTCTCACACTGTCACATTCTGCTTTGCTGCACTTCCAGGCTGCTCCGGCTTTAGCTCATGGATTGGTCATACAGAATTAGCCATGTGCACGCTGTGAATGACGGCATGGTGCTCTGTGTAACACAGCAATGTGTAAAAGGTTACCATGGCAGCAATCATAAATGTCTGAACTATAATTAGTTGGTAAACACTGAGGGGAATCTGAGGATCAGTTGAAAGAAATAGATACTGTACATGGCAATAAAATGAGCCCACAGGGCAAACATTGAAATCTTTCATGGAGATTCAGAAAACTCGTTGTGCATTTTTCCACCTGTTTCTCAAAGAATTACAGGAAGATTTGGAAAAAGTGATATCTCTATGCCTCTGGCATGCGACGGTGCGCACGTGTTACCATGTGAGAAAAGACACACAACTGAAATGCTTTCTTCTTTCCTTTAACTCCTTAAAGACCAATGGTGTGCCAGGCCAGCTATATGAAAATATACAAATGGAGAAAACCTGTATTTAGAAAGACCAGTTTTCACAATGTTGGTGATGTTTTTGGGAAGTTTAATTCCCTAAAATGTAGTAAGCTTTCTTACAATTAACCATTACCAGGGTACTTGATTATTGTATTTTTTATAAGATCTGGGGATCTACCTTTTGGGCACCCTTTATCTAGTGTTTTATACCCACCTGATGAATGTGAGAATATACCAATATTTCAGGGTTATAGTGTATTTGTACACTCTAATATATCTGTAAAGTTTGAACAAATATGACAACACTTTAAGTTGGGTAAATTTTAAATCGTTTTTAGGTGTCCCTAAATATAAATGTATGCCCAAAATTATAGATTTGTATCACATAAATGTACTAACTATGTGGATTTTTAAATAAATGTTAAACTACTTTAACATGAAAATAACTATGTGATGTAGGAGTTAGTGAAAAACACAATTATTTAAATAAAGATTCTGTCAGTTTGTTGAACTTCGGAAGATTAGGCGGTCTCATGGCAAGTTACTTTATTACATGCACTCATGTATATTCACTGTATATGATCGTGTAGAGGTAAAGCATAGCACTATTACATCACATAGCAGAGGGGTGACAGGTGAGTATAATAGTTTGTAAAAAAAAAACATGGTAGCTTTTATGCATATGATCAAAGGAAATCTTGACAAGGAGCGTCAGTTATTGTGGTGCTCGGGGGATCTATAATGTCACACTGAATATGAGAAGCCAAAGCTTTTTATAACATGACATTGTTCCATTATCTGATGCTTGATAATCTAGTACTTTTTACAGACTGTGTTCCTTTACCAGCCTAACAACATAAGCTATCTACTCAATGAAAAAATGGCAGCAGCATACACTCACATTACAGCTAACAAGAAACCGCAAGATTAAACAGAGTGATACGTCGATATATTAATGAAAAAATATTTAATGTCACAAAACACATAACGCAATTTGTAAATACAAGATGGAAACAATTATTTCTGTAATACCTGATGCAGCAGTTTCACAGCAGCACGCCACAATTCTTACATATAGTAGCTCAGGGGAGTACAGCTTGGAAAACTAAAATATATCATTCAAACATTGGCAAGTTTACCAAACCTTTGCCATTGCCCGTTCTTTTTAGCGTTCATCCCCAGGTCCCTTGGCTCTAGATTCTGAGAGTTTTCTTTATTTATGAGACTTGAATGGCAGCTGGATGGAATGCAAGGTGCAAGCAAGTTTGATCATTAAAAAGAAAGATACAAACAAACAAACAAAACAAAACATGAATTAAGCTACTTAACAATTTCATATAACCTGCCTGGCAGCTTTTATTAACTTGGCATTAACTTTCAAAAACTACTCCCAGTTGAGTGAGCTGCAATCTTTATAACGTTTACTAGAATATTGATGGCTGAACTATGCCAAAATAAATTAGATGTTTTCTTTTTACGATTGCATTGCATTTGTTTGTTTTGCAAATGGGAAAAACAATTGCTACACCAATTTTGGCCAGTGTTTGTGACCAAGTGGCTACTAAAAAGACTGGACTTACCCTATTTGCAATACCTTGCGTTGTCTACTTTTGCAGGGGGCAATTCTCATTCCTGGGCTACCAAACGGTCTCAAAGGCAACGTAACCAATCTGGCGAATTTCAATGTGAAAAAACTGAAACACAAGCCTTATATTTGACACTGTAACTTTTGAAAAACACCATAAAACCTGTACATGAGGGGTACTGTTATACTCGGGAGACTTCACTGAACACAAATATTAGTGTTTCAAAACGGTAAAACGTATCACAAAAATGCAAAAATCGTCACTTTCACTGATGATATCATCGTTGTAATACATTTTACTGTTTTGAAACACTAATATTTGTGTTCAGCGAAGTCTCCTGAGTAAAACAGTACCCCCATGTACAGGTTTTATGGTGTTTTGGAAAATTCCAGGGTTAAATATAGTGCTAGCAAATTAAATTCTCTGGACTTTCTGCCTGGGTTGTCAGGCACGTCAATCAAATTTTAATTCAATCACATAATTATGTAAAGTAATTTTATTAATTACAATTTGCAGGACCTGCTTGATAACTGCAAATTGTAATTAATAAAATGACTTAATTATGTAAAAATATTACAGAGATATATGCGTAGAATTTAAAAAAATATATATGTATACGTGTGTGTGTGTGTGTGTGTGTGTGTGTGTGTGTGTGTGTGTGTGTGTGTGTGTGTGTGTATATATATAAAAGCCTATATTGGTGAAACGCTAGTTTGGATATTATACTAATATATTTTTAAAATTATTGTCAATAAATAGATTTTGGTCACTTTATTCTCTTGTACCACTATCTTTTATTTATTTTTATTTTTTATTTTAAAATACCTGGCTTTTTTTATCTATTGTCGTCAATACTCCAACATATCCTGAGGTGGGGATCATACCACCCGTGCCTATACCATAGAGCAGTTAGTCTGCCCTATATACTGTGAGTATATTTTATTTTATTTTATTAATCAGCATTATTTTACTGAGAGCACTATTGCTGTTTTATTATCTTCTTCCTGAGCTCCTGCTACCACCCTAAAGAACTGTACTAACGAACGCTCACCGCATATCCCAGATACGGGGGATCATACCGTTGCATGCCTACTACACTAGAGCTAGTATAAGCTCTATTAAATGTGAGTGTATCTTTTATATTTTTATACCTTTTATCTACTTTTTGGGACATATTGCACTATTATTGCTTTTTCGTTTCATCTTCTACCTGGTTGCCGGTCATCATACTGAAGAGGAAGCTCACCATATATCCTATAAGCGGGGATAATACCGCTGCAAGCCATCCACACCAGAGCTGGATTAAGCTCTACTAAAAGTGAGTATTACCTCTTCTTTTTCATTTGGATACCCGTTGGATCACCCCACACCACCTCATCATTCATCACCCTCCTTCATATACCAGGAAGGAACAAAACTACAGAGACGAACATAATACCAAGTTTTTTATTACATTTGGACTTTATTTCCATATTTTAATAAGGACTTTTCATTTCTGTCTATTGGCGCAGTCCCATCCTTCTATTTGATTGTCTTATATATATATATATATATTTATTTTTTTGAAAAATTATTTCATTTATATATAGTGATATATACATATATTTATGTATATAGATATATATAGATATATATATATTATTTTGTTCTAAGTATATTTTGCTATCAATATATATTAATATCAAAATACAGTTAGAACAAAATGACATATATATATATATATATTTTAAATGATTTAATTATTTTCCATTTTTTTACACATTTATATATTTATTTAGTAATATATATATATATATATATATATATATATATATACAGGTAGTGCAGAATTATTAGGCAAGTTGTATTTTTGAGGATTAATTTTATTATTGAACAACAACCATGTTCTCAATGAACCCAAAAAACTCATTAATATCAAAGTTGAATATTTTTGGAAGTAGTTTTCAGTTTGTTTTTAGTTTTAGCTATGTTAGGGGGATATCTGTGTGTGCAGGTGACTATTACTGTGCATAATTATTAGGCAACTTAACAAAAACAAATATATACCCATTTCAATTATTTATTATTACCAGTGAAACCAATATAACATCTCAACATTCAAAAATATACATTTCTGACATTCAAAAACAAAACAAAAACAAATCAGTGACCAATATAGCCACCTTTCTTTGCAAGGACACTCAAAAAGCCTGCCATCCATGGATTCTGTCAGTGTTTTGATCTGTTCACCATCAACATTGCGTGCAGCAGCAACCACAGCCTCCCAGACACTGTTCAGAGAGGTGTACTGTTTTCACTCCTTGTAAATCTCACATTTGATGATGGACCACAGGTTCTCAATGGGGTTCAGATCAGGTGAACAAGGAGGCCATGTCATTAGATTTTCTTCTTTATACCCTTTCTTGCCAGCCACGCTGTGGAGTACTTGGACGCGTGTGATGGAGCATTGTCCTGCATGAAAATCATGTTTTTCTTGAAGGATGCAGACTTCTTCCCGTACCACTGCTTGAAGAAGGTGTCTTCCAGGAACTGGCAGTAGGACTGGGAGTTGAGCTTGACTCCATCCTCAACCCGAAAAGGCCCCACAGCTCATCTTTGATGATATCAGCCCAAACCAGTACTGCACCTCCACCTTGCTGGCGCCTGAGTCGGACTGGAGCTCTCTGCCCTTTACCAATCCAGCCACGGGCCCATCCATTTGGCCCATCAAGACTCACTCTCATTTCATCAGTCCATAAAACCTTAGAAAAATCAGTCTTGAGATATTTCTTGGCCCAGTCTTGACGCTTCAGCTTGTGTGTCTTGTTCAGTGGTGGTCGTCTTTCAGCCTTTCTTACCTTGGCCATGTCTCTGAGTATTGCACACCTTGTGCTTTTGGGCACTCCAGTGATGTTGCAGCTCTGAAATATGGCCAAACTGGTGGCAAGTGGCATCGCGGCAGCTGCACGCTTGACTTTTCTCAGTTCATGGGCAGTTATTTTGCGCCTTGGTTTTTCCACACGCTTCTTGCGACCCTGTTGACTATTTTGAATGAAACGCATGATTGTTCGATGATCACGCTTCAGTAGCTTTGCAATTTTAAGAGTGCTGCATCCCTCTGCAAGATATCTCACTATTTTTGACTTTTCTGAGCCTGTCAAGTCCTTCTTTTGACCCATTTTGCCAAAGGAAAGGAAGCTGCCTAATAATTATGCACACCTGATATAGGGTGTTGATGTCATTAGACCACACCCCTTCTCATTACAGAGATGCACATCACCTAATATGCTTAATTGGTAGTAGGCTTTCGAGCCTATACAGCTTGGAGTAAGACAACATGCATAAAGAGGATGATGTGGTCAAAATACTCATTTGCCTAATAATTCTGCACTCCCTATATATATATATATATATATATATATATATGTGTATATATATTAATTATCATTCTATGTGTATTTTAATATTAATTGTGATGAGACCAATCTCGCCACTCTGCATTGGAGGAGCCTGGTTGCCCGTCTGCTGCCTTTAGACTATGGCCCCATGTTGAAACGCTTGATTTTCCGATGCAAAGACACAAAAGCCGGGTCATTCGGTGCTTGCCCTGTTTGAGCGGTGATACAGATAGCTATGCCATGGAGCCCATTCGTATAATGAGACTATGGGAAAGACTTTGGCTCCATGGCAATTGAACTGTATGTGTGTGATCTGAGCGCCATTCAGTAATAATGTGCGCTCAGATCTGAGCTATCTGGGGATATGTTGAATGTACCTGTTTAATGCAATGGTTGCGCAGTTATATATTTGTATGTATTTTATTGTCTTTTGCTACCATGTGTTCAATGGAGTTTTGCCTCCGTCCTTGGAGATAATTGGTTTACTTCCCAATTATCTCCAGGATAGAAGACTCTGTGGAACTGGTTTTGGGCAGAAAAGCCATGCTTCATTTTGTCACAAAGGACTTTGATCTATCTTTTAAACCAATGGACCAATTTAGATGATTTTGACATATGGTTGTATATGGTGTATGCTGATTCTGAAAATTTAATGTTTTATGTGAATGTGATGCATACTTTTAAAGTTATGAATAATGTGGAAAAACTGTATTTCTCTGCCTGTGATAATTACATTACCCATTGTGTAAGGTAATTGTATCACAGGCAGAGGGGATGATTTTGTGTGGGAGTGTCTGAGTGTATTGTACCTGTTTATTGGTTGTTTTCCAAAACCCTGTGGGTGGTACTAATGTGTAAGAATGTGTATATAAGAACAATAAACCCACAGCTCTGTCTGTTCATGCTTGACCCTCAAAACAGAGCCTTGTCTCATTCTTGGGGGGATTTATTGTATGCTGTTCCAGTAAGACTGCTAGGAGTGTAAACCTATTCGTATGGTTTTTCCTATTCGGCTGTTTAGGGCATTTATATGGTTTCCTGTTCGGCGGATTGGTGTCTTTGGTAGCTGCCTGTATATCTGGAAGGGGAATATCTCCTAAATGGCTTTTTACCTCTTTTATGCCTGGGGGTGCCGTTACATTAATATATATATATATATTAATATTAAAATACATTTAGAGAGTGTATGTGTGTGTATATGTGTGTATATATATATATATATATATATATATATATATATATATATTTAGAATATATATATATATAAATATATATAATTATTATTATTTTTTATGCACTGTTTTAACTTTTATTTAACTTTTTTCAGGCAGCAGGGGGACTACCTGTCATTCCAGGCACTCCCCCTGCTATGGATGGCTGTTCCATCCATGTGATCCATGTGCAAGACCTCGCGATCACATGGCCCAGGAGGGCCGGATCAGACGCAGGGGGACTGCCTGGGATGCCAGGCAAGTCCCCCCATCACGATCGCTGTCCTTAATGTTAATGTACTTGTTATTTTGTTTATAGCCTGTCCCTGCAGACTTTTCAATGTCAACGCTGCCTTTTTTGAGAAAAGGCAGTGTTTACATTACAGTCTAGTAACACCTCTAGTGGCAGTCACTCAGACAGCCACTAGAGGTTCTTCCTGTGTCAGTGATGACACGTGTGCAGCACTGGTGTTCAGCATCTCCATGCTCTGCATGGAGGAGCTGAACATTCCCCATAGAGATGCATTGATTCAGTGCATCTCTATGAGGCGATGCTGATTGGCGCAGTGCAGCATTTTGCCGTGCCTGTGCAATGGCCTCCCAAAATTGATGATCTCAACCATGAAGGCGGAGGAAGATGAGAACAACTGGGGTAAGATCGGCACAGCATGGGAGAAAAGGTGAGTAAAATCACCGATCTTAAGGGGGCCGGAAATCTAAACACATGTATATATTCCTGACACTCTAGTGTTCCTTTAAGCATGCATATTTTCACATCCTTTTAAGTAGTTTATAATATATTTCAATGGCAAATGTGCTGCCTTTCAAATTATTAACATGCAGGAATCACACATTCCTTGAGCTACAAATGCAGTTATTTCCAGCCAGTCTTGCCCACACTGCCTGGTCATTGGAGCTCTAGCCCAGTAATTCTAATGCTACCAGTTGTTTACATGTGGTTTAAATGGATATCATTTGATTTTATTTTAATACTTTTGATTGACAACATTCAAGGTTATTCATCAGTATACAGGATTGATACTAAATGCACAATAATCTGTGTGTAAATAAATTTCTACTTCTTTGCATCATATTGTTTATGAATTATTAATAAAGTTGTGTCATTCTCAATGGATCTATTATCTAAACAATTTAAGGAAAAATATGTAGAAGATTTTTGTTATAATATTAACCATCTGTCCAAACTAATTTCAGGCAGCTCTTCTGCTTGCTAGACTGCATGTCTGGACAGATGGAAGAGTTATTATTCCCCGTAACTAAAAAAGAACAAAATGCCCTCTAATGATTCTTGTTGATATACGTTTGCACTGTTAGAAATATCTATCCTATCTAATCTATCTGTCTTTCTGTCTATCTACCTACCTTTCGTCAGTGATGTGATGTGTCTGATCTATCTATTCATCTGTCTAACCTACTATAGCCTAAAAGATTTTATTTAAAATTTGAATGGCTGGATTATTACATACATTTAGTTTCCAGGCTTCAATAGTGCGAACTCACAAACATTGCTACTTTAGAATGCAGATAATCCCTATCCTTTTTCAAATACAATAATTCTGATGGTATTGTTGCAAATGCTCTGCTGAGAGTAACTGGACGTCTGCTTTGCTTTTTACTTTGCAAACATTGCTCCTATGATCCTCCCACCTCCAATGTGAACTCTGTTTTCCTTTTTGCTTGATATTCACACCATGACTGTCACATACTGTTTGTGTGTTCCAACACCAAATGCTAATCTTCATTACTGTGGTTGAGCCTCCTGTTTACTGTACAAGCTGTTCTATGTGTACAGCAATGCATGCATTGGGTGCAGTATATACACGATTTCTTGGAGAAATGTGTACATAAATGTTTATTTTGTGCTCAGTGGTAATATTAATTGCCTATATATATATATATGAGTATACCCAATGTGAACAGCACTCTACAGACAGATCTAGTTATTTTCCACCAGCTATATACTGTGTATATACTGGAATTTGGGGTTTGTAAGGGATCAAGAGAACATCTAAGAACACACTGACATCTGCTTACTTATACAATTTCTACAAATTAGTTAGAAACATCTATCTAGAAAGTCATTTTATATCTCACGCTCTCACTCAAACACTTATTGGCATACAAAAAGTAACCAAAATAGGTTCATGACATTTGTTCCAGTGTATTGATAGCAAATATGTCTACCTAAATATATACTTTCCTATATTTGCAATACACAATATATAGGTTATGTATGTAACCGTGCTAAATAAAACATCTGGATCCATCGATGTATGTAACTTTGCTGGCTTATTATACATAAGTGTTAATTCCACTGTATAACCATGCAAAATAATACATCTGGATTAATTATGTAATCGTCCAGTAACTTCATCTGAATTCATTGCAGGTTATAACCATGTAATATAATATATTTCGATTTATTATACAGGTGGATTTACTATACTTTCTATATTGCACTTACGGAATTATTACACCTGATTGTATCAGAGCTAAATGACATACCTGAATTCATAGTATTCTAACTGTTGCTGTTCTATATCAAGTATTTTGTTGTATAATACGCCTGGATGCATTGCTCCTTCTTTAACATGGTATCTCCCACTTTCATCATTTCAAACCATTTTTTTTGTTCCTTTCCCCCCCCCCAGAATTCTTTTAATCGCTCTCCTCTTTTTCCATGACAGTATCCCCTTCTCTTTATTTACCCATATCTGTTTCATGCACCCTTTTTTTCCATTGCTCCCATTTCCACTTTTTTTTTATGCTCTTCTGTATCATGTCCTTTGCTCTGATAATATTTTCATCCTATCTCTTTAATCATCTAAAGGTATGAGATATATTTCAGGGCTGTCTTTTAGATCTTCTCTTATAAGCATATGGAGGCGAGATGCCATTTAATTCTGCATCATGTCACCCTGAACACTGAGAAACTACACGTGAGGGCTGTGACTAGCACCAAGCAAGGCCAAGCTGTATTGTTTCTTTGGGGCATAGAAACTGGGGTTGTGTCTAGTTCAACCTGCAAGTTGGGGGACATTGAGCAACCACATACCTTGCAACATTGCAAGGTATGAAATTGGACTAATGGAAACTGCCAATGATGCTTTATATTTCTGTCAGTGACAATAACCCAAATGGTTGATACTATCTGAAAAGCAGTGGTGGCTGGTGAAGTTTTAAGATGGTGAGGAACCAGGCCGCTCCCCCAGATTTACACTCATCCCTATACAGTACAGAGATACTCTCACAATACAGAGAGCTGAGAATAATACCGTCATTCTCATACATTAAAACAAGCTGGGTGCAACCTAAAGATATCTATAAAATGCATAGCGCTAAATACAATACAGAGATACCCATACCACAAACACAAATGAGAAAAAACTAAGATATAATACACGGAGCTGGACACATCACAAATATAATAGCATTCCAGACTGACAATCTCCTGGCCTAGCCCTAGTGCGCACTGGACAATGGGAGCACATCTAATGATGCACATATCTAATTATAAATAAATTATCCGAAAGCCATTTCTTTATCTATCATTTGATATATCAATCATTTTCTTATGTACTAGTATACTTTGTTTTGCATTGGGCCATGCATAGGATATCTCAATAATCCTTCTCACGATTTGATGAACCTATGAGTAGTAACTGGGGTTGTGTCTAGTTCAACCTGCAAGTTTGGGGGACATTGAGCAACCACATACCTTGCAACATTGCAAGGTATGAAATTGGACTAATGGAAACTGCCAATGATGCTTTATATTTCTGTCAGTGACAATAACCCAAATGGTTGATACTATCTGAAAAGCAGTGGTGGCTGGTGAAGTTTTAAGATGGTGAGGAACCAGGCCGCTCCCCCAGATTTACACTCATCCCTATACAGTACAGAGATACTCTCACAATACAGAGAGCTGAGAATAATACCGTCATTCTCATACATTAAAACAAGCTGGGTGCAACCTAAAGATATCTATAAAATGCATAGCGCTAAATACAATACAGAGATACCCATACCACAAACACAAATGAGAAAAAACTAAGATATAATACACGGAGCTGGACACATCACAAATATAATAGCATTCCAGACTGACAATCTCCTGGCCTAGCCCTAGTGCGCACTGGACAATGGGAGCACATCTAATGATGCACATATCTAATTATAAATAAATTATCCGAAAGCCATTTCTTTATCTATCATTTGATATATCAATCATTTTCTTATGTACTAGTATACTTTGTTTTACACTTTCTGTAGACATTAAAACAGTATGCATACTACATTTTGTACAATAATATGAATTCAGTATATGAAAACTATTTTTGTATCTAAACACTAGCATAGCTAATTTATAGCATTGTTTTGCGCTTCTGTTCTCCTATCTATTATTCACCTAATAGAAGATGACCTCATTGAGACACTTTTTGATAACATTTTACAGTATAATATAAAGCATGACATTTCCAGACTTGATGTAATGTCTCTTTTTGGTGCTGTCTGCTAAGATGACAATGTGCTATGATATTAAAAGAGAAATGGTATTTACGATCAGTGTGATAAATTATCTGCAGCCACTGCTGGCAATATGAGGTAAATGTTCAAAGTCTAACCTATTAAAGAGAAAGTGACTGGAATAATATGTGTTAAGGCTAATAGGTTAGTAATAACCAGCCAGAGCAGTTTGTCAGCTGCATTTTACCTAACCAACACTCTTCTAATACTCCACTGTAGAAAAGAAAAAGTATTTAACCATTTAGAAGATATATCCCCAATGAAAATATGCTTGCATTTAATTATGCATTTTTTTATTGGTGGTATATCTAAAGACAACTTTAAAATGCTGCAGATCTTTTGTCTGCAGCTTTTGCAAGCGCTTCCCTTCTAACCCCGTCCAGACTTTCTGTGGCTGTCCAATCACAGACTTCCCGTGCTGCTCAATGAGAAATCTTGGCAAGGAAAGTGCTCTGGGCAATTGTTGCCTCTTACGTTTAGCTCCACTGAGCAACACTACCAGGACGTGACTCACAACCAGTGTGTTGTAACAAGATTGTAAATGTGCCAATTTCTATGGAAGTCTACACTTTCTGTAAAAACAAACAAAAAAAAACAGCTAAAGTGCTTTAGTTGTGTGGAGTGCTTCTTTAAGTTCTATTAACAATATACAGTTGTATTTCATGACCCTTTGAAATATTTAGCATAGATCAGGTTCTCTGGGAAATCTGATCAAAAAAGATGGTAGCAGTATTTGCAAAGTTTACAGGGTTATTGATTTTGGATACAACAAATGTGTAGCTGCAATGACATGGTAGTTATATTTTATGGCTGACAGGAAGTTTAGACTGTATAGATGAAGGTCTGCAATTAATAACTGGAGTCTTACTAACTGGGGTTTTCCACTCCCTACAGCATGAACAGGAGATTGAGCTCCAGAAGTTTTGGACTTTAGCGTGTAATAAAGTTTTGGCACTGTGTAGTTTTATGCAGTGTGAAACTTCAGTTCTTTCTTAACACTCTTCAGCAATGATTCAGCATCTTCATGAGTCCCTGACTGGATTCCGGCCTAACAACATTTTACAGATAAATTGAGGCCCAGGGCTTTTGAAGAACCCACTTGTGTTTGGCGGTTTTAAGGGTATTTGTACACTGAGGAAGGGACAGGGGTTCTGAAACGTCTGTCTTTCATATGCTCTTCACAAAAAATATAATCCCATGAGTGGGCCTTATCTACTATCTCCTTTTTTTGTTGTGCTTAAGTCACCTACCCCCTACCCCAGCTGATTCTCATGGTTACAGCTTCAGTCTCGTTCTAGGCATGTATTCCCTATATAAATGTTCTATCAGTTCCACGTAATATCTGTTTGCAATCTCACCAGAAAAACAACTACATGTCATTAGTGAACTGTTTATAAAAATATAAAAAGAAAATCAGACCCTACAGTGAGGTATTATGAATCAGACTTCTCAAATTGATCTAAGTTTCCTCTGTCCAGGATCAGAAGCTCAGAAATTGTGTTTACATAAAATAATCACTGAGCTTCCTTTATTAGAGATCTTATTTCAGGTATTGAGGTCTAAGTAGACCTTCAGAACTGTATGCACTCATTTCAGTTTTTGCCTTACACCAAATATTCAAACTTTTGTCTATCAGAAGTTAAACACTCACGTTGGCCTTTAGCCAAACACCCAGATCATCCACCACATGGTGGTCATGTGTTCAGTTTCAATTACTAGATTTACACCAGAATAAATACAGAACTTTTGCTATCTGTGATCATGTGCTCATTTTCTGATATTTGCTGTACGCCAGTCATCCAGATCTTCCTCTACCAGTGGTTATGTGCTAATTGGAGTTATTAACCTTACACCATAGACAAAGTACACTAGTACACCAGACACTAGTAGTAGTCATGTGTTCTATTCATTTGGTGACCTTGTGTCAACCTCCAAGAATTTTTTTCCTAGCTTGTTGCAAAATTGTGCTTCAAACTGGGTTTTTTTGCCTTCTTTTGGATCAACAGCAAAAAACAAATGTGAGGTAGGCTGAACTTCATGGACACAAGTCTCTTTTCAGCTATGTAACTATGTAACTTCAGTTCAATTATTTACCTTTTATTCAGGGCAGGATTTAACACACTTATTTTAGTTTGTGGCTTTTAGTGAAGGCTTCCTTTAGTTATGAATCAAACACTCATTCCAGAATAATTTGAATCCCCTAGTTTGAGTTTCCTCAAGTGGAATTCACACAATTTACATTTTTTCTGAATTTCACGATTAAGTTATCTTTGACATATATTGTTGTTATGCCGTATACAGGATATATATTACATTAAATATAAAGATAATAGTTTATCTAGTATGTTATGTCTCCTGTTATGCTATACAGCAGAACATTCATTAAATATTCATTTAGAGGATTTGGCTATATTTTACATATTTATATAGAAGCTTATGATTTATTTGGATTCTTATATTATATATTTGAGTTTTACTCACTAACTGTGAGTGTTGCATGAAGAAATTTTATGTTACTACTGTTTTGTTTTTGTATTTAGCAAACTCTCATACATTCAATAACTCTAACCCTGGGGTTACAGTTAGCTAAACCGTAAAGCTGGGCTTAGCTCACCTTAACAAGTACACCAATATTTACTCTATAGGTATCTAACCTTACCAGGGATGGGAATACAAGGGGTCTAAATGGATACCGATGCTCTGATAACAATCAGGACACAGGTATCACATTCCGCACCAATTCCAAACTTTAACCATTGTATTCCAATGCTGCTGTAACGGGTGTTGGTGGTATGATCGGCTAAGATCACCTTCTTAGTGAATTTATGCTGTACAGCCAATCAAAGCAATCGTTCAGTAGGATGAAATTAGGGGTGCCTTGTTATGTAGAGAAGCCTATTCTCTAAACTAATGGCAATGTGTAGCGCTGTATGTGAAGGTAATCAAAAGGCATGGCAAAAAAAAAACTAAAAAATGTTGACCACATGACCATTGTGTGGTTCCATAGTAAGAGACCCCTTATTTAATATGTAAAGGTTACATACTCTGTACTCTAGGGATTAAAAAAAACTATTTTGATATTTGTTTAGATTTTACCAGTATACATTTCCACTTAATAATGATCAGAACTGCTATTTCTAATTTGCTGTTCAATCACAGTTTTTTTTTGTTCAATGCAAAAATATATTTTTCAATACTTTTAACGGTACACATACATTATAACATTAGAGCTGTAGTTAAGCATATTGTTCAGTAATATCTAATCTAAGACACGCATAATATAACCCCTCCATGCACACACTCTAGAAAAGGTTTTACTATATGTACCACAGAGATTTTCAAAGCTATAATTTTACCGAAGCTGTACTTCTGACAACAAAATCCACACGAGTTAATCCCATGCAGTGTGGCATATAAAATCCTAACACTTTTATATTTTGACAATGACTCTTGCACTGAAAGATGGCTGGATCTGACCTCTCAATCTGACTTTGAGAGCACAATGATCTTTAATTGCTGCTAGCCACAGATCAAAGAAGGCTTATGGTATAGATTAATTACAGTTTAAAAGTACGCATTTATTTATTTATTTAAGTACATTTTTAAGTACAGGCAACGGTACAGATAACAGAATAAAAAAATAAGTAGTATGTTACCTCTCACTTTGAATATGTATGGTAGTTATGAATCATGTTTTAATATATAGAATAATTATCATCTCACTGATAATAAAATTATAAATGAAAGGGAAAGTTGGAAGACAAACACTTCCTCATGGTAAAAAGGACAATTTTAAAATATTTCCTTGTAAACGAGCTCTAAAGCACAGATTTCTGGATGTTATATTTCATGTATTAGTTTTTTTAGTTTAGTTTTTTTTCTTTTTTTATCTATGAAAGTCTTTAGCTGAGCTTCAACTCCCAGAAACATTTGCAATCCTTCCCCATCACATAAATGTATGTAATATTGGTTAGACAGCTGCAGGTAAGAAAGGAGGGACAGAATGGGAGTTGTACGCTCTTATAGTGTTAGACTGGCCATCGGGCATACCGGGGGAAATGCTGGTGGGCCACGATGGCCATGGGTCGAGGCCAGCAGGGGAGATCACAGGATAACTATCTGAGCACCAGCCCTGCTGTGTGTCTTCATGGGCCAGTGGGGAGATCAAAGATCAAGAGGCAGCAAGTGCTCAGGGCACCTGCCTTACAAAGACCTCTCATTGAGTTGCATTGGGAAGTCTGGCCAGGGGAAGGGGGGCAGGGCTTATAAAGGCTGCAGACAAGAGATCTGCAACTTTTACAACCTGTTCTATCCCCAAATTTAGAAAAATCCATAATTAAATGCATGTTTTCATTGGAGGTATATCTACTAAACAGTATTGTTTTATTTGTGTAGTGGAGTGTCCCTTTAAAGTTGTGCTGGTCCCTGATGTGTCTCTTGTGTTAGTTGCTTATTTTACTACACACTTATGTGCCCTAATGCACACTTGTGCCCTAATGCATTACATGGTAAATTTTGTACAGGTAAATTTTATTTTGAAATAGTATAGATAGTATTATATTTAGATATTTTTCTGTGATTGTAGAAATAAACGATTCCTGTTGTGAAGAAAGAAGAGCTGGGGTGAGGCATGTGATGGAAATGACCATAAATTATGCTCACCACCATTGTCTTTCAGAGTGATCCATAAATCCATAGTCCCAAGAAGCTCTGCAGACACGTTCCTTGTGCATCATTTCCTCATGAATCTTAGCAGATGTGTATTCTGGGAATCCTGGACAATTGTTTCAAAGGGCAGTCTGTACTGGAGTAACCTTTCATTTGATGCAAATTCAAATCTATTCCAAACTTATTCAAAAGCTAGTTTCCAAAATGTGTAATTATCTCCAGAGTAACCAATTTAAAGGATGTAATGTGTTTTTCTGTCTTCTAAGACCAGGATAAAGCTGTGAAGTATTTTTTCATCTTCTGAAAAAAAAATTTAAGTAAATATGATTCCGACTCATCCAATTAATTGTTTTAGAAATACAGTACTAAATAATCAATGGACCCTTTTTTCCTCTCCAGTACTTTCAGCAACAACTGACTTTCATTAAAATGTTCAATTGTACCTCTATTTCAGGGCCTCATTTTCTCTTTATTGATTTAAATAAACCCAGCAATGTGGAAACATGATAATAATATATAACTGTATTTAACTAATAATAGTACATTTAGCCTCTTTATTTCACTCTAGATGATATTGCTACACTTATTCTCAAACCTATATCATGCTTTTTTATGTGTATATTTTTTACATTTTACATATCTACTTGTCTGTTGATTCATCTCTCTATTTTTACTAACTTGTTATATAGAGTTACTTATAATTCCAGTATGTTTGCGAAATGAATGTTGTGCACTATATAAACATAATTTCAAATTTTTTATGCAAATGATATTGGCCGATTTGACCTCTTATTTTCTGTGACTTTAACATACAGGACGAGCCATCACACATATGCCGGAACAGCTTAATTCCTTTAGGGAGTCTTACATTAGATTGAATGTTTCATGTTATGTCTAGAACGTTTAGCAGCTGTTCATTCTCAGAGCTCGATCAGATGGTGGGCACAAACAGAAAACAAAAAATCCTATACTTTTTAATAGTCCTTTTCACCTCAGCAACAATATCAGGAAACCAAGAAAGCAAATAAATAATTAAAAAAGGCATAATTTCAGCAAGACATTGTTAAAATTGGGCAGTACTTCTTTGATTCTTTCTTTCCCCTTCTCACGGCAAGATAGAAAAACCCAACACACACAGACACTAATCTGCTGAAGGAATTGAATAACGTATTACCTGGCCTTATAATGGCCAGACCTATAGTAAAGAGAAGTCAAAGAGAAAGCCATGGTCAAACATAGGGGAGAACAGCATAAACGGGAAGACAAGCCAAGGTCAGGAACACAGAAAGCAGAGAGACGATTAAACAAGCCAGAGTCAGTAATAGTAAATCTAAAACGCACTCTTGGGTAATCAAGAACCACAAGAGGGCAACTTGCTACTGAAAAACCCTGGTTTATATAGCCAGGGATCCGATATTATTGCTTAGCGTCACATTAAAGCGCCTAAAGACGTTCGGGTGAATGCTGAACTCGGGAGCCTCTGTTCGTGCGAACCAGTAGGTTCGGCAATTAGAGTTGTACAATTATGACGGCGTGACTTCATACAAATAGACTCGTATGCAGAGCGTGTAGCGTTTGACCCGCCGCTGGATGGGTAAGCATGACACCCCTGCTCTCATTCCAGAATTCTCACACGTATTCACTCATTCCTATTCAACCCTTTCCCAGCTCATCATTCTGCATTTCGATCACCCTCACCTCAATAATTCTTTCCACATTCCCCAACTACCCTCTTTACCTACACAGGGATCAAAGAATGTTTCCCTTAGGTATTCTAGTGAGGCCACATAGATATGTGCCTTTCTCAACACAGACATATGTAGAATCCCTTTTTGGCTATCATACAGTGTTATGAAGCATGGCTCTTAGATGACAGATGATATTGTATCTCTGCTCTGTCAGAGATAAAATTTCCTTTAAATGTATTTTGGTTCAGAAGTCCACTATCTAGTACTAGAGATGGCAAAATAACACTCAGTCTGTAAAATATACATAAATGTGTCACTAATTTAATCAAGCTATTTTTTTCAAGTAATGATCTAGTGGTGGTATGTTGTCTTTAACTAATTGGCTAAATTTCAAAAGTCAAAATTAGATGGCTTGTTGCATTTATATGAAACACAAGTCAAATTTGGGAAAATAAAATCAGACTCGTTTTTAAACCACATCTTGTCTATTTTCATGTTGCAAGGCAGTCAGGTTGGCAGCACCCCATTAAAGGACATCTCTTTTGTGGTTAGAAGAAAAAAAATAGTTAGTGTAATTCAATTGCGCAAACAATGCAATAGACACGAATGTTAGAAGTTAGCAGAAGGTGTTTTTATACTGTCCTTATTTACTACAATATTTTGTAAATGTCCAGAATACTGCACCACAGTTGGTATAATGTAGGTATAATGAATATAAGGTTATGAATAATTTGTGCCGCGTGAAAATTAACCTTGAAGACAGGAAGCAGAGCAAGAATACCAAATGAAACACATTCTTTCTTCATTACTGACTGCGATGTTTTTAGGAGTTATCTGCAAAGCTAACAGTTTCCTTTTTATTGCTGTTGTTTAGATCAGGAGGAATATTGTACTATACGTAAGCTCTCCCGAGTCCTGTAGAAAGTGCTGGGTTTCACTTTTTGAAATCGCAAATTAAATCGTTGTGTGTGCAAATGGCACTTTCAAAGGCTCCTGCTTCAAAGGTAAAAATTAGAAAAAAAGGGGAAAATAGCTACTGCATCCTGAGCTGCCATAATATGGGTGTTCTACAGACTCTGTGTTGTTTTGGAGAACCTGAAAAGGGAATACATAACTGTCAGTTCAAATGATATCTCTCTGAACATATAGAAATTAATACGGATAGACAAGAGCACTTTTAACTTGATTTCTGTCTAAACATGCAGGATGTAGAATGACTCTTGACATCTACTTTTAAAATTGTAGCGATCTTCGTTTGAAAATATAAGGATCTTCCTGTCTTTCTTCTTTGAAAGAACTTATTAGCAAATGCAATCATATAGCCTGGAAGAAGCGTTACACTTTGTTTTAACTATATATATTTAATATATGGCAGGCAATATATTTTATTTTGGGCTGAGATTGGGAAGATGCTTAGAAATGAGATGTTTGCCATGGGTAAAAAAAAGAGACTGGAGATTGCGAGTAGAGTTGATGCAGAATAGTGACGGTTCCTGCAGGGTTGATGTGTTTTATGTAAATTTTATTGGGTAAATAGTATATCTATATGCACATGGTAGGCATGAATTTAGGACCATGTGAGAGGGCTAGTACGTGGCATTTACAGTAATACCATAAGTAGGTAGTGCCTATAACTGGGACAGACCTGCCTAAAAAGCGTTGGTGTCAGGCTGTCATGAAAAAACCCCAGGATGATCATCCTTATTTCTGACGGGCCCCACTCAGAGCTGCATATAAACAGAGCAATGCATTTCTGAGCACATGGACTCCATTCCAAGAGTGTAGCATGATTTGGTTGCTCAGGACAGGAACTCAGGGTGGTGGAACTAGAGCTCTAACTCAGGGTAGTCACATTGAATCTGGGATAGTGTCTATGGCTCTTATTAAGAGAAGTTCTGAACTTGTGGCTCTTCTCCAGTTATAGTCCATTTCAACTTATAGTGGACAGAGAATGCAAAAAGGGTGAAAACCACAGAGACACAAAAGAGATCAGAGCAGATAACATGAATGTTAACAGCCACACGAGTAGGACGCATTTAGTGAGTCCAAAGGAGTAAGTCATAAAGAGGGATCTGGAGGAATGAGAACAGGGATATTGAAATCACCAAAGTAGAATTGAGTGCCAATATAGGAAGTGCATGAACCAGGATCATACACGTTTTAGGAAATACAGGAACAGCACAGAAGGAGGGGATTCATGCTTAATGAAATTGTGTAAGTAAAATTTACTTTAAAGGACCACTATAGTGACAGGAAAACATACACGTTTTCTTGGCACTATAGTGCCCTAAAGGGTGGCCCTCTGAAACTGCTATGTTTATAGAAAAAAGGGTTAATCCTAGCTGGACCTGGCACCCAGACCACTTTATTAAGCTGAAGTGGTCTGGGTGCCTATAGTGGTCCTTTAATGTTGTTATTATTATTATGCTGACAAAATATACAAGCAAAGGCAAATTAATGGTTTAATATGTGTTTTGCCACCACCATACTTACCAATACAATGTTTCACTAATTTCAGACCCAGAACTGACCGACTATTAGATAGGACTGGTTACTTATTTTTTAGTATTCTCTTGTGAATTGGATTGTGACTGTTTTCCTCATCTATGCAGTAGTCCAAATGCTGCGTATTTTTATTTTGTTATTTTATACATTATTTTGTTGATTGGGCATGTTGTAGATTTTTGTTTTATTTCATCGAACAGAACACAATGCTCTTCTTGGTTGCATTTATAATAGGGTTTAATCAATAGAATTGCCATCTGTGCAGTGGTTAATTCACAGCATAGAGTACGTGGAAGTAAAATAAATTAGCAGTTTTCCAATACTACATATCTGGCAAATGTCAGATTATTTATGCACGCACAGATTCTTGTTTTATTCCATAAAACTCTCATGGAGAAACGAAATGAGTGTTTTGAAAGGTGAGATATGTTCTAACCTATTTGCCACCAGAGTCAATAAAGCTGTTCTTGTACAGGGACAATATTTTTCTGTGTTTTTAGGGTTATATTCAGGCTTTTTATTCTATAAATAGATTTAAGGGAATTCATCAATGGAAATGCTCAAGTTATAATGAAACTCTTGCAAATAGTACAGTGATTTAAGGATTCCCTGACTGAGAATTTAAAGGCTATATTGCTTGATAAAATATATATGTGATGCTGTCTTCCATGCAAACCATTGGTATGTGCACAATCCATACACAGATGTTACCCCACTGGTTGAATATTATAAGATAAAAAAATGATAGTCTTGCACACCTAGCAATCCTTTTTATTTTCTCTGTCCTCACTGGTTGACCTCCATCCCACGAGTAGACATGTGCATACAGTTTCAAATAAATTGTGATTCGTCTAACATTTTGGGTGATCAGTGGTCTGTTTGAAATCTCTAATTCTGAAACGCTATATATTGAGGTATCATGAAAAAAATGAAATGGACAATGCACTAATCATTTTGAGATTTAAAGTTCTGTCACTGGCGCCCAAAATTTTTTTTTAAAAAAAGGAAAAAATGATGACTAAGGGACAGCCATTAAATGTTGATTTTATACACAGGTCAAGTGAGAATTGACCAACAGAGTGGAAAAAAAAGGAGAAGGAAAAAAAACCTATAAAAATAAATAAATCTATATTTATATATGTTTACTTCTCACTGGACTAAACTAAATTTCACAAAAATGTGCCTTATAGTCTGAAATAAATTAGTCAGAAATGTTAATTCCTTTTGTTAATAAATATATATATATATATATACATATATATATATATTCACTCATATATCTAACTGGTGATGGCTCTTACCGTCAGTCATAATAAAATCAGAGAAAATGACAACTAGTTAATGGCAACATGAGATTTCAGAATCTGTGCAATAAATGGCAGTTTATTGAACAAAACTGTAGTAAGCTGCTTCATATTATATAGTAATATTATTTAAACACACTATAATTAGCATTCTTTAAAGCAATTTTATCATGTTTCCTATTAATTGGTCTTCGAATTGCCTTTGAGAAAAGCATAATTAAAGTACTCCCTCTGACATTTATAGAACTGTAGTTTCCCAGACAATGGTGCTCTCACAATTTCTCTGTATATTTTCTACAGTAATTCGTACAACACAGCACATTTGATACAAGAACATATTGCCACATTTCTTTGTCCTCATTTAGAGTATTTCCAAAACTTGTCGTTGTGCATCATCTCTATATGTCAAGTATGATTATTGTATTATTGATTAAAAGCCTCCTTGGGCATAGTAATTATACAATATTTTTTGTTCATATTTTTTTAAATTATGCCCCACAAACACTTACAGCCTCTATTTAATTCTTCTTTACAGCCCCTATCATTCACTATATGACATCACCTATCCCCATCTACATTACAGCGGCTGTCTCCCTAACACTACATCTCCTATTCTAGAGCCAATATTCATCCCACAGTACAGTACCATCCTGCAGACAATACCACGTACCTGCAGAGTTCCCATCACTACACTACACCCTGTGCTCCACACTGCTGCTCCTAACCCCTCTACAGTACTGCCAATAATCCCCCATAAACTACCTTTTCTATACTGCAGCCCCGTCCTCCCACACTAGAGCCCCATTCGCCCTATACTACAGCTCCTAGCCCTCCTACCCTAACCCCACTACAAACACTACACCACCTCCTACACTTTGTCGCTATCCTCAAAAACACTCACTAAAGCCAGTACACCAGGCACTGCAGCCCTCCCCCCTCAAACTCACTACACAGGGCTGCCATCAGAAATGTTGGGGCCCCTGACACAGCTCAGGGTCTGGGCCCCCCGGTGCCTGCACCCGAGTCCGCCCAAAGTGCTGCCCCCCCTCCGAATCCGCCCACAGGGATGCAGTGTCTGCAGGACCGGTGCAAGGATTTTTGCCGCCCTAGGCAAAAGTAAAGTTTGCCGCCCCCCCATGTGACATCACAATGCCCCACCCATATGATCTGCCATGTTAACTAACACCAGTGCTGCGGTGTTTGCATTAAAAGGCCTGCAGGGACAGGCTAGACACCAGAACCACTACATTAAGCTGCAGTGGTTCTGGGGACTATAGTGTCCCTTTAATGTGAGGTAAATTAGAGATTAGTGCCATGAATAATATACTAGATTGCCTACTTACAACCAGATGAGGATGATGATGGGCTCTAGCTGCCGTCTGGCTCCACTGGTCTGGTGTACAACAGGCTCTCTGGAGGCGGTTTGTAACTGTGGTCACAAAAATCACTGTTCTGGGAGAACGGGAAGCAGCTCCATTTTTTTGAGGGCCCTTTACACAGCTCAAGGTCTGGGTCCCAGGGTCCACCTTCATGTTCCACCAATGAGTTTGTTCACAGGGAGTGGAGTGTGTGTGTGGGGGATGTCCTGATGTGTGTAAGGAATGCATTGTGTGAATCTGTGTTTGTATGTGTAAGGGCTGCAAGATGAGTTTGTGTATGTATGGGATGCAGTGTGTGCGTCTGTAAGGGATGCATTGCTTGTGTACGTGTGTCTGTGTGTAATGCATTGTGTGTTTTTCTGTGTGCAAGGTGTGCATTGTGTGTGATGGATGTCAATCTCTCCCCCTCTCCCCGTCAATTTCCTTCTCCCCCCCTCTCCCTCCAATTTCCTTCATCTCCCCCTCCCTCTCCAATTTCCTTCTTCCCCCCTCCAATTTCCTTCTTCTCCCCCTCCCTCCCTCTCTCCAATTTCCTTCTTCTCCCCCTCCCTCTCCAATTTCCTTCTTCCCCCCTCCAATTTCCTTCTTCTCCCTCTCATTTCCTTCTCTCTCCCCTCCAATTTCCTTCCCCTCCTCCCGTCCCTCAAATTTCCTTCCTCTCCCCGTCCCTCAAATTTCCTTCCTCTCCCCGTCCCTCAAATTTAATTCCTTTCCCCCCTCCCCCTCAAATTTCCTTCCTCTCCCCCTCCCTCAAATTTAATTCCTTTCCCCCCTCCCCCTCAAATTTAATTCCTCTCCTCCCCTCAAATTTCATTCCTGTCCCCCTCCCCCTCGAATTTCATTCCTGCCCCCCCTCCCTCAAATTTAATTTCTTCCCTCCCTCCCTCAAATTTCATTCCTCCCCCCCTTCCATTTCATTCCTTCCCCCACCCATTTCATTCCTCCCCTTCCATTCCTCCCCCCCCCTCCATCTTCCATTTCATTCCTTCCCCCCTCCCATTTCATTCCTCCCCCCCTCCATTTAATTCCTTCTCCCCCTTTCCTTCTCCCCCCCTCCATCTCCCATTTCATTTCCTCCCCCCTCCCATTCCTTCTCCCCTCCATTTCATTCCTCCCCATCTCATTTCCTCCCCCCACTGCACCTGTTGGCAGTGGGGGGAGCACTCTCTGTGTGCTTCCTCTTCAGCTCCCGCGCACCGTACTGATGCCGGAGCCGGAAGATGTCATCATCCGGCTCCGGCATCAGTACGGTGCGCGAGGGAGCTGAAGAGGAAGTATACAGAGAGTGCTCCCTCGCGCGCCGGCCGTCTGTCAGGGCCAGCCTTTGGGGGGCCCTGAGGGGACCGGCTGCTGGGCCCCCCAGGAGAAGAGGCTGGCCCTGTGAGTACATACCGGGGTCGCAGGACCCCCTGCGACCCGGTATGTACCCACTGAATGTGGGGCCCGGACGACCTGAGCAGTCCGGGCCCCCCAGGACCGCCGGGCCCATGACAACCGTTGCGGTTGTCATGCCCTGATGGCGGCCCTGACACTACAGATTATATTTCCCACAAACACACACATTTCACACTGTACATCCCCACACTGCCACCCTATCAGTGCCACATGGACACAGCACATATTTACCTCACACACACTGAAGCTACTATCCACTCAGAAATACTACAACTCCACATGAACATCCCTCTTCACTTACACACTACAAGCAGACCTCTGATGTATTACAGTGACAGGGATTTCATTCTGAAACAGTCATATGCAGCACTGAATGTATATGGCCATTAGTAACAATACATTCATATGTATTTAATATGCTGTTACATTTCTTGAAGCAATTTTATTGTATTTTAACTTTGTGTTCTGATGTACAGTGATGATTTGTTCTTTTGTTACATGAACATTAACAAATTCAATTAATTTTGATATAAATGTATTTTCTGATTACATTTCTGTTGTAATATGATACAACCAATGCTGACTTCTATTAGAAAACAAAGCACTTGCATGCATTTAATCTCCAGAAACACAATCAATACGCATGCATTGTCAGTAGATTACTTTTTCTGCTTATTGGCAATGTTTTTTATCGTTGTAAGTTTATTTTTATTTTTTGCCGCCATCCAATTATTTGTGAAAGGTCTATTGCTATTGTCTTTTTGTCTCTTAAGCCTGGCTGGATAGTCTCAGGCAGCTTTAAATAAAGTTTGAGCCCAGAAACATGTATTTTCAAATTTTCACTTATGTAATGCGAGAACAAAAGAATATCTTTAATATTTTAAAGCTTTATTTGTACACACAAGAACAAATACCCAGTAACATATAACTAAGTACATTTCTCACGCTCCTTCCGAAATGTGTAGAATGTACCATAATAGTGTAATTATCTATTTATTTATTTTTGGAGGGAAGTAAGGGGTACCTGGGCATTCTGTGCCTGCAGGTTCCTGATATGTAAATTTAACCCTGGTGATATCTCATTCAGTCTTTACAGTGTTTAAAAATAAAAATCACACAGGAAAATGCAACTATAGTAAATTAAAATTCCTTAAAATAAAAATAATATAATTCAGCAGCTATACACAAAATAAAGTTCCTTAAAATCTTTACCTACCGGTAAATAATGTTTGCAAAAATGAGTGTCAGCGTTATATTTGATAACCTTACATTAGGCGATCAGTATGAGTATGGAAACCAACAACTTATAACTGTGGATTGATAATATATATATATCAGACCAAATGTACCACAATAAGTTTGATTACACACAACAACAAAAAATATATAAAGCTTGCTCAAGGCTCCAAAAAGTCCTCGATGAAAGTTTTTAAGAGGTTAATCTTGTCTTGCAGCAGAGATGTAACCTCTATCGATACACTGTAGCTCAATGAAGAGTGTACCTTAAAAGGATACAAATAATATTTTCCATAGCATAATACTGCTATTTATTCATATAGAAAGAGGGGAGATGGAATCTTTTTGGACCCTTGAGCACGTTTTATATATATATTTTGTTTGTGTGTAATCAAACTTATTGTGGTACATATGATCTGATATATATATTATCAATCCACAGTTATAAATTGTTGGTTTCCATACTCCTACTGATCGCCTAATGTTATCAAATATAGCGCTCACACTCATTTTTGCAAACTTTACAGTGTTTAGTTGGAAGAGCAGGAAATAATCTTTTATGGTCTCGTGTCACTGGTAAAATCTTTTTTTTAAGAATCAAATCATGTTAGAAATGTAATTAAGTAATAATTATTAAATTAATCTAATTTTCAGAACCTTGCATAATTTAACATTATCTGCTAGAAGCTCCCTATTGAGAAAAGAGAGTGAAAAACAAAGTACTGTGTCTTGTTCACTCTCATTTCTCAATGGGGAGCTATTAAGCCACTCTCAGACGGTACTGAGACTTTCTGATTAAAGCCTTGGACACTGAGCCGAAGTCCAGGGGCAGAGCTATCTGGCGCCGGCTTGAAGAATTTAAGCTAAAACCATTTGTTCATGATTTAACTCCTTTAGATAAGCTGGTGCTAAGGACCTCCTTGCAGCATAACAACTTAATTGTGATTAGTTCTTGTGGTGACAGGAGTGGTCATACTAATTGCCTTTTAATTAGTATGTCTAAAATAATTTTACAATGCATGACAAGAACCATACCAACTAAATTATGCTTTTGGCCCAGAGAGGGCTGGGTAGCTGGCCCTGTTCACCCCCTATTGTCCAAGGAGGTTATCCTGGACTCTGTAAAAAAGTGCTGTTCTGTTGGACCCACTTGCTTACCTGTTTACCATTGCACCTGTTCTAGAACTCCTGGTCTTCATGCAACTAGAAGTGAGAACCACCCTCAATAAAGCTGGATTCAAGACTGATTGGGCCTTGTTTGGCAGAGCTAAAAATATTTTTCAAAGCTCGTATACTTTATCAGGAGTGCAATTATTTAGTAAGTATATGTTCTTTTTTAGTTGTAGTTCTGGTGGGGTCAAGTATCATATTGTTAGAATAGTTTATAGAGTTCCTCTGGCCTTCCCACCTTGTTTTTACCTACTATGGGTGAAATTTCTCCCTGGCACACATCTCAGGGATTACACTTTGGGTTTTGGATTAGTACTTTTACATTTTTTCACTTCTCCTCTTCTTACTTATTCTGTCTCCCCTCAGCTCCCATTTTTCTCCTCTATCTACCTGACTTCTCCTGTGCTTTAGTCCAACTTTTACATTAACTTTTATACCATATATATATATTTATATATATCTCATCTCTTTAGGCGTCAGTCAAGCATATATTTTAATCTACCGCCACTATACATGATCGTGAGTCATGCATTCAACTCCATAACATGCTTTAAGATTACAGCGATCTGTTTATTTATTTTATTTTTTTTAGATATTCATATGAGTATAACATTTCCCTTGGTATCCTATATACTTTAGACATCAGCTTTAATTTTTTTGTTAAATTTTTTTGTTCAGCATAACATCACAGGGTGCCCCTTTTTTGTTTGTGTTATATTACAGGTAGTTAAGTGTGTTGTATGGTAGACATGTGCATTCGATTTCGACCGAAAATTTTTGTTTTTTCGTATGTGTTTAGTAAAACGTAAACAAAAGCCCTACATACGAAATATAAACGAAACGAAGGACATATGCCGAATGCATTACATTTTTGTTTTGTTTGTTTAATAGACTCTGTGCTGCAGGGGAATTAACCCCCACCGCATGGAGAAATAACACTGTACATGCGCGAAAAAAACAACAAGGAGGGAGCCGGCAGTGCAGACATTAGATCCCCCCCTTTAATTACTGTCCCCACCTGCGGGTCATGGGTGGGGACCTGGAGGGGGGGCACTATTTCCCCCCCATTTTAGTTTTTTGAGCTCCTTCCTTGCTTTTTATTCTTTGCGCATGTGCAGTGCTATTTTGTCCTAATGGACGAAAACTATTTTTTTACAGAATTTTGCTAGAAAACAAATAGTTTATTAACAAAAATCGGGATTGACTAATTAAATTTTTATTTAGTACGAAATCATCATTCATACGAAACGAATATTTTACTGGTTCACATGTCTGTATGGTTCCTTAATTTTAAGTTTCCATCAAGCATACACCCACCTCTACCGTTGCTGTATTTGACTGTATACTATGCAATCACTGTCACAACTTGCTTTAGGATTACAGAGATATCTCTAAAATCAGCAGTCACCTAGTGTATTTTTTTCTTGCAAATTCCTGTCTATGTAATGCAGCATATGGTTCAACTTTTTTTGATTGTGATGTATTATAGGCAGTAAGGAGTGTTATATTGTTATATGTCTTGTATACACCCAGATGGGCTTGTCTGAATCAGTGTTAATTTTGGAGCCAAATTTTAATTTTGTTTCAGTCATAGTTTTTTGACTAAAAAGCCATTTTAATTTTAGTCATATTTTAGTCATATCAATTGTTTTAGTTTTAGTCTTCTTTTAGTCGACTAAATTTTGACTATTGTTAGTTGACAAAAGTAACACTGGTCTGAAACCTATACAACTTGTATTTCAGTTAACAAACTTGCGCAAGCCAATAAAGCCATATTAAGAACAAAAAAGGTAACTTATATAAAATGAGTCAGTGAACTAATTTTAAATGTGCATAATATTGGTCCTGCATCATGGTCATTGGTAAAGCAATGTTTTGTATTCCTTACTTGGATGCTTTGGTGTCCTCCTTTAAAAATCAAAGTAAAAAAAAAAAAAAAATATGAAGCATTGTATGTAAGTTAAAACCCATAAGCTAAACTGATGTCTATAATATTTTACATTAACCAAGAATGACCTACTACATCTTGGTTCTCTCTGTGTAATTTATTATATTTGACATTTTTTGCTGCTTTGAGACAAAACTACTTTTTTCATTTTTATCTTGTATTCATATCGTCATTCTGAAGACAATGTTTCTGATATTGCATTACTTCTATATTTAGCCTAAGAATGTGTGTACTGAGTTTGTATTTGCCTTATTCATGCCTTATTAACGTAACTTCTGTTACTTAGACTTAGATGGTTATTGTATTTTGTACTTTAATTTTTATATTATTAGTCTTGATTTGGGTTACGTTGATCTGTGTCCAATACTTAAAGGGACACTACACTGCCAAAATACAAAATAAACAAAAATTATTGTTTAGTAGATATAGCCCAAATGAAAACTTGCATATTTTTTTTTTTTTATATATATATTTTCATTGGGGCCATTAAGGGTCTATATAAAACCAATTTGCAAAACCTGCAAGTCTATTGTCTGAAGCCTTTAAAAGGCCCTTCCCTTCTTACTCCACCAATACTTTCTGTGGGAGAAGTCCACTGAGCTAACCAAACCATGAAGTAACAGGATCGGTTATCTGATTGATAGTCAAGGGGTTGTAACCAGATTAATTTATAAAGGTTTAAACTTATGTTGAAAATACACTTTTTGCAAAATTAAAAAAAAAAAGACACATTCTTCATACATAAAGCATTTCAGGAAGCTAAAGTGCTTTATGGGTCTGAAGTGTTCCTTTAACCCCTTAAGAACCAGACTGTTTTTGCGATGTTGTACATTTGCGACCAGGCATATTTTTATACTTTTGTGGTGTTTGTGTTTAGCTGTAATTTTCCGCTCTCTCATTTACTGTTCCCATACAAATTTTATATTGTTTTTTTCAGGACAAAAAGGGCTTTCTTTACATACCATTATTTATATAATCTCATGTAATTTAATTTAAAAAAAATGATGAAAAATTGAAAAAAATACATGTTTTTTTACTTTTACTTGAAAAATCTTTTACTCATCTACAAAAGCGAATGAAAAAAACTGCTAAATAGATTCAAAATGTTGTCCCGAGTTTAAAAATACCCCGTGTTTACGTGCTTTTTTGCTTTTTTTTGCAAGTTATAGGACTATAGGTACAAGTAGGATATTGCGGTTTCAAAACAAACATTTTTAAAATTTATCAATAATGACATTGTAATACTATTATCTGTCATAAATCTCTGAATAACACCCCACATGTACATATTTTTTTTAAAGTAGACAACCCAGGGTATTCAATATGGGGTATGTCCAGTCTTCTTTAGTAGCCACTTAGTCGAAAACACTGGCCAAAGTTAGCATTCATATTTGTTTGTGTGTGAAAAAAGTAAAAAACTAAATTGAACTCTAATTTTGGCCAGTGTTTGTGACTAAGTGGTTACTAAAAATGACTGGACATACCCCATTTGCAAAACCTTGGGTTGTCTTCTTTTGCAAATGGTATGCCATCATGGGGGTAATTCTCATTCCTGGGCTACCATATGCTCTCAAAGGCAACATAACCAACCCGGCCATTTTCAATGTAAAAATAATTGACCCATATATTTGACCCTGTAACTTTCAAAAATGCTATAAAACCTGTACATGGGGGGTACTGTTTTACTCGGGAGACTTTGCTATACACAAATATTAGTGTTTCAAAACTGGAAAACGTATCACAACAATTATATCATCAGTAAAAGTGCTCTTTGTGAGTGAAAAATGCAAAAAACTTCACTTTCACTGACAATATCATTGCTGTGATATGTTTTACTGTTTTGAATCACTAATATTTGTGTTCAGCGAAGTAAAACAGTACCCCCCATGTACAGGTTTTAGGGTGTCGTAGAACGTTACAGGGCAAAATACAGTGCTAGCAAATTAAATTCTCTAAAATTACTTAATTATGTGAAAATATTACATAAACACGCACGTAGAATTTAAATATATATGCATATTTATATGTTTGAAGTCTACGTGTATATTTATATAATTATTTATGTAATTATGTATATGGACATATGTATATTTCGTTTTATTTATATGTACATAGATATATATACAAATTTATTCTAATTGTATTTTGATATAAATATATATATATATATATATATATATATATATTATCAAAATACAGTTAGAATAAAATTTCATATATATATAATTTTTTTAAATTATTATTTTTACATTTTTTAATTTAAATTACTTATTATTTATATTTTATAATAATATACATATACAATATATATAGTTATTGTATATATTATATATACGTGTGTAATTTAATTATAAGTGAATTTTTATATTAATATATGTACAGATTAATATAAAACTACACTTAGTATGACATTATATATATATATATAATATATATACACACATATATAAAAAAAAATTTAATTAACACTAACTTTATTTTTTTTAATGATTTTACAGTTGCAGGGAGACTGCCTGTCAGCACAGACAGTCCCCCTGCAGGCAGACACATGGACACCTATTGTGACCATGTGACTGCTCTGTTGAGCGAGCACATGGCCACAGGGGTCCTCATCCAGTGTGGGGAGACTGTCTGGGCTGCAGGCAGTCTCCCCACAATGGGAGCAACACCGATCGCAGCCGGGCAAACGACGGCGATCAGGTAAGTAACTAAGACCATTAGGACGGTTCAGGACCGTCAGCGGTCAGCAATGGGAAAATGCCGATGACGGTTCTGAACCGTCCGCGGTCCTTAAGGGGTTAAAATGGCAATGGCACTCTCCTCCCCTCCTCTGAAAAATGAGTATTCCAGAAAGACAGAATCTTTGTGAAATACTAATTTTCACTGAAATTCGAACCCAGTCAAAAGATATACAGAGTCAAAGTAGGAACTTTATATTGTATTGTATTTCTCATCCACCTCACTTTCTCAGACTCTTGGCAGTCTGAGTGTCAATCCCGACAGCTGTCACCAGTAACAGCTGCAAAGAATTGGCCCTGTCTATGGAGGATTCCTTGTTCCTGCAGAATCCTCCATAGACCTCAGTGCTTTGCTCTCGCATATGTGTGGGAGTACAGCAGTGACGTTGGCTCCTGGTGCTGAATCCCCAAACCGAGGAAGATGGTAGAACCCGTGAGAGACAATTTCAGGTAAGTAAATCTCACGTTTCCCGCCCCCTCCGTCCCCTAAATTTGGAAAAGTCCCCAGAAGGTGAGTGACCCTTCAAAACAATAATCATTTTAATCACCTTTATTTTCTATTGTATTGTATTGTATTTTGCAATATAAACACAAGGGACTGGTTTCACAGTCTCCACTGTATGAAAGAAAACAAAAGGACTATAAATTGATTTGTTATTCCATTGTCTGACACTGTTACTCTCCTAGAAGGCATATAAATGCTCAATAAACACATATGGATACTGCTAGGATTTCTGCCATAAAACCTGTTTGCAGCACTTACAATATGCTTTTTTGAGCTTAAAAGAAAACTCTAGACACCATAGCAACTTTATTAAAATTAAGGTGAAATTCAGGTCCCTAGAGCTGGCTTTCCTTGAGAAGTTAATTCATCCTAGAATGGTTTAACCCTAAAGTCTGTATAAAATTGCCAAATCTCGCTGCTTCTATGTCCTTTCACTCTCAAAATCGCTTGTGCAGAATCTGACAGAGACGGTGCTGATTGGCTGAGAATGGTTAGTTGACTCTCAGCCAGTTGGTGACTCCACATTCATAAAACTGTCTTGAAAAAGCCAACCAGCGGTGTCGATACCCGCTTTTTGTTTCCTGAATTTAAGAAAACTGAACGACAGAGAGGAACTTTGAGATTAAACCGTCTGAAAAGAGACATGTGTCCATTAAGTTCAGCTTTTCTCACATTTGTTTTTTGCTGTTGATCCAAAAGAAAGCAAAAAAAAAAAAAAACAGTTAGAAGCACTTCCAATTTTGCACCAAACTAGGAAAAAAAAAAATCCCTCTTGACCCCAGAATGGCAGTCAGATCAAGAAGCTATTACCCTACATTGAAAAATTATATCATTAAATATCCTGTTTTAGCAAGTATGCATCTAGTTGCTGTTTAAACATCTGTACGGACTCTGATAAAACCACTTCTTCAGGCAGAGAATTCCATATCCTTATTGTTCTTACGGTAAAAAAACAAAACCTTTCCTTTGCCTTAGGTTATTCTGATGAAGTTGTTATGGTGGCCAAACTGGTACTTTAAGTAGGCTGGTGGGGAGAGTTTAATATCAGAAGCCTTGGCCAGTGTCCCCTGTAGTCCAGGCAGCCTTAAAAGCAGACTCTACTCTTCTAGAGGCTGTAAAACTCAATACTGTCCCAGCTCCTCCAGTGTATGTGTGTGAGGCTGGACAGGAAGAGGAAGGGATCACTTTCCATCTGCCCACTAGTAACCTCTCCTACAGGAAGGACCTTGCAGGAAGAGCAGGGGTAGAAACAAACTACATAACCACTCCGGCAGCTTGAATATGAGTACGTTGCAAATAACCCTTCAAACTCCCGCACTTATAAGTCTAAATAAACCTAAAAAGAAACCCTTTACCTTACTTCTATTTTTAACTTCTCTTAATAGCTAAACACCCCATGTACCTCAATACTAAATTTAACCCAATGCATGCCTTAAACCCAGTAATTTTAAGAAGCCTTTATACTAAAACGTTAATCCCACTCAAGTTAATCGTTTTAACACTAAACACCCCATGTAATCTAACTTTCACATTACCCTCTTCCTTACATTAAATCCCCATTTACCCTAACCACTTCTACCATTATATTTAACTCTGCATTCATTTACACAGCTGCATACACACACTGATTCACACAATGAGAACACTATACATTGCAGGCAGAGCAGAAATATTCACATACATACATTTATACACATGCAGCTGTCAAATATGAATATGTCCTAGATATTTTTTAGGTCTGCGACGTCCAGTTATTAAATTGATTACTTTATCTGCCCTCTTATTGTGGGTTGTGGAGCAGTTGGTGCCATAGATTGTTGTGCCTACAGTCGCCTGATATGTAAATCGGACCCTTAAAATGGGGACACGTTACTGGAGATTTGGGTACTAAATGCGAGGAGTCTAGTCTCTCAATACACATGTAAAACATATTTTGGGGAGGAACATACAATATACATATCCAGGGAACCATTTGCACATAAAATGTACAGTTTTCAATCTTGCAAAGCTAAATTTAAATGATCTGTCTCAATTCCAACCCAGAACTGGAAATATACTTAAAAAATTAGGTAGCACCCTGCACTTATCAGTAATGCTATTTTCTTTGCTTCCACTATCTTGTGGATAGGTTAAAAGTGGCTGATGGTGAAAAATGCAATGTAATGGATACACTGTATTTTCTAAAAACCTAATTTACGTCACAAATAACAGATAGTATGTAAAAGGCTTACCAGATGAAACCATATGTTCAGGGAGGAGAGGGCCTGAATAGCCACGTTCTAGGCATAGCATCCTTCACTGTCACTAGTGCCACGTGAACACTAAAAAATTGCAGAGAGCCACAGACAATATAATCCACATGGTTTATAACCAGTTTAAGAAATACATTTGATGCGGATTTAATCTCATTACAGCAGTTATTAGGTTAGTACCTGCAAAATCTACGTTCTTTGATGGAGCTGGCAGATAAGTATTTTTATGGTCATTATCTTTGCTTACGACACAATATTTTATCTGAGGTAAGTGTTTTTATTTAGTCTTGACAGATCTTAAAATATAATGAGCCTGCAGTACTGTAATTGTAAATAGTTTTCAGTAATTCATTGTAACAAATCATTTTTTGTGTATAAAAGCTATGAAAATTTCTGCCTATTCATAAAATAAGCATGACGGTTTTCAAATGTGTCAATTTCTTTTATTTCATATGTAAAGAAAAGATCCCATGTAATATAACCTTGGTGTGCATTATTTTCCGATGAATATATTTGAAGGGACACTATAGGCACCCAGACCACTTCAGCTCATTTAAGTGTCTGGGTGTAGTGTCTCTGGTCCATTAACCCTGCAATTTTTGATAAACTGCAATAATTACCTGCCAGGGTTAACTCCACCTCTGTCTATCAGAAAGCCACTAGAAGGAACTCCGGGTGGTTAGGCGACTTTTGTTTGCCTAACTGATGCTGGACGTCCTCATGGTATGCATAAGGAAATCCTGCGTAACCCAAAACTACATAGAAAAGCATTATGTAATAGGGAAGTCCTAATGCGAATGCGATGCTCGCCGCACATGCTTATTAGGTCCCCCACGACGGCTTAAGTTGGCAAAGGAGGAACGGAAGCAGTGCCTCAACCAGCTTGGAGGGGAAGGGGTGGGGGGGGGGCACGACTCAGGGGGGGCAGTATAGCTTAGTGCACCTGCTGGCTTATTCTTGGGTTGGGGGAGTGAGGGGCATCTTTAATATTCTTTATTTACTACGAACATAAACATAATTTGAAGGCTGAAGGCTGACCAAAGAGCACTGAAAATGACTGCCACTTACAAAATGGCTAAGCCGGAAGATGCATTGAAAGGAATCATTTACTTAAATACATGTAGTACTAAATGATACGCAAAGGGCCATAATGCATTTAATATTTCATTTTAAATATTATTTAATGGTTTTCCTTTAAGCAGGAGAACTTGGAATTGCTTTCGACCATAAGGACATAGAATTTCTACAGGCGAAGGAGGAGACCCTTGATTTTATTTGCAGTTGATAGAGAGAACCCTAACTACTTTGTTCCTTTCACAGGCCACATATACTGCCTGGCTGTATTAATCCTTGTTTCTATCAGCTGTAATGCTAGCATGAACTAGTCTAATGATACATTTCTGAGCAGGACTCAATCCCCGTTAACCAAATCCTGTTACTGCTCCACCTGCTGTTCCAAGTGTTTTTCACACATATACTGTTTAAACATTTTCATTTTTTTTAGACACAACAAAATCTATGTTTTCAAAGTGCTGCCACTGGATAGTTTTTTTTTTATAAGAATCAGTTGTGTAGTCTTTGCGTTTTTTGTGTCATCGGTCTCGTGGGAGCTGCATTTAATGTAATGTTTTCAACACTGTGTAAGACATTATCACACTGTGGTCTGTTACTAAGGGGCTTATGCACTCAACAGAGAAATGCAACAAATTGAACTCCTAATGGAAAAAAATATGACAATACCAAAGTTAGTTGTTTTTTTTTTCCTGTTCTGCTATTTTTCCCCAGATTTTGCAATTGTCTTCAATTCACTGCAATGTGCAAAATATAATTTGTGTATTTTTTTTTTTTGGGGGGGGGGTTGGAGGGAAGCTAATGTAGGACAGATTAAACACAGAAACAATTGTATATAGTAGTAGTAGATATATTGATATTGATTGTTACACTGTAGTATATATAGAAATACAACACGTAATCCATAAACCTGTAGACAAGTAATAATGTATAATATCATATGTTACTTTCATGAAATGTGTGCGTTGGTTTGACTTTGGTATATATCATAGCTGACTTTTTTCCACCACTGCTTTCTTCATCCTTTCACAAGGCAAGTGTGAAAGAGAAAGAAAGGGAAACTACTAGGGTTATTCACTAAAGTGAGAATTCTAAGTGAATTTAAAATGAATTTCAAATTTAAGGACAAAATAGTCAGCTATGCTTTAAGTTCAGTTACTATGACCTTAACCCCTTAAGGACCAAACTTCTGGAATAAAAGGGAATCATGACATGTCACACATGTCATGTGTCCTTCAGGGGTTAAATGGACACTTTAGTCACCAAAGTAACTTTAGCTTAATGAAGCAGTTTTGGTGTATATGTAATCACCCTGCAGTCTCACTGCTCAAATCTGTGATGTTTAGGAGTTAAATCACTGTGTTTATGCAGCCCCAGACAAACCTCCCTACATGTGACTTACATGGCATTCCAAAAAACTTTCTGTAAAGAGTCATCTAGTATTTACACTTCCTTTATTGCAAAATATGTTTAATTTAGAATTGCTCTGTTAATAGCAAGCTAGATCTTGCAGGAGCCTCCTGTGTGTAATTAAAGTTAAATTTACAGAGCACACGATAGCAAAAATGTAACTAAAGTTACATCTGATTGAATATGAAACCATTTAGTTTTCATGCAGGCTGTGTGAGTCTCAGCCAGGGGAAGTGTGGCTAGGGCTGCAGAAACAGAAACAAAAGTGATTAAACTCCTAAATGGCAGTGAATTGAGCAGTGGAACATCAAAGGCATAATCTACACACAAAAACTGTTTCATTAACCCCTTAAGGACACATGACATGTGTGACATGTCATGATTCCCTTTTATTCCAGAAGTTTGGTCCTTAAGGGGTTAAGCAAACATTGTCTTGTGATTATGGTGTCCCTTTAAATTTGAAATTCATTTTTAATTCCCAGTTTAGTAAATAATCCTGCCAGTCTTTCTCTGTTAGGGGTTCTTAACCTTTCTTGTGTTGTGACCCCCTGGCCTTTGCTGAAATTACATAAAGAGATACTGAGTGATAGCTCTATTAACTACTAACATTTATGCGTAAATTATGTCTGCTACAAGCAGAATATGAAAATATCTATCAGTGACAAATCTAATACTACTGTGGTCTGATGTCAATATTAATGACCGAACCGAATTGCCGAAGTGCTTCCTTATATTTGCAAACATCCAGAAGGAGCCTGTTTCTTCTATCTAAAACCCGATGAACAAACTTCAAAACCAAAGAGCCTGATCCTCTAAATGTTAAACTTATCAGTATTACTTGTTTCTTTATATTGTTGTTTAGTTAAATATAATTGTCATGTAACCTTTAATTTCTATTATAGGTTTTCCTTCTCTTCTCTTTCATATTCGCCTATAATTTCGTTTTGTAGGTTCTACTTCTCTCACAGCATATATCCTCATAACCTGATTAGGGAATATTGCCTAAACCTCTGTTTCTGTTGTCTTTCCTTATATTACCTATAATTGCATTTATAGGTTCTACTTCATACTCGCCTATAATTTCGTTTATAGGTTCTACTTCTCTCTCACAGCCTGTATCCTGATAACCTGCTTAGGGCATATTGCCTAAACCTAAATTTCTATTATCTCCTTTTTGTCTGTATTGTTTCCCTTTCCCTTAAGTTCTGCTATTCTTATTATTTTCTTGTCAAATCATGTCTAAAGTTAACCCCAGCATAAGTTTCTTGTCTGATCTGATGCAAAACCTGACACATGCCTTTAATCTAGACAAGCCTAGCTGACTGTAGTATACAATGTTCATACATTCCATATGCTCCAATCAAAGTGAAAGATGATTTAATTATTAATGACAGGTGAATTATAATTTATAGTTAAAGGAACACTTTAGCTTAACCAAAACAACTGTAGCTCAATGAAGCAGTTTTACTATATAGAGCATGCCCCTGCAGTCTCACTGCCATATAAGATACACCAGGTTGTTTATACATCCCTTGCCACACCTTCCTGCATGTGACTTACACAGCCTTCCTAAACACTTCCTGTAAAAAGTCATCTGTTTAAACTTTCTTTATTGCAAATCCTGTTTAATTTAGAATTTTTTATCCCATATTCTGTTAATAGCTTGGTAGACCCTGCAGGAGCCTCCTGTCTGAAATTTACAGAGCAGGAGATACAAACTTTTAAAGTAAGTTAACATGTAATTGAAAATGTAACCATTTTGTTTTCATGCAGGCTGTTTCAGTCACAGCCAGGAAAGATGCGACTAGGGCTGCATGGACAGAAACTAAAGTGATTTAACTCCTAAATGGCAGTGAATTGAACAGTGAAACCTAAGAGGCATGATCTATACACCAAAACTGCTTCATTAAGCTAAAGTTGTTTTGTGACTATAGTGACCCTTTGAGCCTTGAACATGAACCCCCTTTTGGGGATTTGCATCCTACCCTTTGAGATATATTATATGCTATAGTAGCAGCAACACTTTTATATTTATATCTTTACTGGTTAAGCTTTATGATTATATTAACGGTATAGGTAAAAAGGAATTAAGAGGGCTGAAGTACATGCAAAATACTGCCCAAATAATAAACAAATTGAGTGGTGCTTGTTCATTTCATAGGTAGTATTTTATACAGATCCTCTAAATCATTGATGGCAAATCTATTGCACGTCTTCCCTCTCTGTGGGCGTGCGGTCATGGTTGGCAGCAATGCAGTGACGGCACCTGCCTGCCCAAAATGGCAGGTGCCTACTCTGTTTTCGTGTTGGGAGGACCTGGGAACAGCTCTCCTGTCCTCCTGCTAGCAGGCTGTGTAGAGCATTGCCATGGGAACGTGCATTGCATTGCGAGGGACGACAGGAGAGCTGCATCCAAAACCTGTCCTACATACTTACCACCACCAGACCACCAGGGCTTGCTGTACCCCCCTCTCCTTCACCAAAGGTAAGAAGAAGGGAGGGGGGGATAAAGATTCTTCAATCTTTTTTTTTTTTTTATGTATCTTTACCACCTCCCCCCACACACAGCACTCCCCACACACACAGCTCTTCTCCTACCACACAGCACCTCCCCCACATACACAGCACTGCACCCCTCACCCATTCCCCTAACACACAGCATCCCCCTACAGACACAGCACTTCTCCCAAACACAGCACCTGTACCCCCACACACACAGCACCCCCCCACACACATACACACAGCACTTTTCTCACACAGCACCCCTCACACACAGCACTCCACACTCTTACACACAAACACATACACTGCACCCCCAATGCAGTATGTGTGTGTCTGTGTGTATTCAGCAGACTGTATGTGCATTCAGCAGTCTGGGTTTGTGTGTATGTATTCAGCAGTCTGTGTGTACTCAGCAGTCTGTCTCTGTGTACTCGGCATTATGTTTGTGTGTATTCAGCAGACTGTGTATATATGCAGCAGTCTGTGTGTGTGTATTTAGCGGACTGTGTGCATGTATTTAGCAGTTTGTGTGTGTCGGTGTGTGTATGTATTCAGCAGTCGGTGTGTGTATGTATTCAGCAGTCGGTGTGTGAATGTATTCAGCAGTCGTGTGTGAATGTGTTCAGCAGTCTGTGACTATATTCAGCAGTCTGTGTGTGTATGTATGTACTATTATTTATTTCACTTTGAGGGAAAAAAAAGTTGGCATGTATTGCGGTTTGGGTACTCGGGCTCAAAAAGGTTTGCCATTACGGCTCTAAATATTGTATGCTCAATGCAGCAACCAAGATCACATGATGTAAAATCCACAAGCAGAGAATGAATGGATTGCTGAAAGCCAGCTCACAATTCATTGCACTCTGTCCCCATCTACTGCTTTCACAGAACATTTAGAATGCCTGGCTAGCATTTGTTCTTCATACACTTATTTTGTGCAAGAAATCAGATTGCTCTGAGGAAATGCTCATAGTGTTAAACAATGCGTTCAAATGGGGAAATATACAGCAAAACATGCCATACCATTATGTCTTTCAATACTTTTTTTTTTTTTTAAATCGTGCACAGCCATCCATCCATCCACAGACCTAATTCATTGCTGTTAAATTAAAAACAAAATATTTCAAAATAATCAAAAACATGTCAGCATACATTATAGATTCCACATCAAAATGTTTTTTTTTTGTGCTCCTAACGTTTCTATTTTTTTCCCATTTTGGTGTAATTTTTTTGTGTTTTTTAATTTTATTTAGTTTATTTTGTCTTCTAGTGTTTTTTTTGTTTTGTTTTTTTATCCCATTGCTGACTCCAAATATGTGTGCCTGGTCTCCTTGTTGGAGTTTATTAAACATCAGCATAGGAGTCAAATACATTTCATTGCTTTTTTTTTTTTTGTCGTTGTGAATATATTCCCTCTGAGTGACACGGTTGTAAGTGATCTGGTGTTTATAAGTCCCCATCAACAAATATGAAAAATGCTATGAAATTGCCGATTTTGTCTAGATACACAATTATACCTTAACATGTGCCAAAGGAATGCTGACAAATTTCAGAATTAAAGTGTTTCAGCACATCAGACAAAGTAAGTGACAGATCATATCTTTGTATTGCCACTGTTAGTACAGCCGATTGACTTAATATGTTCTTCCAGATCAGTAACTCAGAAGCTTGCTAAAAATCTGTTGTATTTTGTCAACTGGCAACTTCAGTTACTGAGATGTAACCAGAGGCAGTGTTCAGTCTGGGTTGTATAATTGAGCTGAAGAATATGGCATACAAAGAAAAAAATAAATATCTAGTGCAGCAATCTGCCATAACTCCGTATTTATATCTGTTGACATTCTCTACTGAGACCTTCCTTGAAAAAAGTACTGTGGCCCAATTTGCTAGTGGTTACAATCTAATATATGACATTAACCCTCTTTGTGCCAGTATATAATTTAATTTAGTAGACGTATGAGTCTGGGGTAATTTTTTATATCCATATCACCACTGTACACTTTACATAAAATTACTAATAAAAACCCCCCCATAAATTTAAGAACAATTTAATCCTCACGTTAATGTCCCATTTGAGTTCAAGTGTGTCTAGTGTGATGAAATCAGGTGTCATAAATGCATACAAGTTGCAAAGAAAAGTCATATATTCTTTAAATGCTAATATGGGACAACAAGAAAACAAATCTGCATAATAAATATTACTGCTCTTTGAACACTAACTATTCACATGTGCCATCCATATATGTGCACAAATATATATTTAATGCTTAATTTTTCACAATATGATAAATGTGCAAGCCAAGAACAGCCAAAATGGTAAACTATGCCCTAAATGTATACAATTATATATAGAGGACTCTAAAAAGATTCAGAATTCTTGCATGCAAGGTTAGGCTAAATAAGGTTTTAAGAACATATGAATTATATATTTTTTTTAAATAAAACACTCTCATATTTTAATAAGATAGTTATTGTTACCCTAACTCCTCTATTTAAGTACATCAAGTACCTGTATGCATGTTTCAGGTAACAAAATTAAAGGGATACTATAGTCACCAAACCAAATTTAGCATAAGCAGTTTTAATGTATATATCATGCCCCGCTGTCTCACTACTCGATTCTTTGCCATTTAGAAGTTAAATTCCTTTGTTTATGCAACGTTAATCACTCCACCCTGCATGTTACTGATACAGCTTTCCTAAACACTTCCTTTAAAGAGAGATCTAATGCTTAAATTTTATTGCACAGTCTTATCTTGTCCACTGTTAAAATCTTGCTAGAAGCCTCCTGTGTTTGATTAAAGGGACACTAAAGTCACTAAAACAACTTTGGCCTAATTAAGTAGTTTTTGTGTATAGATCATGCCTCTGCAGTTTCACTGTTCATTTTTCTGCCATTCATGAGTTTAATCACTTTGTTTATGCAGCCCTAGCGACACCTCCCTGCACGTGACTTACACTTCTTGTAAAATCTAATATTGCAATAGTTAAACTTCCTTTATTGCACATTCTGTTTAATTTGAAATGCATTATCTTCTGCACTGTTAATAATCTGCTATAAGTAGCAGCCGCCTCCTATGTGTGATTGAAGTTCAATTTACAGAACAGGAGATACAAGCTTCTAAAATAAGTTAACATCTGATTTAAAATCAACCAATTTGTTTCCATGCAGGCTGTGTCAGTTTCAGCCAGGGGAGGGGATGTGTTTCTGCACATACAGAAACAATGCGATTTAACTCATAAATGTCAGATAATTGATCAGTGGGACAGCAGAAGCATGATCCACACACCGAAACAGTTTAATTAAGCGAAAGTTGTTTTGGTGACTATATTGTCCCTTTAAAGTTCAAATGACATAGCAGGAGATTAAAACATCTAGAGTGACTTAATAGCTGATTAAAAACAAACCCCTTTTTTAATGGAGGCTATGTGAGTCACAACCAAGGAGGTTGGGCTAGGGCTGCATAAACAACAAAGGTGATTTAAGTCCTAATTGGCAGTGAATTTGAGAAATGAGACTGCAGAGGCATAATCTATACTCCAGGTGGTTCGCCACATATGGATTCCAATTTTCATTGTGATCATCCAGTGCTGTACCAACTTCGTGAAAATTTAAATCTAGTTTCCTTTCCCCTTGATGTCACAAAACAATAATAAACACAAATGAACTGGTGCCAACTGCCGTCATAACCAGCCATTGCTGAATGAACATGATATTGGCTGTAATACATGCAGATTGAGAGCCTAAGGTTTTCGAGACACATTGTAGCATGTAGAATTCAGGAGGTGTATACGATTAAAAGGACACTATAATCACCAGAACAACTACAGCTTAATGTAGTTGTTCTGGTGTCTACTGCCTGCCCCTGCAGGCTTTTTAATGTAAACACAGCCTTTTCAGAGAAAAGTCAGTGTTTACATTACTGCCTAGTAACAACTCTAGTGGCAGTCACTCAGACCGCCACTAGAGGTGCTTCATGTGTCAGTGCTGCACAATGTGCATCACTGACATTCAGCGTTGTCAGTATATTTATATAGGCAGACATTTTGTGTTAAAATAGAAATTAAAAGTGTCTACTGCCAGTCATACTTAAAATCAAGCTGACTCCATTTTGGTATCTTCAGGCTAAAAAAAAGACACTCTTGCTTTCTGTAACTTTCAAGTCTGAGCTAAGGAATGCGTTATGTAAACAAGGCAAGTGATAAGGCAATGCAGTCTCACAGCAAGGATGCGGGTGGAATACAACCCAGAGAGACAAATGTACACATAATTAATATATATACATCTATACACTATACACTTATTTTACTATTATATTAATCACATATAATCAGTGTTATGTTAATAATATAGACCATTCATGGATAAATATTCATGAAGAAATATCATATTATTTAATAAATGTTAGTGGAATAGAAAAAGAATGTCTCACAGCTTCACAAGAAAGCCAGACACTAGTGAAAGATAACACATAGTAATTAATTTTACTTTCTAAATCTTACAAAGTCCCATTGTAAGTAAGGGGTGAAATTAAGGTTTAGACATGTCAAGAAGTAGATTTAAAGACAAATGCCCGACGCTTAGTCTGCTTAAGAGCGAAAGAAATGCTTTGATGTGACACGTCTTGCGATTTACGCAGGCCATTTAGATAAGCCAAAATTACGTCAAAATCATCATCAAAATTAGTTAACTCTTTCCAGGACAAGAAATTTTGGTGATGTAATTGCTCCATCTATTGACCAAAAACTAGATGATACTAGATAAACACAGATAGACACACCTACAGCTTCCTATTCGTCAGATCAACTAATGACGTACAGAAAGTTTGGCTCTTTAAAAAGTAAGGACAAAGGAGAATCCAGGACAGAAGTTCAGGACACACATACACACTCTCTGGGACTTACACTCTCTCAAACTCTCTTTGACTCAACTTTCCAAACCAACAACACTTTCTCTATTACATGCACACCTCCATACAATCATAATAAGACTTGCATTTAATTCCTGGGACTATCTATTCATCTGATAAGTGCATCTGATAAGAACATATACAACATAACTGGTAATTATGCTGGTTTTATTTAATTCCAATTAATAAAAATTTTACGAATAGCAGATATATATGCCTGGATAAATCTCGGTTAGATTTCAATAATTAGAAATCTTAGTTAACTAAAAGAATAAATGGTTATTAAAAACTCCATAACTGCAGTTGGAGTAAGATAACGATATATTAATGAGAAATTTGTCACAAGTTAGCATACCGCTATTTTTATCCAGATGTATTAATTTGCTCTGAAATAAGATAGAAAATCTTATGTATGGAAATTAAAATTCGGCCAATGTAAAATCTGGTAGATTTTTCTTATTGGATGGTTCCAGGAATGATTAATGATGGGGTTTGAAAATTGCATTAATTAAAAATTGCAATAGAATAGGATATTATATGCCTAGGAGGATTCTAGCCAGCATTGAAAGAGTTGATCAGTGTGTTCTAACTGTCAGCCGAAGTTTTTATGGCTTCTCGCTGCACTGTTGTATTCTGTGGAATTCTGTGTAAAGTTGGTTTCTAAGCTGTCATAAATTTTGCTAAGTTCTTGACAGTTGATGCTGTAGATGCTGAATTTGTTTAAACATTGCCATTCTGTTGTATACCAATGTTATACCTAAATATTCACTGATTATTATCACACATGTTACATATTATTATTATTGTATTATTATTGTCACAATAAATTATATTTTTTATAAAGAATTGTGATTTACTGTATGGAGTAAAAATCCTCATAATAATCATTCTCTAGGATCTAAGAGAATTAAATGAGTCATTTTCAAGATAGCAATTTTGATATAATAAAAATTAAATACATTTTTGATAATTTTTATGAAAATATTATTTTTAATATTTATTACCCCATAAATATCCCCACAGCGTCTTCACACTATGCATGGAGACACTGAATGTTCCCCATAGCGGTGCATTGATTCAATGCATCTGTATGAGGAGATGTTGATTGGCGTAGCGTGGAGTTTTGCTGCACATGTGTGTGAGCCTCCTAATGCTTTTCTATGGGAAAGCATTGACTTGGCTGAGAACATCAAGTTTAATGATCGCAGCCAAGGGGGTGGAATGGGGGTGGAGATCGCAACGAGAAAACCTGCGCTGCATTGGGAAAAAGTGTGTAAAATCACTCTTTTCACCTAGGACCTAAACTGTTATTTTAGAACTATATATAGTGTTCATTTAAATTATTAGGCAATGAAGAAGAAGAAAGGGCAACAACCCAGCAGCAGGACCGCTACATCTGCCTTTGTGCAAGGAGGAACAGGAGGAGCACTGCCAGAGCCTTGCAAAATGACCTCCAGCAGGCCACAAATGTGCATGTGTCTGCTCAAATGGTCAGAAACAGACTCCATGAGGGTGGTATGAGGGCCCGAAATCCACAGGTGGGGGTTGTGCTTACAGCCCAACACCGTGCAGGACGTTTGGCATTTGCCCGAGAACACAAAGATTGGCAAATTCACCACTGGCGCCCTGTGCTCTTCACAGATAAAAGCAGGTTCACACTGAGCACATGTGACAGACGTGACAGAGTCTGGAGACGCCGTGTAGAACGTTCTGCTCCCTGCAACATTCTCCAGCATGACCGGTTTGGCAGTGGGTCAGTAATGGTGTGGGGTGGCATTTCTTTGGGGGGCCGCATGGCCCTCCATGTGCTCGCCAGAGGTAGCTTGAGTGCCATTAGGGGCGGTTGGCCCTGGGTTCCTCCAAATGCAAGACAATGCTAGACCTCATGTGGCTGGAGTGTGTCAGCAGTTCCTGCAAGGTGAAGGCATTGATGCTATGGACTGGCCCGCCGGTTCCCCAGACCTGAATCCAATTGAGCACATCTGGGACATCATGTCTCGCTCCATCCACCAACGTCATGTTCCACCACAGACTGTCTAGGAGTTGGCAGATGCTTTAGTCCAGGTCTGGGAGGAGATCCCTCAGGATACCATCCGTCACCTCATCAGGAGCATGCACAGGCGTTGTAGGGAGGTCATACAGGCACGTGGGGGACACACACACTACTGTGCCTTATTTTGACTTGTTTTAAGGACATTACATCAAGGTTGGATCAGCCTGTAGTGTGTTTTTCCACTTTAATTTTGAGTGGGACTCCAAATCCAGACCTCCATGGGTTGAAAAATGTGATTTCCATTTTTTTATTTTTGTTTGATTTTGTTGTCAGCACATTCAACTATGTAAAGAACAACGTATTTCAGAAGAATATTTAATTCATTCAGATCTAGGATGTGTTATTTTTGTGTTCCCTTTATTTTTTTGAGCAGTGTATATGAAGCAGAGCACACAAAGTTCTAATAATAAAATAGATGTCTAATGATATAACTGAATAATTTAAGTGCTCATCTGAAGTCAACAAGGATGTTTTTTTTTTTCTCTTTTTATGATTCAAAATTGTATATTGCTTAATTGTTCTTAAAATGGAGCAGGGACATTCCATTGCAGAATTACCATTTATACATAAATATAAAAAAAGGTGTTTCTTAGGTAGTATTTGAACACTTCTATCTAAGCTATTACTCTGTAATATCAGATTATGTTTAACATATTTACAAATTTTACAGTCTAATATGCTTGGACATTTTAAACCAAGTCAAATCTATTGAAAGGCAATGTGTAAATCGTACTGCTAGCTGATAAAGATAAAGAGATATGCGCACCTTTTGCCCTCTGCGTTGTTTATATGTTTTAATTCTTCCTGAACTAACTGCAGAACGTTCTATTTGTTTTTCAGAAATTCAAGAAAGGAAAGATCATTAAGTGATTTTTAATACATTTAAGTGTTTCCCTCTGATTAATTGGGTACTTCACTTGATCACTTGTGCCTTTCTGACCTCATTCAATTACATTTCCTTAGGAGAAACCACTGAAACATCTTAATGACGTTTTCATCAGTTTTGATAGGTAATGATCAGCAGACGTACTCTGTGCTTTTTTTTTTTTCTATAATAATGTTTAGTTCAGACGAGTTAAGTAAATATGCTTTGCTTATTACTCAGTGGAAAAGAGTTGGGAATTGAAAATAGAACTTAGAGGGACATCATATTCACCAAACCAGATTTAATTTAATTAAGCAGTTTTGGTGTATAGATCATGCCACTGCAGTCTCACTGCTCAATTATCTGCCATTTAGGAGTTAAATCGCTCTTTTTATATAGCCCTAGTCACACTTCTCTGCATGTAACAGTCTTCCAAATCACTTCCAACAAAGTCTTTTAAATCACTTCCTGTAAAGAGAGATCTAATGTTTAAACTTCCTTTTCTGCATTTTCTGTTTAATTTAGAATATCTTATCTCCTGCTCTGTTTATTGCTTGCCAGACCGTATAGGAGCCTCCTATGTGTAAAAGTTCAATTTACCGAGCAGGAAATATAAACGTCTAAAACAAGTTAAAATCTGAAAATAAAAAACATTTTTTTTCATGCACGTTGCGTAGGGCCCAGCCAGTTGCATAGATGAAAAGAACAATTAATTAACTCATAAATGGCAGAGAATTAAGCAGTAAACTGCAGGGTCATGATCTATTCACCAAAACTGCTTGATTTGATGCCTATAGTGTCTCTTTAACCCCTTTAGGACACATGACATGTGTGACATGTCATGATTCCCTTTTATTCCAGAAGTTTGGTCCTTAAGGGGTTAAAGGGACACTATAGTCAACTAAACAACTCTAGCTTATTGAAGCAGTTTTGGTGTATAGATCATGCCCCTGCAATTTCACTGCTCAATTCACTGCCATTTATGAGTAAAATAGGTTTGTTTATGCAGCCCTAGGCACACCTTCATGCACATGACTTGCACAGCCTTCCTAAACACTTTCTTTAAAGAGTCATCTAATGTTCATACATTCCTTATTGTAAATTCTGGTAATTTAGAATCTCTTCCTTCCCTCCCCCCTCCCCCCTCCCCCCCCCAGCACCAGGGTTGCCCGAAAGGTAGATCTCAATCTGTAGTACAATGTGTCAGCTGGGGATCCTTGCAGGGTTGTCTTTGTAAGCAGTGTTAGTGCGTTGTAATATAAGAATGTTTCTGTGTGGAGTATGGGTGTGTACGTATGGGGTGTATTGGTATGTACCGTTGTCATTGGAGTGCAGTATAGTACAACACATGTATCATATAGTATAAATAAGATTATATGTACAATAATAATTATATGCTAAATCTAGATTATAGTCTGTATATTATTACTATTATTATTATAATTGGTATTTATATAGCGCCAACTAATTCCGCAGCGCTTTACAATATTATGAAAGGGGGGAAATTTACAATACACAAGACAATTACACAGTGACACGGGAACAATAGGTAGATGAGGACCCTACTCAAATGAGCTTACAGTCTAAAGGAGGTGGGGTACAATTACACAACAGGGCAGCAAGGGTGACTGCCACCAAACAAGGTGGAAAAGTAGTAAAGCTGGAGGTGAGAGTGAGAGTGGAGTATGGCTCTTTAGGAGAGCAAGAGACAGACTTTGGAAAGTATAGATAAGTTACTCTGGGAGTCCATAAGCATTTATAAACAGATGTGTTTAAAAGGACTTCTAAAAACAATTGAAGACTAGGGGAGAGTCTGATGGGGTTGGCAGGCTGTTTCAAAAGAAGTGAGCAGCCCACGAGAGGTCCTGCAAGTGTGAGTTAGCAGTAAGGCACTGCAAGCAGTGGACAGGAAAAGGTCACCGGTAGAGCGGAAAGACAGAGAAGGGGCATATCTATGATTCAGGGAAGAAATGTAAGAGGGGCTAGAGTTGGTTAGAGCTTTATAGGTAAGGGTTAGTATTTTGAATTAACACCTATATGATACAGGAATCCAGTGTAAGGATCAACAGAGGGGCGAGGTATGGTAAATAGCATGCAAGGCTATCTGCTGAAAGGTCAGTTTGAAGGGTGGCTTGAGGTGTGCGAAGGAGAGAGTTGAAGGTATTAAAGTGATGCCTGGGATTACGTGAGCATGAACTAACGAGAGGAAAAGTAGGATTGGTTAGCAAGGGTGAGGGCTGTGCTATATGAACACAAAATGAATTTACAATGGAGGAAGTCTGACAAGGTGTGGGCCTTCCTCCAGCAGCGTTCAGCATCTCTGCAGGTAGCGGGTCGATTTAGTGTGCCAAGGTTGGAGGTGCGTCTTCCTTGAGGTGCATCTTTGGAGCAGGGCTTCAGCGCCCAGGGCAGAGGTGAGGATTGCATTATATGAGGAGATATTTAGAGAGGGACAGGAGAAAGTGGGAATAAATGAGAGTTTTTAAAGGAGATCAGCTGAGAGTTGCCAAAGGTCCAGAGAATTCAGGTCCCTTCTGAGTTGAGGTTGATTAGGGTGAGGCTGTTGGGTGAGGGGTCTTTCAAGAACAAATGGCTGTTGGATGAACATATAAACAAACAGTCAGACATTGCTCTTATCCTTCCAGCCCTGTCCTGAAATCACTGTGCTGTAATTTCCTGCTGCATCTCAAAGACATTAGCAAGCAAGTCAATAAAATATGATGGATTAGGCAATATGGTCCATTGTCTACTTACTCTCATCTCTACTTCTAGGAATTAAATGTGAGTGATGCAGTGCTTGCATGGGTTTAGACAAGGTGAAAAATGTAACCCCTTGGCTAAACTGGGTTATTCACTAAAGTGTGAATTGACAGAAACCCAAAGTTAAATTTAGGGACAGAATAGTGAAACTTAAAACTGACTTTACTGACCAGTTTCAGAAGTAATGTAGAGAGGACTCTGGTGCAAGAAAGTTAAAGGTGGCTTAAAGGTACCATTTGCCCATCCTTACAGTGTGCAAATGTTTGCATGTTTTTTTATGGAGTATGTGTGTGTATGTAAGAATGTATTTGTATGTACTGTTGCCATTGGAATGCAGTGGTGTGCTTTGCCTATGTGCAATGTTTGTGTTTGAATGCAGGGGTGTGTTGGTATGTAGTGTTGGCTTTTAAATGCAGGTGTGCTTTTGTTTGTAGTGTTTAAATGAGGGGGTGTTTGTATATAATTTGTGTTTTAATACAGTGGTGTGTTTGTACATAATGTTTGAGCTTGATTACAATGGTGTGTTTGCATGTTGTGTTGGTGTTTGCTTGAATATATACATATACACAAACACAATGCCACATGCATACATATATAAAAAACATTAACACACTGATATATACACACATAGCTAAACACACTGACATATACACACCCTGACACATGCACACACCATGACATTCAGATACCCACACTGACATACGCACACCCACCCCCTGACACATGCACATACAAACATGCACACACCTTGATGCATACGCACTGACATATACACATACATACATACATGTCATAATTTTTATATTTGCAGCCACTCTCCTGTTAGAATACCTTATGTGTGTCCTGGAGGGTGACTTGTTTGGGGTCCTGCTGCTGGCCCTGCTTTCCTCACCCCCTCAGCCGCCCACTCCCTTCCTCGTAGTGCTCACTGTATGGGGAGAAAGTGACCTAATTTAATTTCCACCCAGTGCTGCCCATATCACAGGGGCCCAGTAGTGCTCTGCAATGCCCATCGGGCTGCCCTAAGTGCATGGACCACCGAATGGGCTCCTCCAGTGTGCGGGCCCCAGTGCACTGCAATGGCTGCACCAGTGGTAGTTCTACCACTGTTAATGTCTATTTCAATGAGAAACAAGGATTGTCTCGGTTAACATTTTACATCACCAATGTATAGAATAATACATTGTTTTCTCTCTTTGGCAGCATTATTTTTGCTATTTTTATTATTTTTAATTTAGATGTATTGTTGAGAAGGATATCATCATTTTATTTCACATGTAAGTATTGCAAAAAAACAACAACTATTCAACAAGCTATATTTTCATCTTTTGGTTTCATACGTATATGATGAGGTATTGAAATCTCAGCAGGAAGCAAAACTGTTATGTTGTCACAGTAAGCGCGGCAAACACAAGTAATGAAGACCATTTGGTGTCTGAGATCTTTCCAATTTTCTGGTTGAGGTGGCCATCAATAAATGAGTATCAGAGTCCAGGGACAACAGGAAAACATCTATACATCATTACTTTTCCTGCTCTCATTGTACCTTTTGTTACATTATCTTTACATTTCATTGAAGTAAAATACTTTAATACATTTACTCATTTTCTTCAGATGATTGCAACTGATACTTTTAAATGCTGCTCAAAACAGGAAGCAAAGACAGATTTCCTTATATAATGTCCTTTCACTTTAATCATGACAAGCACACAGAATTCAGTAGACATCCGAAATATTCAAATCCCCTTGAACCAGGTTGTAATGTTAATTTATAACCTGCCATTCGCTTATGCGGGTAACAACTCAAGCTACAAGGCAGGCAGGGGAAAACCAACATTGATAACTGCATGTCACATAGCAGAGCAGTCTGACAGAATGCCACATGACATCCCGTTTCCTTCTGAGAAATCTTTGAAGATTGCTCATGTTGATGTGTTCCATTTCTGTCGAGAACTATTTTTGCCGGGAAAGTGTCTAAACATTAAACAGATGATATGCCAAAACACTGAGTTGCAATCCAGTAAATGGATAATTTAGCAGCCTCAGGCTTTCGCCTTCTTGTGAACTATCACGGTTGGCTGCATGCTCTCTAGGGTATTGTGTGATATGCAAAGACCTCTCTTGCCAAATGTTTAGGAAACCCACATTGTTGCTTATCAGAAACAATCCGCAACGTATTCATTAATGGCAGTTTGTACACAAGGGATCCATTCTATTTCTAGTTAACTGTGTTTTCACTGTATTGTGCAAGGCAAGCTTTCATTATTCATGTCTCTGTGCACCTTTCTGAAAAAAAGAGTTTTATGTAAAAATGGCAGGCTCAGATCTATGCATATGTATCTCACGGATTGAATGAGTTACTTTGAAAATGCAATCTACCTCGAGATTGAGTGCCTCGGGGAGACCTTCAGGACAGCCCATTAAATAGAAGAAGACTAAATTTAGGTGAGCTCCAACTCCTTACATGATCCTTTACAGCCTGTGCTGTACCCATTTTTTTTTTTTTTTTTTTTAGCTTGAAAGTTCTGTGAGTGCTACAGAGAGTGTGTGTATGTCTAGATATAGGCGAGTATCTGGACTTAATTTAAAACCGAATGGGAGCATTAATGTCAGGAGGGAATACTGCTTTCTGATATATGCCTCATACTGTAAAGGAGGTGTATTTCATTGCTGCTAGCTGGTGTCCGATCTATTTTATTAATCATTTTTATTCATGTGTTTGTATTTTGAGCAATAAACCAGGCTTTTTGATACATTTTAAGCGACATACTAAAAGGAATGACAAGGCAGTGAAATGCCCATAGAGAATAATGGAAGTGAAAGGAATGACCTGCCTTGTTAAAGTCTATGGGCATTCTAATCTGTCATTCATTTTAGTATGTCCCCATTTTAAGATACAATTCGAGGCTACAATCTTTTATATCAGTATATAATTTTCTTTACTTCCAGTCTGCGTCTGTCTTACAAACATCCACAAAGTAATAATAGGAAAAATTTTATATCATTAAGGTTAAACATGCATGTTTTATTGATTAGCAAATCAATAACCTCTCTGGTGCAAGAAGATAAACCACTGGCCAGGGAATTTTTAATTTTTCATAAAAATTGCCAGCATAGCCAATCTAAAAAAAAAAAAACCTCCCTAATTGTTCAACTTTGCTCAAGTGGCCTTAAATTTAAATTTCCCTTGTTTATTTCTGATCTGATTTGTGTTCTAGAACAGCAAAATGAGCCCATGCATATCAACAGTTGATATTAATGTCCACATTTACATTCATCAGTCATGAACAATAAGTGCCATCATCAGAGCTGCAAGGAAGAGTTGCCACCTATAACAATTTAGGCTAAACCAGCACTAATTTATTAACTTTGTATTGTGTCCTACTTCACCCTATAAGGCAGAATGATCAAAAAGCAGACTAGCAGAAGTTCAACCCCCTTGACAATTTTTCAGCTTTTATCAAGGTTTTTAATTTTTTAAATTGTATTATTCAATAGACTGCTTAAAGGCACAATACATATGTTCTAGAGGCAACTCCATTGGTTCCTACGAGGAAGTGGTTTATTATAAGTGATTTATTAATAGCTGTTAAGGTAGGACAATTTAAAAAATATATGTCGGCAAAATATATATATTTTTTATTTTAACCCCATACACAATGTGTATACATGGCTCCCAGCATTTAAAAAGGACAAGAGAGACCCTAATTTTTGCATGTGAGAGTGGGGGATTGGCCAGAGGCAAGGTTGTTCTGGGAAATTTTAGAGAACTTAATAAAACTGTGTTTAGTGTTAGGAAGTAACACCATTCATAAACCTTCAACATGCTGTAGACTTTACAGTGTTTATCAGCCATATAACTACTCTTATCTTCCCCTCTGGCTCAGTGTATTTTCAAGGTAATAAGTAGAGCTTTATGTATCCACAGTCATTCAAACGCTTGATAAAGGGATGTTCCAGGTGAGAACTGACATGTTCTTTTACTCCTTCCATATACATGTTTTGTTGGGAGGTTTGAAAATGGACAAATCTAGCAGGTTCTTTCTCTAAAGCTAATGTAAGAGATGATATGTAGAATCAGGTCCTTTGGGTGATATTCCAGAATTATTTTTCTTCTTCATGTAGAGAATACTATTTATTTGACAAACTTTTATCATGTTATTTAACAGGATCCCTTTGCTCTTGGCTGTTAAAAATAAAAAAAAATGAGCACCTTGATCTCACCAGAAACCTATTGTTCTGGCATTTAAGATGCACATATGTATGGATATGTCTGGGTGTAAATATATATAATATATATTAGAGGGCTCTACTGCAGTATAGTTGATGACATCACAGCAGTGTCTAGTCTAGTCTGATCCTCTTCACATGCTCGCTTGACTACAGCTTTTTACCTCCTACAAGAAGAAATTGTGAAAAGCTAGCAAAAGCTAGAGCTATCTTTTTCGAGGTACCAAAATAATGTGTATATTAATATGCATTGGAAAATAATGTATATTATTATCATCATCATTTATATAACGCCAACATACCTTGCAGCACTTTATAATTTTAATTTAAGGGTCACTATAGCATTAGCAAAATAGTTTTGTATTCTTAACACTATAGTGTTCTGTTAACAAAAACAAGAGATTACAAAGCAAGCTTGCAATCTATATTATCGTTACTGATTTGACAACATTTCATAGAGTTAACATATAGAACTGTTTAACATTTGGATGTAGCGATATGTTAATCAAGTGATTTATACATTTTTGGGAAAAAACTTTATTCCAATTATCTGAAAAAAGGAAAATACAGAAATGAAAACATTGTATTAATCAGATAAGAACAGATTAATGTCAGCCTTCTGCTTGACATTTTAAAAGGGAGATAGTAAGGTGTGTTTTTAATTTCATTATGTTTTATGTAGTTGGAGAAAAATTTAAGATACTAAACAATTATAAGATGAATTTAAAACATTAATGCTTATTTAATCTGATTTCTTTTTTGCAGAATGTATTTTTATTATATATATATTTAATTTCCATTTGAAGTAGAAAAAAATAATTCTAAAATAAATATATCCTGTTAATTGACATTTATTTTGTAATTGCTGTGTCTGTGTCTCTTCTTTCTATGGACAGACACAATAGACTTCAGTAGGACTAAAGGGGATCTATGATTTATATTATATATTTCTGTTAATGGATATAGATCACCTTTAACGCATGAGGGAAATCTCTTAGAGAACTTCACCCAGAGAGTGGAGTTATTGTACTTTACCTTTTATTAGGTCATAGGAAAAATAGTTTGAACCAATATGTGGCTGTCAAAAAAACAATCTAAAATGAAATAACTATTGTCATCTTTGAAAAACAAATAACACTTTGAAGAGAGAAAATAAAACATACAAAATAAAATGAACTAAAAAAAATCTAAATTATTGTTGAATGGGCCTCTCCTGAGTTGATTGTTTGCTTTTTTTGATAGTTATTACTAATACGATAGCAGACAGGTTATGTCTAGTGGGGAAAAGTGTCTACTCAATATTTTAAAAACAATATTTTTTGTTCTCCATTATTTTTAATATGGCAGACTGGAAAATAGTCTGAATTATAAATATTTGTTTATTTTTTCCTTTATAATTCACGGTTCATCACATCAACTATTAACGAGTGCATTAACTTCTATTCATAAGGGAATATGCTTCTTTAAAGGGACCATATAGTCAGGAAAACAACTTGAGCTTAATGAAGATAAGACATTTATAAATTAAACAGAATTTGCAATAAACGAAGTGTAAACATTAGATGGCTCTTTATAGGAAGTATTTAGGAAGGCTGTGTAAGTCACATGCATGGAGGTGTGCTTAAAGCTGCATATTAAAGGGATTTATCTCCTAAATGGCAGAAAATTTAGCAGTGAGACTACAGGGGCATGATCTATACACCAGAACTGCTTAATTAAGCTTAAATTGTTTTGGTGACTATAGTGACCCCTTAAGGAATAGTCCCAACCGCTAAAGCACCTTCATGCCTACCAAGTGTACCTATTTTTCTATGGTAATGTCCCTCTTTTCTAAAAGCTCTATATTGTTGGTTTGTCTGAGGGTATAACAGAGTTCCACAGCAATAATACTCCCAGTAACGTGACTTTAAACTACAATAAATGTGTTTAGAAATCAGTCACATTGTTCTTGTTCTAAATTAATTCTAAATTGTTTAGAAATATAAGTTCTTAGTAAAACAACCAAAATATCTCAGAATTGACCCGCACCTAGCACACTCCTAAAATTGAAAATGTTCCATTTTGTCCATTTGAAATGTTGGGAGGTAAAGACTTAATCCTGCGGAAGTGCTGTAGGAGTTAACAGATTTTCCCCTTTTTGTACTTTGAAATCCTGACAACTCTCACTTTATTATATAACCGTGGCCAGAGTTACAAATAAAGTATTTTGTTTAGGTTTTTTTTTCCCATTAAATCTTTATTTTTGCAGTGCTTAGAGGAACCGACAGGCTTGTGGAGCCACAAGCTAATGAAAACCAATAGAAGAAACAGTGTCACTGCATGCAGAAACTGCACATTATTTTTGGTAAAGTAGCTAGGCACATTTATCGGATACATAAGCTAGAACAATGGTGATCAATGTCAGTATAGAAATAATATGATGAAAGCAGGCTTATAACTGTAGCCTAGTATGTTATGTTAGACTGCACTCTTGAATGTTGAGATGGTATAGCGAGTTTGTGTCTATTGAGTTAAAAAATAGCGTGCTAAATATATGTCACGTACTAGGCTAAGTATGAGTAACAGAACTGGCAATACACCATGTTATATATGCAAGTGAGCAATAACACTAATACCCCCTCTGTGTCTACGTCAAACAATGTAACGACATAACTAGACATATGCAATTCGTTTCGTTCCGAAATGTAAATTTGGGCAAATTTGGGAAATTCGGACATTCAGAGTTTCAGAAGTGCCGAAGTGCTTCGGATTTCTGAAAAGTGGCAAAACAGGAGACCAAGGAAAAATTAAGGGAATGAGGACAGGAATCTAACCCTACCCCTAACTCTACCCTTACCCCTAATCCGAGATAGTAAGTCCCCTCCAGGCTATGCCCCAACTTAGAGGCAGAAAACGGCAGAAAAGATTGGCAACGGATTTAAGGCAGCTGTTGCGGATCAGTCCTCACTCCGTCTCTGCTGTTCAGACCTCCATGCTTGGTGTGAGGGGCCCGAGTCAGCCGATCCCTCTGCTGGGTATCACAGGAGCGGGCACCTGGGAGTATCGGAGAGCGGGGAGGGTTTGTAGGCGACAGGAGGCTTCTCTCCAGCTCCAGGACTTGTGTGAGGTTTGCAGCCTTGGTCAACAGACTTGGGGGCTCGAAGAGGCCGCTTCTCTCCCTTTGTTGGTGCTGTGGAAGGTCCTGATGGTCGTCCGCTGCCAGCGGCGAGAGGCCTTCTGGTATTGTTGCCTCTGCCTCAGAGGAACTCTCCTTGTGACCTCCAACCTGGATGGGCACGAGGCTCGGACATGTAGTCTACAACAATCTATAGGTAAGTAGTATGTGTCAAAGTAACATGAATGCCAGTAGCCAAGGTTTCCCAGCAGAACATTGTCTCTGCAGGCTTGTCTTCTTCCCATAATGCATCCTGCTGCCATCTCTTCCCCAGGTACACAACACACATGCAGCAGGCCATCCACCTGATCTAAAAGAATTGCAATTCATCAGATCATGCAACTTTCTTCTATTGCTCCATGGTCCAGTTCTGATGCTCACGATCAATGGAGGGACTTTCGGGCTAGTCATCACTCCCTACATGCATCAGTGAGCTTTGCGCAATCTTGACCTCGACGTCGGTTCACCAGTTGTCGTTCCTTGCACTACATATGTTAGGTACTAACCCACTGTATACCAGGAACACCCCACAAGACATGCCATTTTAGAGATTATCTGACCCCATCATCTAGCCATCACTATTTGGCCGTTGTCACTCAGATCTTTTTGTTTACCAAATTTACCTGCTTCCAACACACAGAATTAAAGAACTGGCTGTCTAATATTTTACAACCCTTTAAAGGTGCCGTTGTAGTGATATAATCAAAGTTATTCACTTCACATGTTAGTCTGCCTAAATCTCTGTATTTCTTTTGTTTGAAAAGGGTGATTTTAAAAAGCCTTGTGTTTTTTTTTTTTTAATCTAACCTGATCCGATTTGGATGTAAAATACAAAGTGATGTGCTACTCATAAACACTGAGATGTGCCTAAAGCACTTCCATACCTTCATATATTGTACAAAATAAATGTCTAGGGAGACAACAGAGATTTGTATCTGCACAATGATAAATTTCAAGAGATGGGGTATTGGTGATTTATGCCACTGAAGTAGTATATAATCTCTAATTTATAACAGTATGAATGATGCAACATGCACCGGTTTACTCATGGGAATATATTTAAAATTACATAGTGTCTATGGTGACTGAAAATATGACATATGAAACAAAATGTACTCCTCTCGTTGTGTGTATTTGCAAGGGGACCACAACTAGAACAGTGTACATGTTAACCCCTTAAGGACCAAACTTCTGGAATAAAAGGGAATCATGACATGTCACACATGTCATGTGTCCTTAAAGGACCACTATAGTGCCAGGAAAACATACTCGTTTTCCTGGCACTATAGTGCCCTGAGGGTGCCCCCACCCTCAGGGTCCCCCTCCCGCCCGGCTCTGGAAGGGGAAAAGGGTAAAAACTTACCTTTTTCCAGCGCGGGGAGCTCTCCTCCTTCTCTCCTCCTCCGTTCCTCCTCCTGGGCTGAATGCGCACGCGCGGCAAAGCGCGCGCATTCAGCGGTCGCATAGGAAAGCATTTACAATGCTTTCCTATGGACGCTGCGTGCTCTCACTGTGAAAATCACAGTGAGAAGCACGCAAGCGCCTCTAGTGGCTGTCAATGAGACAGCCACTAGAGGCTTTGGGGGAAGGCTTAACCCATTAATAAACATAGCAGTTTCTTTGAAACTGCTATGTTTATAAAAAAAAATGGGTTAACCCTAGAAGGGACCTGGCACCCAGACCACTTCATTAAGCTGAAGTGGTCTGGGTGCCTAGAGTGGTCCTTTAAGGGGTTAAACAATGGATTCGGTCTATCAGTTGTTAACTAAAGTGAGAGTTTGAAGTGAATTTCACATTTAAAGTCAAACCAGAAAAATATTCAGCTATGTTTTCAATTTATCTACTTTGGCCTTAAATTTTATATTCACTTTGAATCCTCACTTTGTAAATAACCATGTATGTCTCTATTATATAGTGGTATGATATGCTATGTGTGTGTTAAAATACCCTACCTGAAAATTATGCATTTTAAAGGCAACAATAAAAGCAAGTGCGTTACAGGATTTTATTATGCTAATGAAAGCAATCTAGCTTATGCAATAAACACATTTTTCATAACGTGTATTTATATATTTAGATCACTCATTGCTATTTCAACCACATTTCTAGGTTTTTGTCCAATATGATATGTACAATGTGTGTGACATTACATGTTCTATTTTCTGTGTTGAAATATGGCTTCATGAAAAAAGGGGGAACAAAATCATTGCTGGTCACTTTGACAAACATAAATACAAAATCATTTAAATTTGCTTGTGAAACTGGGAACTCATTGCTTCAGATCTCTTGAAAATAGGTGTCAGTTGAAATTTTTACTGGAATAAATCACTTTGGTGGATATGGGGTGTATATAGCAGAGATACTTCATAAGTGTATAGATTATGGAGCGGGATGTGTCTAATTGTGACTGATTTGCTTTTGTAAGCTACAATGGTTAGTTCAATATTCCTCTCTCTCTTGGATCCAAATCCTTTTGAAACGAAGTTCTAAGTCTGCAATCTGTTTAACTTTTATTGATTTCTGATTTCTACCTATACATCTGCTAGAGGAAAACCACGCATGCAAGAACCATACATAGAAAAACTAATTTGCTACGGAGGACCAAATATTACATTGAAGTACAAATGGAGAACTTGGTGTTACTAAATATATATATTTTTCTACACATTCCATCTGCACTTAAGTACCACAGACCTAGGGATCCACACCCAAGATGGAGACCTTTTGCTTGATACTGCTGTGTCAAAAAGGCAGCTAAGCACCATAACCACTTATACTACTGCAAAGTAATTGGTGCTTAGACTTGTAAGAGTTATAAGTTTTCACTTTTATTTCTGAAAGCTGTTATAGTGGAAAGTTCTCTTTCTTCCATGGAGACAGCAAATCAACACACTGTGAAACCCTGTCTTCAGCCCTGCCAATAGGAAAGCACTGGACGGTGAACCAGGCTTTGTATAAACTGATGGCAGCTACATGAGTGTATAATCCAGTTCCAGTCACTCTATCACCCTATGTGAGGGATGGAACTGCAGATTGGAGAAACACAGCTTTATTGCATGAGATCAATCCCTACAGACCCAAATGAACTGCTTTTGAATGGAATGTGCCTTCCTAGTGTTTTTCAGACTGGTCAACTAAAGAGTTCATTCTTTGGTTACCATACATATAATTTTTTCATTATTGATAATGCATTATCCATATACTATATAATATGGCCTATCGCTTTAAGAAGATGTTTTCTGTAATGTTTAGTATGAACAATGATCCAAGTACCCTTACATTAATGCCATTCACTCTAGAGGAGCAATATATAGGGCTATGGGCTTTTTTCAGTGTTCGTTAAGGTTAGATTCTTATATAATAGATGGTTAGATGAATAAGACAAGGTCAAGTTGTTACAGCTCTCTTGCTCTGGCTCAGAATTATTGCTGAATGGTTTAGATAAAGTAATAGATGTTATTCAATACGTAAGTGGCAATTTTATCTACCAGGACCATTTGCTAATCTCAAATAAGTAATTTATTATTTCTGATAAATGTGATTCACCATATTCTGTAAATATGAAGCGCTCCAGGATCATCAGACTAATGCAATGTAAATATCAAGCATTCATTAAATAGCCAGTGTTTCGATTTAAGCTTTTGGGCCTGTGGTTTAAATAAAATGAGTGAGTTGTTTGCTGTTAAAGCTTGAACCAATTACTCTGAATAAACATTTCTTGTAAATGTATGTGATATATTAATCTACAGCGCAGCTCTATGGATATTTCATATGGTGTGACATGGATATTTAATATGATCCATATGCTGGTGGGTCCTGAAGCATCATTAACCCTTGTTGTGTTAACTTGTGGACAGGTGCCCTATAAAAGCTCTGTAAAGTCTGGGCTGGCTTTTATGATTCGAGCTGAATCAATTATATGCATTTTTAAAAAGGTTATTATTTCCAAAACAATCAAATTACTTTTCCTTTTCTTTAATCCAAGTGCAGTGTTGATAATCAAACAGTGCTCCCTCTCTTATGTGTACACTTATATACAATGTGATTGTGTGTGTGTGTATGTACGTAGGTGTACCTATTTTTAAAATTATTTATGTTTTTTTAGAGAATAAAATTATATTTAGGATATAAAAAATTAAATTTGCAGTTAGTGCTTCTTCTGAATTTAGAATGAAAAGGAAAATAACATATATTTTGGGTTCTTCTCAGGTCAGTGTAAGTCATTTGAAATGGAGAGCCAATCCAGCCATGGCCATTTGCTTTAGGCTAGCATGTATTGCCACTCTCTGAAAATAGTTTAGGCTTATTGCTTAGGTACACTCTAGGATGTAAGCCTTGGACATATATAGTATCCGTTGTTTCCAGGATCTAAATATCTAGCCAGGTAGATGCTCGGTGGTCTAGTCATTATAGATTGTGGCTGAAATGAATGCACATAATGTAATATCTGCCACTGAGCAGTCCACCCCTAATCATGTTTATTTAATATTTAATCTCCCTTAGGCATTGATTTAACCTCTTAACGGCCAAACTTCTGGAATAAAAAGGGAATCATGACATGTCACACATGTCATGTGTCCTTAAGGGGTTAATTAGATTTCAAAATGATTAATCTATAGAAATCACTGCCATATTCTGTGGGAATTTTTGTAGTTCAATAATTTAGAAAGTGTTTCTAATAGTATTTAATTATTTGTAAAGCTTATAAAATGAAGATTTTTTTTTTGTGAAGGTTATATCCTTTATTATCTATTGTACATTTACATACAAGAGGCTGTGGTCTGGATAAACCAAGGGGTGTATATATTCACATACACACCTATATATACATATACATTTTTGAGTCTTAGTCAGGTGAGGTGTGGCTAGGACCTCATAAACAAGTGATTTAGCTTTTGAATGGAAGATAATTGAGCAGTAAAACTGCAGGGCATGATATGTACATAAAAACCACTTTACTAAGCTATTGATTTTTTTTGTGGCTTAGAATTTCCCTTTAAGTAAATTATTCTTGGTGTCTGTATGCCGATTCTGTTGTATGTTTATAAATAATAAATCATATTAATATGTTAAATAAAATCTGTTTAGGGTGCCTTAAAATTGAAAGTATCTGATAAAACAAAGAAAGAAAACAAACGGTGTATTGGTCATAGACTCAGCCAGAATCTTCTGCCTATGTAAGGTAAGATTCCTGTCTGACCCATCTGGTGTAACCCTTAAAGGACCACTCTAGGCACCCAGACCACTTCAGCTTAATGAAGTGGTCTGGGTGCCTGGTCCAGCTAGGGTTAATCCATTTTCGGAGAAACTGCTATGTTTATAAATAGGTTAATCCAGCCTCATTGACAGCCGCTAGAGGCGTTTGCGTGCTTCTCACTGTGAAAATCACAGTGAGAAGACACAAGCGTCGATAGGAAAGCATTATGAATGCTTTCCTATGAGACTGGCTGAATGCGTGCGCAGCTCCTGCCGCACTTGCGCATTCAGCCGAAGAGGAGGAGAAGAGGCGGAGAGGAGGAGGAGAGCTCCCAGCCCGGCGCTGGAGAAAGGTAAGATTTTAACCCCTTCCTCTCCGCAGAGCCCGGCGGGAGGGGGTCCCTGAGGGTGGGGGCACCCTCAGGGCACTATAGTGCTAGGAAAACGGGTGTGTTTTCCTTGCACTATAGTGGTCCTTTAAGGGAAGGACGCTGTCTAGTAACTTTAAACGAGATACTTTTTTATGTTACATGTGCACGTAGCATGTTTCTCTGCAACAAATTAACAATATGGGTTACAAAGGTAACTGGGCATAAGATACATGACTCATAAACATGAATAGCAGCTATGAGAACAGCAAAACAATATTAGTCCTGTACTTTGCAGTTACTGTCTTCTTAATAATTCTGAATTACATCACTAACCCATGAGCGCAACAATGTGCTGTACTGCTCCTTTAATGTCATGCAGAAATAGGTTATTTGTATCATCTTTCCAAGATACTTTGCATGGTGTCTGTTCATTTATTAAACATAATTCTTTGCTAAACTACCCTGTAAATGAGGACTTATTTCACATAGACTAAAAAGATATTATAGATGTTATTTTTAAGGCTACATGCTTCATGTTAGTCAACTTTTAATTTGTCATCTTTACGAGCACTATTTGTATTCAATCATTTGTCAATTTTGGCACTCTATGTATTGTCATTGATAAAACATCTTCCATGGATAATATAGAAAAATGCGGAAGAATGTTTTGCAGTTCACTGTTTATCCACTAGACTTTGTTTTAAATCTTGGGCAATAAATATACTTGTTATAGCTGTAATAGTAAGTGCGCTTTTAAGATCCTTTCATATTTATTGTGTATCAGAGGTATAAAAGCGTTTTAGGCATGCACTTATAACTGGACACCTATGTTTTAGTTAGCTTAGGAGCACAGTATACCCCAAATAATTTGGTTTTCAATTTTTATTTTTTTTTAAGACTTTCAAGTAAAGGAAATAATTAATAATACTGGTATGGCAGCCAAATATTAAAAGTTGTAGCTTTATTTTATTTATTTATTTTAATAATTGGTGGAATGAACAATATGGTAAGGGTTACACTGACCATAAAAAGTGTTTTATTAAAACACTTATTTTTGGTTGAAGTAACTCTTTCACAAGAATATTAAAGAAAACTTCAAATAATTGTTTTTTGCAAGTTCTATTTTCAGTTTACTACAATTCACTGTGCTCGTGAATAAACTCCCATGAAAGCATGGGTGCATCTCAGCAAGAAATGTTTTCCATAATTAACAATGATGTCCATTACATAAATTGGCGTATTTTATTCTGAGATTGTGTTTAATTACTTTCAATTGACTTTAAATTCAATAAAAAGTTTTCCAATGGAAAAATAACTGGTCAAATTATAACAACTGCTTTAAGAGATTTCTCTATCTCATTCTCTGCAAGTGAGGAAAAAGGTTCAATTCAGATACTATTTTAATAAGTGCAGAATAATCTTACTTGTTCTAAAGGCCCTCTAACTATACATCAAAGCTATAAAACCAACTACTAATCAAAGGGAATGTTTTACATTTAGAATACTGGCTTTGCATGTCTTTTTCTTTTTTCACTAATTATCAACTGTTAAAACATTCCATATATAAAGACTTGAAAAGAGTAAGAAAAATTAGATGTTAAAGGGGAAGTAAAACACGCTGCATTATTTTATTATCCATATAAAACAATACAAGAAGCTATGGAACACTACTTAAAATACTTACCTTCACAACGCGCTGCGAGCACATGCGGAGCTTGGGGAATTAGGTCTAAAATATATTGCTCTCTCCTGGTGCTCCTCCTACCTCTCCCAGCGCTCTTTCAGTGTTTCTTTCTCTGGCTGTGCTTCTTCTACCCAGCTCCTCTCTGCTGGTGTCCCCCAAGGTTCAGTCCTTGGTCCCCTACTGTTCTCTATCTATACTGCCTCCCTTGGTAAACTCATTAGCTCTTTTGACTTCCAATATAATTTCTATAAGGATGACAAGCAAATCTATCTGTCCTCTCCTGATCTCTCCCCGTCCCTCTTGACTAGTGTCTCTGACTGCCTCTCTGCTGTTTCTATCTGGATGGCTGCCCACTTCCTTAAACTCAACTTGACCAAAACTGAAATTCTGTTCTTTCCTCTCTCAAGTGTTGCTACTCCTGTGTCTCCCTCCAAGTCAACGGTCCTACCATCAGCTCCACCACGCAGGCTTGCTGCCTAGGTGTTCTCTTTGACTCCGACCTCTCCCTCACGCCTCATGTTCAGTCTATCTCCAAATCCTGCCGCTTCCATATCAAAAACATTGCGCGCATCTGACCCCATTTAACGCCAGATGCGACTAAGGTGATGGTCCATTCCACTGTCCTTTCTCGCCTTGACTGTTGTAATCTTCTTCTCAGTGGTCTTACGTGCTCCCACCTTGCGCCGTTACAGTCCATATTGGATATGGTGGAGAGGCTCATCTTCCTGTCTGCCCACACCTTCCACGCCTCACCCTTCTGTCAGTCCCTACATTGGCCTCCTGTAAGATATAGGGCTCAATTTAAAATTTTGGTTCTTGATTTCAAATCTCTATATAATGCTGCTCCCACCTATCTATCCTCCCTAATACACAAGTATGTCCTCTCTAGGCCCTTACGCTCTGCTGAAGACTTACCCGTCTATCTTCTGTCCGTACTCCCACCTCTGATGCTCGCCTTCAAGATTTCTCAAGGGCTGCACCGTTCCTGTGGAACTCGCTTCCCTCCTCCGTTGGATGCTCACCCAGTCTCCACTCCTTCAAAAAATCATTAAAAACCCCCTTCTTCATAAAAGCGTATCAATTAAACTGTTAATAGCTCCTGACTGATTCCTCTTCTGCAACTGTCACTAGTCTAATACTATCCTAACCTTTTTGTGTCACTTTACCCCACTCCCTCTAGCATGTAAGCTCATTGAGCAGGGCCCTCAACCCCTTGGTTCCTGTGTGTCCAACTTGTCTGGTTACAACTACATGTTTGTTCGTCCATCCACTGTAAAAAGGCTGCGGAATGACAAAAGGTAAGAGTGTCCTTGCAGACATCTAGTATAAATCATGTGTTACATAGTCTGCTCTGCTGTGCTTAATGCCACATTCACCCCCATGTTCACCATACTACCAGGTACTACTGACACAATACTGACTGTTATATGGTAAGAACTAATTAATTTCATTAAATATCATTGGGGTCAGTGACTTTCTTGCAATTAACAGGAAGTGGTAATGATGGAACACGTGTTTAGTGTTATTTTAATCTGTGATATGTCCCCCAATCCTTGAAGTGTTGTATTGTTTTGTATAATAAACAATGGAATATCTCAAGGATAAGGGGGGATATTACAGATTAAATTAACACCAACACATTGTGTTCAGTCATTACCTATCAAATGCAAGAAAATCACTGACCCCAATGATATATAATTCATTACTGGCCCCCACACTGCGAGTGACTGTGAGATATGAGCACGGACACTCCACAGCCCAAATACAAAATAAATATCACTATTTAGTAGATTTACCCAGATGAAAACCTGCTCATTTAATTATGCATTAGTTTAATTTAGGATATATCTAAAACAGCTTGCAAAAACCGCAGATCTATTGTCCGAAGCTTTTGCATGCTCTCCCCCTGTAAACAGAGCCACGTTACTCGACAGTTAACTTTTAATCTTTTTATTCTCATACCCCACGTGTTTAATATCAGGCAAAGATAACAATGTACAAATTACACATAGATTAAAATTTAGCAGAATGAGCAATAAAATATGCATTGATATTAATTTAAAATATGAATTCATGTTTCATTGCTCATGCAAAGACAAAAAAGTGTGGTTCAATTGTCTTTATTTTGCGCTCAAAGTGTGTGTATGTATCTCTATTTTTATCTATCTGTCTATCTATCTATCTTGTTATACTTATTCAAAACTTTAAATGTACAGAATATCAGTACTAGTTATCGGCAACCTATAATCAGTATCACTTGTGAAAAAAATGATATTGGTCGATCCTTACTCACAAATACAGGGAGTGCAGAATTATTAGGCAAATGAGTATTTTGACCACATCATCCTCTTTATGCATGTTGTCTTACTCCAAGCTGTATAGGCTCGAAAGCCTACTACCAATTAAGCATATTAGGTGATGTGCATCTCTGTAATGAGAAGGGGTGTGGTCTAATGACATCAACACCCTATATCAGGTGTGCATAATTATTAGGCAACTTCCTTTCCTTTGGCAAAATGGGTCAAAAGAAGGACTTGACAGGCTCAGAAAAGTCAAAAATAGTGAGATATCTTGCAGAGGGATGCAGCACTCTTAAAATTGCAAAGCTTCTGAAGCGTGATCATCGAACAATCAAGCGTTTCATTCAAAATAGTCAACAGGGTCGCAAGAAGCGTGTGGAAAAACCAAGGCGCAAAATAACTGCCCATGAACTGAGAAAAGTCAAGCGTGCAGCTGCCACGATGCCACTTGCCACCAGTTTGGCCATATTTCAGAGCTGCAACATCACTGGAGTGCCCAAAAGCACAAGGTGTGCAATACTCAGAGACATGGCCAAGGTAAGAAAGGCTGAAAGACGACCACCACTGAACAAGACACACAAGCTGAAATGTCAAGACTGGGCCAAGAAATATCTCAAGACTGATTTTTCTAAGGTTTTATGGACTGATGAAATGAGAGTGAGTCTTGATGGACCAGATGGATGGGCCCGTGGCTGGATTGGTAAAGGGCAGAGAGCTCCAGTCCGACTCAGACGCCAGCAAGGTGGAGGTGGAGTACTGGTTTGAGCTGGTATCATCAAAGATGAGCTTGTGGGGCCTTTTCGGGTTGAGGATGGAGTCAAGCTCAACTCCCAGTCCTACTGCCAGTTCCTGGAAGACACCTTCTTCAAGCAGTGGTACAGGAAGAAGTCTGCATCCTTCAAGAAAAACATGATTTTCATGCAGGACAATGCTCCATCACACGCGTCCAAGTACTCCACAGCGTGGCTGGCAAGAAAGGGTATAAAAGAAGGAAATCTAATGACATGGCCTCCTTGTTCACCTGATCTGAACCCCATTGAGAACCTGTGGTCCATCATCAAATGTGAGATTTACAAGGAGGGAAAACAGTACACCTCTCTGAACAGTGTCTGGGAGGCTGTGGTTGCTGCTGCACGCAATGTTGATGGTGAACAGATCAAAACACTGACAGAATCCATGGATGGCAGGCTTTTGAGTGTCCTTGCAAAGAAAGGTGGCTATATTGGTCACTGATTTGTTTTTGTTTTGTTTTTGAATGTCAGAAATGTATATTTGTGAATGTTGAGATGTTATATTGGTTTCACTGGTAATAATAAATAATTGAAATGGGTATATATTTGTTTTTTGTTAAGTTGCCTAATAATTATGCACAGTAATAGTCACCTGCACACACAGATATCCCCCTAACATAGCTAAAACTAAAAACAAACTAAAAACTACTTCCAAAAATATTCAGCTTTGATATTAATGAGTTTTTTGGGTTCATTGAGAACATGGTTGTTGTTCAATAATAAAATTAATCCTCAAAAATACAACTTGCCTAATAATTCTGCACTCCCTGTATAATGAGGAAAGACAGACAGAAATTTAATTTGAGTTTTGGTAATAGTGGATATCCAGATACAGCTAGAATACGATTATGGGAATGCTCTTCAGTTTATAATGAACTATGCTGATGGACTTACAAATATTTAGTATTTTGTGTTAGGCGAAGCAGCTAGCTGTGCCAAAAATACTTTTTGGAAAGACATTTACCTGGTGACTGTTTAAAATTAGTGAAATTAGAAGCATGGAAGGTAGTTCTTCACCCCCTGTCCAAGCATGCATTCTTTTGCCATTACACACAGTTTCAGTGTGGTATGCAAAGCATAAAAGAATCACAAGTTCTCTACCACTTCTAGTGGTGGGTGTTAAGTGTACATTGATGTTCACATTTGAACAGAAATAAATCTACAATTATCCATATGAGGAAGGAATGGAGCAAATTGAGGGAGAGGAGATTGTTTCCCCTTGTAGAGCTGCCTGCATTGGGAGAAGCTCAGAATTTTGGTCGCCAGCGCACAGTGTCATTTTTACATAGAATTGACATTAGGCAACATGTCCCCCAAATCGGCAAATATCTATGTATGTGCAGCATTTCAAGTAGACTTGCTGCACATATAGATTCCTACCACCAGAACTACTTCTAGAAGCAGAAGTGGTTATGTTGGTTGGAGTAACCCTTTAAAAAAAGAATACATTGAAAGCCACAGCACTGTAATGCTGTATGTATTCCTTCTTTATAAATTCTTGATTTTATCATTTGAGTTTACCATTTTTACATCAGTAGACTATGTACAATGTCCTATTGGGCATTGCACATTGATAACGGGCACTCTTTGTTTTGTAATCTCTATTAAATCTAGGGCTGCACTAATGAATATAACATACTCCATCTTTGCACTTGGATTTATTTATTCTGTATGTTTATGAAATACTCTACTGTATACTGTACTGGGCCTTAAAGGCAACAATGGATTACAGTTTTCCTAAATTTTTAGCTAGGGCAGTCTCCTACACCTACAATTATTTGTATTGATAGGTTATTACTTATAGGTATTGTGCTAATTGTTCATTTCTGAAGCTGGTGTCACATATAGGTGGCCTGGAGTTGAAATTAGAAACAGTAGTTTATGTGATATGATGTAATATGATTCTAATGATGGATTATAAACTCTAATGTGGAATTAGAACTCAAGCATGGGGGTGTATTATAACCCAGCAAAGAAGGTTCAGGTCGCATGGATAACTTGGCACTTTTAAGCATTATTTTATTTTTTAATAGAGGTAGAGACCAGCATAGCAAGGGATAACCAAAAACAGTTTTTAAAAAAAAAAAAAAATTTTTTTTTGTTGGAGTAACCCTTTACGATGGAGATGGTGTCAGCAGAGTACTGGCAACATTTGGCCAAACCAGCATATGGTCACTTTCAGGACGTTGTCACTCTATTTTGTTTCTTAATTTTCCATTAATTCTGCAATCAGCAGACTACAGTATTAATAAAGAATATAGTTACATAACATATACAGTATTATGCTGTGAGGCAGTAGCACACAACCCCCTTTATAATAGTGGCTTTAGGAGCCAATGCCCCCTATCCCATCCTTGCCAGGCCTACCCTACACACTACCTTTATTATGATTTAAAATAAGTCAGATCCTGTGCCTCAGTCTTATGTCCTGCAACAATTCGAATGCTGGAAGCCTCTCCCATTTATGCTAGCCATATGTTGTGAATGTGTTTGTTGAATGATCATTTTGATGTATTTCTTATATACATGCATCTGCCAGTGATGGTAGAATGATGAAAACCAATGATTCTAACAATCCACACTATAATTAGCAGAGTCAACGGGATTGTGGTGCACTTCTTTAGTTCTAGCAGCCTCAGAAATGCTTTACTTACTTGCTTGTGTTTCTCTGTTACATTTTAGTATTGAACAGGTTTGTGTCATTCTTGCTTGATGTGTGCATTGAAATGTCCCTCTCTCTCCAAGATAGGTTCTGGCTAGGCTCTGATTTGGGCAGGTGGAACTCGCAATGCAATGCATTTCCTCAGGCTCTCTGTAAATTAAAAGAGTAATCCATATGTGCACCCCATGCTTGCTGTGCCTAGAGGAGTATCGGCTACTTCTTGAGGCTCAAAGAAGGCCGGAAAAATTGTCTTAGTTGCTGTATCTCTCATGCAGAGGGAACTTGCCAGCATTTCAGATCTTGACTGCCCTTGTGGCAGAATGAATCTGAATTGGCACATGTGAGCAAAAATATGCACGGGGACTAACTGAATGGCAAGCTATTTCTTATAGTCTCTGGTTTTGTTGCAATGATTTGGCTGTAGCCTGAAACCATGCTTATTGCATGAGAATGCTGAAGTTGAAATGACACTACAAACTCCCTGGTTGTTGCAATAAAAGCACCTTTTTTATTTAACTGCAGATATTCCTCCTCTATTATTTATAAGCACACAAACAAACTCATATTTAAATGCATCAGGTCCCTCATTAGGCAATGAAGGCACACATACAGCACTCAACCACACTCAGACTGCCCTACACACACACAACTATACACACACAATATTCAGTCACCACACATATAAGCATTCAACCAGCACACACAGACACATTCAGCCCTCCTATACAGCTCTCCAAGGCACATAAATCACTCAGCCACTAGACACTCTCACACACACAACACTCAGTCAACACACACCAATCAAACAAAGCTCAGGGACAGGCCCCAATCTGACAATCTGCCAAGAGTCCTGGACAACCTTAATCTATCTCTGATCAGATCTGCCACATTTTACACTATTGTGAATTATTTAGGAGGACCTTAATAAGGCACAGGAATTACATGGTCCACTTTTCAGAAACGTTTTGCCCTAACCAAGACTTGGAAGATCTTGTCTAGGAGATATAAACGAGCAGGGATAATACAATTAGTGATCAACAATGGCCCTTTATGGCAAATTATGCTACATTGCAACGATTATTCAGAGACTTTTAATGCCATTTCAGTTTGGTTATTTTATGATGGAAGGTTTTTTTGTGTTACTGTGCAGGTTACAAATATAAAGTGATTAAGGTTCTATGTATGTGTATCTATATCCATTAGAGGGAGCTCTGACTAAACAATTTAAATATCACTGTCATCGCTTCTATTTTCTGGTAATATAGCAGCTTTTACAAAGAATTCTATAAGGTTTATTCATGTAGCACTAATTTACAGAGAAAGGCAAAGTCAATTTAAAATAGGCCTAAATAATAGAACTAGAAAATTCCCCAAACTCCGTTATTGTCAAAGTAAAGGATAAACCCAGCACACTATCCAGATAGATGAGGAGAAGAATATCAGATTATTACTAGTTCTTATGGAGCCTGGGCTTCACATCAAGCCTATAGAAGGCAAAAATAGCAAGAGAGAAGTCAAAGAAAGAGCAGAGTTCCCGGGAGAACAGAAATACACAAATAGAGAATACCAGGCCATGTCATGGATTACAAAGAGCGGCAAGGTCAAAACAAGTTGAATCAGAAACCAGAGAACTTGACTAAGTACACACAAGTTATTAGTAGGCCACATGAGGGCAATGGTTCTGTGCTCAACTTTTTCTTATAGGTATTGGGCCTTTAGGCAGGTCCTGCATAATTCCTGTGTACCCAGAGTGTACACATGCATATACACAAGAATGAAGCAGAAATGGTTGCATCCAGAGCTCAAGTCATGCAGGGGCTCCAAGAGATAAAGGTGTAGGGAAGACTTAGATTTCCTGGCTCCTCTACGCAACCCCCTGTACGCAACCCCCTGTACCACCAGGAATCAATGGCACTTCCCTGTAAGGTAAGAACGGGGATGGGGGATAAGATCCAACACACACACTGTATCCCCAACAGTACACCCCCCCCACACAGTGCAACCCTACACACACAGTGCTCCCCACACACACACTATACCCCATATACACACATTATAATCTCTATACATACACATACAATACAGCTCCTATGCATATACATACACACTTCAGCTCATTGTAACATACACCCCCCACACAGACTGCAGCCCCTAGAAACACACACACTTTAGCTCATAGATACACATACACACACAATGCAACCCAAATACACATACAATCACACACTGCATCACATGTATACAAAAAAAGAAAAACAGGCCCTATATACACACTGTAGCCCCTGCCAGAACACACACACACACACACACACAAACACAATCTCTACAGCCCAATACATACAAATGCATATACACACTATTGCACCTAGCTACACCTAGCATATCAGAAACAGACCCCTTTACACACACAATACACCACAAACAACCAATTCTACAAACATGACAGACTGGCTAACTAAGTTCTATGGTGTCACACTTAAGCCGACACTGTGTGGCACTAGCAAGCTCATTGCCACGCAGAAGAAAAACACAAGGCATTTCTGTGCGGCGCAGAAGAAAAACACAGGTGATCAGAGAGGCATAACTACCAGAAAAGTTATCATGTTTGTGAATAATCTCTGCTCTAAATATCCTAATTAACCTTCATAATGTCAGCACAATAGTCAATGGCTGGATATCATGTAGAACATTCAGATGGAATACAAATAACCTGAATTATCTCTTAATATCCATAACCGAGATCTGGTCTTAAAGTCATGTAGCTAATGGATGTTAATAAAAAGCCATCTTTATACATTTCATTTGATGGTAAATAACCTATAAATCATATCTCAATAAAACCGCATGTTAGACATATAATCTAAATCCATCTAAAATCTCATTTTGTGTATTAATTTTATTGTCACTTGTAAGAAAATAGTCATTTTTCTTTCCTTCATGGAAGATGAGGCTCTTTCATACACTGCACCGAAGGACCTAATTTTTATGCATAATAATATTTCAAACTTGAAATATGAGGTCTTCAGATTTATCTTCTCCTTGGCATGTCACCAGACGCTTTAGTGCTTGTCTGGAGATGCTGGCGAGAAAAGCTGTCTGTGTTGTGTCTTACATCAAACGTGTTTTTTTTTTTTTATTCTTTATTTTTTGCGTGCAAAAGTTACAGGCTAGTTTTGTTGCCACAACAGCATTATCAGTCAGCACATTTTTATATAGGTTGAGACAGTAATATGGCATTTGCAGACACTGCACATTTTTAAGATTATAACATGAGATAACTAACGATTAAACTGGTGATTGGTGAAACGTTTAAAACATACAGCAGTTCCAGTATCCAAAGACAAGTGACCTGCACAGTATTTATATTAATGGCAAGCTCAGGCTGGTTAAGTGACCGGGTGCCAAGACCTAGTGTAGGCATTGCAGAAGATGTGGACACACAATAATGCTGTGCAATTTGTGGAGGTTAATAGAACATGCTGTTATTGAGTGTGTCCATAAGCGAATCGGTTGGTCCAGCATCAATACTGGACTTGTAAGCCGACTTTTTGTGTTCAAGGCACTCCGATTCACCCCCTCAGGCTATGTGCATGGGTATTCAATAGATACTTAAGCTAGTACGGGCTGAATCTGTGAGATTTAAGGATTTTGGCAGATTTTAGTCTGCCCTAAATCGCTGTGTATTAGCATGCTGGTGCTTTATAGGTCTGATTAGTGCTAGATGGGTACACCAACAGAGCTGTACGCGTAGCTCAGAAAAGCTTGACGCATGGGTAATATATCAGAATTTCTGGAAAGTGATCGTGTTGGAAAGTTGGGAATATAGAGTAAATTTTCGCATTAGTGATAAGTAATCTGCAACATTTTTATATTCATGGCCTACCTAGATTGTGTTACTGATAGGGTGCCTAGATCGAGTGTAGGTAAAACCCCTAGACATGGACGCAAAACAACACCATACAAATTGTCAAGGTAATATGGCATGCTCTCACCAAGTGTGTTCATGAATGAGTAGGTAGGTCTAGCATTAAGATTGGACTTGTGAACTGGCAATTTCTTGGTAACTACTCGCTAAAATAGGCCCTCAGGCTGTGTGTCTGAGTGCTCAATGAATACTGAAACCTATCTAGGCTGGGTGTGGGGGGTTTGCAACCTTCTGCAGGTTTTAACCCGTGTTGGGCTGTGGCTTGGTACTAGTATTATGTTGCTTCTATGATCTGGTTAGAACTATATTTGTTGCAAACATAGAACAAAACAAGTAGTTCAAACAAGCTTAAAAACATAGGTTGTGGAGCAGAGGTTCTACGTATTTGTCAATTTAACCATAATAATGTTTGCATTGTGGACGGTGTGAGAATAGCTACCAGCTTCAGCCGTCCCATGCCGTTGTCGGGCCATAAAGGAAAAGTCCAGCGGCAAGGCAGGTATGTAGTCCCCTTCTGTGGCTTGAGAACAGGACTTGTGTTTGTGAGACCTGTCCAGGGATCAAAATAACAAGGAGTGGGGAGTAAATCTTCGGTGGTGCAGCTTAGCTGTAGTCCTTCCTGAGGATCTTTGCAGTTCGGGCACCTGTGGTGTTCAAGTGTCTGTCAGGTGTCGGTTTGCCCATTGTGCTTTGAAGGGAGTAGAGGTCGAGGCGCTGGGGCTTGCTGGCTGGAATGGTCTGACGTTCGCCACGTCCCAGGTGTGAGGGTTCTTTGGTCCTTGAGCTGGAGGGGCTTGTTCCTGTCGTGGTGGCAGGCCCAGCGCTGCTAGCACCGACTCTATTTCCAAAGGGCAGGTTACTCGGGTTGTTGCTCCCCTGTGCATGATGACTAAGCTTCTGGGGAATGCCCAGTGGTATGGGATTGAGCTTTGGCGGAGTGTGGTGGTCAGGGGTCTGAGGGGGCCTCTCCATGTCAGCGTGGGCCTGGACAGATCTTGGAAGAATGACAGGGTAGCTGTCTCGAAGAGGTGAGTGGCCTTTCCTCTAACCGCTGCCATGAAGGTCAATTGGGCTGACCTTGTCTGGAGTTGGAGGATGACGTCTCTCGGGGTGTCTGCTGGGGCTCTGGTGGCTCTCGGGATGCGGTAGGCTCCATCTGTTAAGACTGCCTTCGCCTGCTGTGGTGTGAGTAAGGAGGCGAGGAGTCTACTGAGGTAGCTTGGTAAGTTTTCTTGAGACACGGTCTCAGGGACACCTCTTATCTTAATGTTATAGCTCCTGTGCCGATCCTCCATCGCGTCCATACGTTTAGCGAGCAGGGTCTGGTTCCGTTGCAGCTCTGCGTTTTAGGCCTCACGTTGTATACAGCGTGCGGTGAGGCCTTGTGAGTCTGCCTCTGTTTTTTTGACGCGACCTTCCAATGTGTGGATCTCCTCTCGCAGTACTGCTATGTCTGCCGCAAACAGGGTGTGGATGTTGCACAGAAGGGCTTTGATGTCACCCTTTGTGGAGGGTAGTTCGTTGTCCTCATCTGAGGAGATGCTGTGTAGTCCCCCTGTGCTGGGGAAGTTGTCTAGTTTATCCAGTACCTGTTACCCAGAGGAGGCAGAGGTCGCGTCGCCATTGTAATTTGACGCGGAAACTTCTGCGGCCTTTCCGGGGCGAAGGAAAACGTCTCCAATATCGCGGACCCCCGCCAGTTTTACGGCCCCCTGGTGCCTGGACCTCTTTCCCATCTCTTGGTAGTGTGTTGTGGGCTAAGATTATTGGATTTTGAGCTAATTAGCGGTTTTCAAGCTTTTGGATACGGAGCTCTGTTGATGCACGTCTGCTTCAGTTGGCTGCTAGCTCCGCCCCCCATCAACCCTGTTTTTAAACTTAGTTTTAGTCTTTGATAGTCTATGTTTTATGTTGTGGTGAGTATGTATGATCACTCTACAGAATATTTACAATAATTACCTTAGTGTGTTACTAATAGATAAATTATGGCTTACATTTAAAAAAAAAAAAAAAAATACTACAGATATTTATACAGTAAATGCAGGGAGTAATTCATACAAATTTTCTGCTATTTGAAATATCTAGATTAATAGTTACTGACTAAGAATTTTAAACAAATCAGTGTGTTTGTGACCAATGGCGGTTTTTAAACTTTTGGTATAGCTTCATTGTTTCCATAGTTTGTTTTTCAGTATATTATACTCTGTTAGTGTCTTACATGTTTCTTTACAATTCTGATATTCCTTTATCTTCTGACTGCACCTGACATCAAAGGTGTCTTGCTTAATTTTACATTTCTGTTTTGATACTAATAGGACTTGGCAGCTCAGCATAATGAGACTCAGTATGGGTAAGCGTGCACAGTGCCTTTTACTTCTTTTTCTATTTTGATCAAACAACTGGGCTATTGAAGCACATTTTCCGTACCCATATTAGTTTTCTAGAATCTCTAAATTATCTTTCTTTTATTTCAATAGAATTGCTCCAATACTGAAGTCTGTCAGTAATGTGAACAGCCAGATCAAATCTTGACTGTTCAAGAGAAAATATTTCCCTGTTATTGATGGCTTACAAATCCTGAGCCTGCTGGGATTTCTCTAGAAATAAACACTGAACAGTTCTTTCAATAATTCATGAACACTTCGGTCAGCCATATGGTTATCAAGATGCTCTGTAATGCATTGCCTGCATTTTCTTATTATGTTTACAAACTCATATGTATACAGTGTATAACTGATTAATTATGGGCATATAGTTTCTGCTTCATTTGTGTCTATTTTTGTTGAATTAAAATATGATATATTAGTATATTTTAAAGGGAAAAAAAAAATCCTGCTAATTAACCCTTTACTTGTGAACAGGGCATAATACTTTATAAAGAGAGCACATAGTCTGACAAATAGTATTTTTCCTCACTAATCATACGGGTTCTTTCTACAGAACGTTCTACCTCTAGAGCTACAATACCATAGATATGTTTGTATTAGTTTACATGTGATCAATTATATTGTTACTGCATAGGACAACACATCTATTTTGTAATTCACTGGTAGTTTTGTACTCGGATAGCGTTTTTGTAGTCCATTTAGTGATTTTTAATTTAAATTTGCTATATTTTTTATCTGTTTTATACAAGGAGTTTACGGTCTGGGTAAGATGTAATAGGGGTCACTGGTAGGCTTATTATAGATATTACTGATTCTTTGTCTTTATGTTTATATCTGTGAAAGTGATACAAGCTAAAACTAATTGTACCCTTCTATAATGTCACTGAGAACGACTATAGTTCTGATGTATGTATACAATATCAACAGAGTACTTACCAGGATGATGGGATTATGGTATGTTCATGGCCTGAAATATGACACGGCAAACATACCTGAATATACCTGGTAAGATTATTTAGCTGAATCGGTTTTTATTATTATTATTATTATTATTTTAATCGCACTCCTTTTGTATTCATAGCGGCAGTTAAGGTTAAAGAAAATGTCTCACCTGTAACCCGTGTATAGAGATGTCGCGAACCGTCAGCGAACTTCTCGCGAACGGTTCGCCACGAGCTGTTCGTGGCGAACCGTGGCGAACCGTTCGCGAGAAGTTCGCGGACGGTTCGCGACATCTCTACCCGTGTAAACCATTTTCAAGAGGTGCTTCATTCTCTTTTACATTTATATGAATTATTTAGCAAATGACATCATGATTTAGCTCAGGCAAGGCACTCCCAGGGCAAACATTGCAAATGAAGAGGAGGAAAAGAAACACAGTTTTTCCCCTCTTCTCTGTATGCTTTTTCTATACTAACTCCCAGAAGAAACTAAGCTAAAATGGAGGCACCCAGTAGCAGGATAAAGTGGTGTGAACTTCTACATTTACTTTTATTTTCCACACCTCCCATATACATATTTGTTACATGTAGGGATATGTTAACATAATATAAAAACCTGCAATGTTACAGTCCCTTTAAAAAGCATGTACTACTGTAGTTGTGTAAAGTAAGTGTAAATCCCTGGATGTGTATACAGGTAAACCCTGACTATCATTACATCATTAAGGTTGGAGTTTACAAACACATGGCTCTCCTAGTCTCTCTCTGGTCACATACGACGCCCTTGATTTTAAATGTAATCACTGCAGAGGACTAGTTTATAGGCCAGGAATACAATATTATTATATTGTCCCCCATCGCTCGCACACCCTCACACACAGAGTGGAGAACCCTTTTGTCACTTACCTGAATCCAGCACCAATGTCCCCCGGTGCTGGGTCAGGCTCCGCCTCCGCTCCTCCTCCCTCGTCTGCCACCTAATGCACATGCGCAGTGAGCCCTGCAATCACATTAGGAAAACCACGTAGGAAAACATTGAATCAATGCTTTCCTGCGGGGTTTTAGCTGATGCTGGATGCATAGTGTGAGGACGTCCAGGGTAAGTGTGGCGACCAAAAGTCACCTAACGACCTGGAATCGGAATGATAGACAGCCACTAGAGGTGGGGTTAACCCTGCAAGATAATTATTTCTGTTTATCAATAACTGCAATAAATCAGTGAGATGAAGTGGTCTGGGTGCCTATAGTGTCCCTTTAATTTCTCTATAATTTACACATGAAAGCATGAGTTTCTCACAGCAGGATATATTGTGTGACTCCTGACAAGAGAGATAAAAAATAATATCTAAATCCTTCTTAATGACTTGCAAAACTCTTTATTAAAATAAGCATTACATATAAACAATAGGAGGTGATGCAGTTTTACGTGTGCAATGAATTTTATTGTTGAATATTGCATCTTAATGAACAGTGCACGTATATTGATTTATCTCCTTGTAAACAATAATTTACTTGTAGGATGGGTCCTTCTTTAATACATTTTCAGTATGACTGACAAACTCCAGGCCTTTACATTTTCAACCATTTAAAGTGCTCTTCCATCAAGAATTACCTATAAATGTACGTTTCTGTTATAGCAAAATCCACAAAGAAAAGACTTTATATGAATATAATGTTGGGAGGCAAATAATTAAATGGAAATGGTAATTACTTGTAATGCATTATTTAATGGCATCTGTAATTTGCCTTTTTTTTTTTTTGTATACATCTTTTACCCAATATGTGCTATAAATTAATGTGTAACCATTTCAACCTCTTTACAGCTTTTGTCCATACAAAGATTAATTTGTGTATGATACATGAGTGTGAATTTAATTTAATGTATATATCTATATAAGGACTGGGACTTCTGAAGATTTTGTACCAGAACATCTTATTATGGTAGTTTTTGGATGGAGTACTTTGAGTGATAGGTTTTGGTGAGCTTGATGTTGTATTCGGTCTATTCCTCTCAGTTCAGCTTGTGGACCATTAAGTTAATTGGATATGTTAATAAGAGCCATCCATAGTGTGAGAATGATTACTTGACTTAAATGCATCTCTTAAACATATTTAGAACTAAGTGGTATATTCTGTATGCACTATTTCTACACAGATTATTTAACATTATGGATTTGTGTAAAATTCCATAATGCAATCTTTTGTGACCACGTTTGTAAAATATTCATCATGTTTTTTTTAATTTATGTGTTGTGTTGTGTTATTTTATGTGTTGTGTTATTTTATGTGTTAAACTTGACCGTACACACAACTCAAATGTAGGCAGTTTCAGAACTGTATAACAAAGAAATTGATAGATCTAAAAAGTTCTGCTTATGGAACATTTTAACTCCTCGGTAGACATTCCACTGCATAATCATAGCAAGGTTGTCAAACATTAAAGCACCACTCTAGGCACCCAGACCACTTCAGCTTAATGAAGTGGTCTGGGTGCCAGGTCCAGCTAGGGTTAACCCATTTTTTTTATAAACATAGCAGTTTCAGAGAAACTGCTATGTTTATGAATGGGTTAAGCCTTCCCCCTAATCCTCTAGTAGCTGTCTCATTGACAGCCACTAGAGGTGCTTGCGTGCTTCTCACTGTGATTTTCACAGTGAGAGCACGCAAGCGTCCATAGGAAAGCATTGTAAATGCTTTCCTATGCGACGGGCTGAATGCGCGCGCAGCTCTTGCCGCGCGTGCGCATTCAGCCCAGGAGGAGGAACGGAGGAGGAGAGAGGGAGGAGAGCTTTCCGCCCAGCGCTGGAAAAAGGTAAGTTTTTACCCCTTTCCCCCTTCCAGAGCCGGGCGGGAGGGGGACCCTGAGGGTGGGGGCACCCTCAGGGCACTATAGTGCCAGGAAAACGAGTATGTTTTCCTGGCACTATAGTGGTCCTTTAAGAAAATTAGTTTAAGATTCCTGAGAAGTTGGCAGCAGGTTCTTCAGATGTATAAATTAAAGATAAAAACAAAGCAAATGACAGAAGAAAGACCTTATGGTACACCAACTCCAAATTATCTTTAGAATGATAAAATGCATAGTCTCAAGATGTTAAATTGTGTTTGTTGATAATAACAATATAAAGTGAGATTTTCTGCATTTGCAGTAATTTTTTTTTAAAAGAAACAGAATGAAAACAGAATTCAAACTGAATATGAAAAGTGCATGGACAGCTTTTGTAAAGCAATCAGTAGCTTGTTTGAGACTTCCTGTTATTTTGTAGCATTGCTTCTTTCTCACTTTTGATGAAGACATCTGCGTGATGTGTTTTTAAATAGACTCCTCCACTGCTGTAGTGATGTCCTCCAGTAATTGGCTCAGAAGTCACTGCCAATCCTGCTCCTTCCACTGCGTTCTTTGGGAGAGCCATTGGTTTATCCTGCTCTCTTTGGGTTTTGGAAATCCACACAGCATCTTGCATAGCTGGAATGACAAGTTGTTTCTTAATTATAGTAAAACTAACATAACGAGTAGCAGTTTTCAAGTCAACGGGATCTGACCAGAGTTTCTGACATGCACAAGTACTTCTCATTCCTTTCTATTATGAGTTTGAGACATCATATTGGTTTATACATCTACACACAGTCATTTATATATACCTTAATTCCTTTGCTTTCAAATAACATTAGCTGTGTTGTCTCAAGCAATAATTTAGTTAACGGTTTAACCATAAGATCAGTAATAAAAGTTGAAAGTTCAGTGCACAATATTCAAGATAGAAAACCCTCCACTGCAAATAATGTTCAATCTTTGCTATTTTTGTTTTACATTTTGCTAATGAGTTGCCCATTCACAATTCACTGATTAATGGATACCATCCTTATCACTCAAATTAATGATCTGACAATTTACGTCTTCAGCTCATAGTTCACTGGAGCCAAGCAAATATACGCAAACTGCATATACACGCAAAAAAAATAAAAAAAATCCCAAAACAACTTTTTGATAAAAAGACACTTTTCATTTGTTCCATTCAGCCACACAGCCTGCTCAGCGTATGCAGAGGAATTAAATGAAGGTTAGGCAGGATTAGTAAGTGATTAAAATAAAATCATTAGTCTAGTTTAAAACACCGATCAATCACCAGAGAGCTTTGTTTTAATGGAAATAGGAAACAATCTTTCATGTTTTATACAATATCTAATCTTTGCTGATACTATACAAGACATGTCATTTATAGCGTTAACGACGCTATAGTGTTGTTCAATATCGAATGGTTTCATTAGAACATCCACTATTTCTAAAATAGCTTCTGCAATTAACATTCAAGACAGACATAGATGTATCATATGAATCACTATTGCCACATTTTACTCGACTTTCTATTAATTGCAACGTTGAGATATCTAGCAAGTGTTATTACCGCTAGTGATTTCTAAGAATTAGGAGAAGTGATGCTAGTTTAAAAGGTGGATCTGTGACTTATGTGACAAAGTGAGCACTATACAAAAATGTAATGCATACAATTAAATAGGAATGCTGTAAAATTAGTGACACATGAGTTTGAGGGTAAAATAAAAAACAGTAGGTTCGAAATAAAAGGTAAGTTATAGGAAATAAATGAGAGCAAGAGAGCAAAGATGAATGGCACCAGGTACATGAATGGGGCAGCTGGCTAAAGTAAAGGATGGTTAAAGGAGTGGAAGTATGATAAAATTAAGGGAGAAGCTAGTTGAGTTCAATATGAAATAAAAAAAGAATACATGAAATCAATGGAGAGAAGCATAAAACAATTGTGAAAAATAGCAGATGAAATAGGGATGTGTGAAATTAAAGTGACGGCAGATATATAAATATCAATAAGATATTAATGGAAGAAGGGGTTATATGAGTTAATGGGACATGATTAGAATGTTGATAGATTATAGAGTATACGGGTTAAATGTAAATATGGAGAGCAGGACTTCTGGGAATTGTATAAGTGGGATGAGGCTTTATATACTGGAGTTCTATCATTGTAGAAATACATTTCTTTAAAATATTTGTTCTTATTTCAGACAAACACTGATTCACACACATTAGACGCATGATGCCAGCTGCACCTAAAATTGTCTTAATATTTTGTGGAAAAAATAGAAATGTGCAGTGCCAGTATATTTGTAGACTAGAATCTGTGGATATTGCTGACTTTGCATAATGGTAAATATGGTCCACACATATCTCTAGCACTCTTGTTAACTGGCATTAAATGTTGCAGTGGCCATATATCCCTCAAGGTTTGTGGGCTATATTTCCCATGATGCTCAATGAGCCTTTGGAGGGTAAGAGGTGGGATGCATTAAGGGGGTGCTGATAGGGGATGGGCTACCTTACCCATTGGGAATTCCAAAATATCCTGCACTCAAGCGTCACTGACCTCTGGCTAACTCATAACCACTAATCAACAGTATTCAAGACAAGGTAACTGCTGAAGCCAGACATTTTATTTTCTAAAAGAGATTTACAAATGTATATATAGATTATTATCATCATTACAGTTTTTATAAAGTACCAATAAAAACAAACAAACAATAAAACCAGTACAATATACACAGACCAATACAAGAGGCAAATAGGGCCCTGCCCAGGAGTGAAGTTCTAGAGATTCAAGCACTTTTATACAAAGTGCCTAGTTAGAGATTACAATCTAAAGCAGGGGTAGGCAATCTCTGGCACTCCAGATGTTGTGGACTACAACTTTTTAAATGCTCTTGCAGCCTTAATACTGGCAAGGCATCATAGTAGATGTAGTCCAAAACATTTGAAGTGCTGACTGTTGCCTACCCCTGATATAAAGGTTATAATGCAGATTTAAGACAAAAGGTACCAGAAGGAGGGGTGGGTGGATAGTGCTGAGAGAAATTAAAGTGTGTCTTTTTTTCCGCTAGGTTTGTGGATGTGGAATATATATAGGTGTGTGTGTGTGTGTGTGTGTGTGTGTGTGTGTGTGTGTGTGTATATATATATATATATATATATATATATATATATATATATATATATATATGTATGTGTGTGTCTATATATGTATGTGTATGTATCTATAGATATATATATGTAATTATTATATATAGGATATATTTTTTAATTGTTTCTACACAGGAGATGCTAACATGTTATAGACAGTAATTTCTTGCTTATTTTACTTCATTTAATATCTTGCTAATGTAGCTTATAAAATGTAAAAGTAATTTATAGAGCCCTAAGAAACAATTATAGCGTCTTGCTACCTTGCCAGCCCTTTTCACACATGACTGGTATTTTGACTAGACACAAGAACAATAGACGGAAGTAGCAAGACATCCATCATGTTCTGTTCACTGCTTGATTTGCTAAATGATATCATTGTTGACTGTGTGTACACTTTTGATTTAATGCTATTTGTTACAAAATGACACCTGGGAATGTAAATAGATGTCTGTGTACGCCCAACAGCTGAGCACCACACCTTCTGGCTGCTACTTTGATATTATATCCATTACAAAATAATCACTTTTCACTTGTTTGCAGATACACCTTAAACAATAGATAAAAAGTATATTGTCTAGACAGATCCTGGATATTGTCTACATATATACTATATATTGTCTAGATCAGTGGTTCCCAAACCAGTCCTCATGACCCACCAACAATCCAGGATTTATGTATTTCTTGATTTTTTTTTTCCAATGGAGATACTGACAAACCCTGGACTGTTGGTCTTGAGGACTGGGTTGGGAAACACTGGTCTAGAAAGATACTGGATATTGTATCCTAAAGAAAATGTACACATCCGTGCGCAAATAAAAACTAAGCAATGGAATTTATTTATGAGCATTTAGACAGTGAACATTTGAATTTGTTGATGAACTTTTTTCTTTGTTTTGCATTGGATTTAAAACAGTGAATTTAGTAATCTAGAATTTGTGATGTATATAATTAACCATAGCACTTGGAAATGGTGTACTTGGTAGGGGTGATAGAAGTTGGGATTCAGTATAAGCTTCACTGGTGACTGATGGAATGTACGATGGAGTGGTAGAATACCTACACTATCCAACTGCTGGGTCTCATAGCTAGAAGACAGATATGAACTCTATGAATGCTGACATTGGTGATTAACTTTAAGTGATAAGCTCCCATAAAGAGGTTACCTTGAGGAGGTCCTTCCCTGTTAGGCCAAAGTGTGATTTCTTATCTGTGTTATCACTGACTTAAACTCCTTTCAATATATAGCTTGCAAGTAAGTGATCTCTATGTTTCTTTTCTCACTGTTGATAGACAATATATTTGAGTTTACTTTAGAAGTGCTCTGTATGGTTTTTAAATGTTACTAAATGTTTGTTTACAAGGGGTGTTTCTCTGAGGCAGAAGGACTTGGGATTTAGCCTATGGGTTAATGTTTTGCTCCCTCTGCCACATATTGAGTTACGCCCTTCCAAAAGTCAGCCCTATACTAAACCCTAAGTAAAAAATAATCCGTAATGCATTCTACAAATCACACTGCGACACCGAACCATTGTCATTGTATTACATGAACCTATATTTATAAACTTCTCTCCTGCTCTATTAACCCTATACTGAGCTATATTATCCCCTCACCCCACTGCATTAAAACTCTGCACACACAGCAATACTCCCATACTGTGATGTTTTAATTAGCTCTATATGTGATGCATTACATTGGCACTGCTACAAATGATAGAATTAGAGGTGTGATACCTCTCTCAGTATTACAGAGGGTTTAGGACTTATAGTGAAATGAAGCTAAAATTAAACATGGGGCCTTTCGCGACCCACTTTGGGCCACTGATCCTGTCAGCCCCTATCCCCGGCAATGCGTCTTCTGTTTACTTTATAGAAGTAGTAGATTGTGCTATTTTTAATCTATCCATGATTTTAATCTATTATAATGCATTCTGAAGGTATGCATGAAGGCTGGCATTACTGATTTTTTTTTTTTTTTTACCAGAGTATAGTTTCCCTTTTAGTTCCAACTTTAAGTTTAAAAATATTGTGCCAAGATATCACTTTTAAGAGAATTACTTTGAAGCTTTAAACTGGGTGAGGTTAGGGCTGCAGCTCTTGTGAACAGGATTCGTTCTATTTTTATAGGTAAGGTAAGTATATATAATTTTTGCAATCTTTAGAGATAGAAAAAGTACAAAACATCAAACCAAAGTTGTATTCTGATTGTTTAATTTCCATAGTACAGCATGAATCATGGTTCCCCAAAGAAGGGGTATGTCATCCTGACAGGAATACATTTCAGGACAATTACCAGGCTCCTAAATTGCCCCACGTAGGGCAATCCATGTACAAAGTGAATCTCTTGACTCTGTCTCTGTAGGGTCCTAGTGATAGCGCAGGTGCATTTATCGATGCACTTGTGTTGTGCTTGCTGGATATACCCTGGGACCAACCTGCGACAGTGGGATATGGGGTCAAAATCAAAATGGTCCCGTCGGATCCAGAACTGCTGAGTGGTGTGATTTAGAGCATGGAAATGGTCAATATCTTGTACTGTACTTATTTCTAACCAGCGTCTACTGAATAAAAGCACCCAAATTCACCCATATGCAGCTATTAAATCATTATGATGGCGTGCAATCTAGACATCATTCACTTATAAAGGGGAACTATGGGTAGTCTTTATTTGTAGTTAAACAGTTTACACGACAACAGTCATATAAGCAGTTATGTAAGAAACAGCTGCCTGCAGTCAGTTCTCCCAGATCACAGCCAGTGTCTGTTGGAAAATTTCTTATAATTAAGATAAATTTAAAAAAAAAAAAACACACAAGACATTAAAAATAAACACATTCTGCGAGAGTGTGTGTGTATGTGGGAGATAGTATTAATACGTGCTTTGTGAGTGATAACAATAGCTAAAGCTTCTAAAACACCGTCCTTTACCTTTAATGTTTTAGTATGTTTTGTAGATAATGACATAAATGCAATTAAATGATATATTGCGGTTTTTCTGGGCTTTAATACATACATATTTTTTTTTGCTTCCTTTGATCCTATAAAGACTGCCACGCCTCTTCTGGTACAGACATGTTTTATTCATACACACGTACAGTATAAACAAGTATTTGAGTTTTTCATTGTAAAGCTGACTTGCAATCATTACTTTGTACTCAGAAGGCCTGGTTATAGAGAGGTAAACACATAAGCAATCAAGCTAAAGTTGGCAGCTAATCTAATGAAAGTGCTTATTAAGGCACTAAGACTGATTCATTGATTGCATCACAGCTGCCCTTTGGCAGTGCACAATAACCGTCAGGAAACATATGCCTTGCAGTAACATTACAGTACGTAAACCATATTAAACCAAACTAAATAATTTATTTTGTTCTATCAGTGCAGCAGGTGTCTGTTGTTGCTATTTGTGTTTCTCCTTTATTATCCAACACAGACTGAGATTTTGTACGGCTCTCTCTTTTTTTTTTATCTTGGCCACCTCCGTATCAGTGTTTATGCATTCCTCTTTAACCTGCTCATACATTTCACATCACCATGACCGCATCTTATATATATTTTTTTATTATAAATCATGACTTGTTTGTGCCTAAGATTTGCCACATAAGACATGTTGGCCTCTGTCAAAACATCAGGCGCCCATGTGTTATGTAATCAGATAAATGGCAATTACATCACTGACTCTGTCTGCAAGTTGTCGCAAACTATTTGAATTATAGTAAAAAAGCAGACATAAATTTGAGCACAATTGCTCAAATCTTGTCTTTAATTACATTCCATATTTTTTCATGATGTTAAATATTTGTCTCAATAGTATCTAAAGCGAATGATTAATGTAAACCAAGCAGACAGTTCATAAATATTTAGCCAGGAAAAGCGGATTTGGCACTATGTTTTATCTTTAGGGATGGCAGTCCCGTCAGTGCTTATTGCAGACTGTTCAACATCCTGCAGGGGGTTAAAATGAAACCCTGTAAGCAGCGAACTAATTGTACGGCTAAAAATAAGAGTATTATATTGTGTATAGCAACAGGCAAAGAAGCAGGTGGGATGAAACAGTCCTTACCAGTCCTTCGAGTGACTAGTCTTGCAATGAAAAACCAAACCGGCAATATAAAATCTGCCTATATATTGATGGAAAATAGAATTAACTGGTAGCCAGCTTAGGTCAGGACAACATATATACCGTGTTTCCCTGAAAATAAGCCCTAGCTTATTTTCGGGGGATGCTCCTAAAATAAGCCCTACCCCGAAAATAAGCCCTAGTCGTTTGCTAATCTATATTCAGGGAATTTTCCCCGAACATAGATTTGCGGAATTCCCTTTGCGAGTAAGCTTATCTATGTTCATGGAAGTTTCCCGGAACATAGATACGCAAGATTCCATTCGCAAGTAAACTAATCTATGTTCGGGGACGTTTCCCTGAACATAAACCTGCTTTCTAGCACACGTTTCCCCCGAAATAAGAGCTCCTCCAAATATAGGCCCCAGTGCATTTTTCAGGGGACAAATTAATAGAAGACTTGGTCATATTTTTGGGGAAAGACGGTATACTGATAGCTTCAGAGATTAAACAAATAAATACCAGTCTTGGTACACAAGATCTCAGAATAGACAAGGATATCTCTGAAGATAAGGAAAAGTCAAAGTAGAAGCGAAATCCCATCCCAAAACTATCAACTGTGGAAATCTTCTTTAGTGATATTCTGACAGACCTGTATCACAGACATGTGCAAATTATCTATTGTTTCTCATATTTTTATACACATAATCATTTGGATTCTGGCCAGGTAAATAACTTGGCCACTAAAGAGCAATCTGCTTTACGACTGAAAACCTCATTGGTTGCATTAGCAGGGTGTTTGGGGTCATTATCTTGCTGCAAACTGAAGTGTCTTTTGTGGCATATGATAAGGTCATTCAAGAGTTTCCTGTACATTTCGAAGTGATTTTTATTACATGATCAGTTTTTTCAAAACTCGTCTGTCTCTGAGTGAAAACAGTTCAACATATTCCTTCCCGACCAGCAATGTGTCAATTTTGCGTTGTATTTGCAGAATATTTGCCTCTCTGCATTGAAATTGGAAATCAGGAAGCGTGGAAGGAAACCTGATGTGGTTATGGTATTCCTCGTTATATCCTTTCCAGGCAAAGGACATAGCTTGTTCTGCCAGGCATTGCTTTTACTGATGTGTGGATGGCAGTATTAACTGTGAGTCTCTACTTTTGACACACTTGGCTTAATTATACTGACCTTGATTAACATGTAGGAGCAATGTACAAATGGGACATTATAGCAGGTAAATAGGAGGTCAAGGTACATCAAATGTCATTAGTAGGCTGGTAATAGTGTAAATCAAGATTTGGAGCCCAAGTTGTCAATAGTAAGGAAAGGAAAGCAGGACAAAAGGAAGCAAAGCGTTAAGATTCACTAAGCTCCAAGACACTAGCAGTATCAATTCTGTTCAATTTAGATGGTATAGATTGGCTAAAGGCTCCGGGCTAACCTGCCATGGCTGGACAAAATTAACATTGAAAATATGGTAGTATTCATTTGGCATCAGTGCAGCAACTAGGGACAGTCTCTAGGTGCGAGGAAGAGCTGCAGTTTACGTTATATCTTATATTCCAAACATTGTACTGAGAGACAGTATTCAGGACACTCTGATATAGCTGCCTGCAGTATGTTCCAATGTTCTGTTATATTGCTCACACAGTGTATCGTTAATAGTAGGTGTAGGTGCAACAAATATGTATTTCACTGGAAGCCAGGCAAGAGCAGCATTATAGCAAGCATCAATGCTTATAAAGGCTAGCGATGGATTGCTAGGGAATTGGCACAAAATGCTTAAATACATTGGCATACCAAGCACATGTCAGTAATATCTTACGGAACGAATAGCAAATATTAAAGGGACACTATAGTCACCTGGACAACTTTAGCTTAATGAAGCAGTTTTTGTGTATAGAACATGCCCCTGCAGCCTCACTGCTCAATCCTCTGCCATTTAGGAGTTAAATCCATTTGTTTATGAACTCTAGTCACACCTCCCTGCATGTGACTTGCACAGCCTTCCATAAACACTTCCTGTAAAGAGAGCCCTATTTAGGCTTTCTTTATTGCAAGTTCTGTTTAATTAAGATTTTCTTATCCCCTGCTATGTTAATAGCTTGCTAGACCCTGCAAGAGCCTCCTGTATGTGATTAAAGTTCAATTTAGAGATTGAGATACAATTATTTAAGGTAAATTACATCTGTTTGAAAGTGAAACCAGTTTTTTTTTTCATGCAGGCTCTGTCAATCATAGCCAGGGGAGGTGTGGCTAGGGCTGCATAAACAGAAACAAAGTGATTTAACTCCTAAATGGCAGTGAATTGAGCAGTGAAATTGCAGGGGAATGATCTATACACTAAAACCTGTTTTATTTAGCTAAAGGAATTTAGGTGATTATAGTGTTCCTTTAAGATAACTTGACACTATGTGAATTCTTAGCAAAGTCAAGTCAGTCTCCATCTTTTGGAGGTCAATAAAGGGAGTACAATTAAGCTGGGTAGTTAAAAATCTTCTTCATAGGATATACATTGACCATCAAGCTAAATATGCCTGCCCTTGTTAAATGTTTTAATATTATTAATAATTAGAAGAAAACAAGCTGTTTGAAGCATTTACTTAGACATTTTGTTTAGATCACTGCCACCTAATGGTAAAAATCATTTTGTCACCTATACTTGAAATTTAAACAAGCTCTTTAATGGCTTTTACAGAGTTTCATGCCACCTAGTGGTTAAAATGTACTTGTCACTTATATGTAACCAGATGCCTAAGAAATGTAATTGGGACTTTTAAGTTAATTATTGCCACCTAGTGGTAACATGTACTTATCATTTATACTTCACCTTTTACATTTAATATAATCTATTGGTCTATGCAGCCACTGGTATCTTTCTTCCAAAAAAAAAAAAAAAGAATCTGATACAATTAATTTACTTCCTAGCAAAAGGAAAATAATTGGGTTTTGGGTTTCAATGCTTGCTTTAACACTAAAAATAATGTTGTCAGAGCCAACAAGGCTGTGATTTGTAAGGTATGAATTTAAATATATTTTATCTTCTTCCTTGACATTATGTTCTTTACAAAAAATTTTTTTCATTGTACTGAAGTATATAAAAAAAATGAAATCCGTAAATTCATAACACTAAAAGTAAGTTTGTATGAGCAAAACAAAGTTGAATAAAAGATGAATTCTGAACGGTCCTCAGTCCCATTTAGTTAATGAAGCATACATGTAGCATTTAGTGACAAGTTTACTTTAACTGACCACTCCCATAGAGAATCTGTATTGAACTGAAACATCAGAGATAGGTTAGCCACTTACATTGGCTCCACTACTGCCTTATCTGCAGGTAGACCCACAGGTGTTAATATTAAAGAAAAACTATTTCACAGGCACATAACTTCTCAATATAGTTAGAGAGCATCAAATTGTAGAGAATGGCTTCTCCCACACTGAGGAATATGCCAAATCTTTTGTAGTAGGAGTGTAGCTTCAGAATGAGACTACCTATAGGAAAAGTAACCTGACAGCTAACCAGAGAAGACTTTACATTATCGAAAAAGAGGTTCTGAGCTTGTAAAGCCTAATAAAGAAACACTCTAAAAATAAACATATTTCGTTTTTAATGTTAATGTTAGTCTGCTCTTTTGTCTGTTTTGTGTTCGTTTATGTGCCCTCATTGTAAAACAAAAACTGCTGTTAACCCCTTAAGGACTGAGCCAAATGTACACGTTGTGATCAAAACAAAACGTAATAACCGTAATTCGCCTCTTTCATATTATGTGCAACAAAGCTTATTATATAGCATTTTATTCAGGGGAAACAGGGCTTTCATTTAACATCAAATATTTAGGTATATCAAAAAATGGGAGAAAATAGTTATTTAAATATATTTTTTTTAGTTCTACGTGACATTTTAACGGTGAATGTCATAATACGGTTTGCTTTTACTGCAATAAAATACACACATTTGTATTCAGCGATGTCTCAATTATAAAACAGTACCCCCTATGTACAGGTTTTATGATGTTTTGGGAAGTTACAGGGTCAAATATAGCATGTTACATTTTTTTCACATTGAAATTCGCCAGATTTGTTATGTTGCCTTTGAGACTGTATGGTAGCCCTGAAATGAGAATTATCCCCATGTTGACATACCATTTGCAATAATAGACAACCCAAGGTATTGCAAATGGGGTATGTCCAGTCTTTTTTTAGTAGCCACTTGGTCACAAACACTGGCCAAAGTTAATGTTAATATTTGTTTGTGTGTGAAAAATGCAAAAAACGAATTTGAATGCCAATTTTGGCCAGTGTTTGTGACTACTAATAAAGATTGGACATACACCATTTGCAATACCTTGGGTTGTCTACTTTAGCAAATGGTATGCCATCATGGGGATTGTAGCGGATGGCACTAGGCTGTCCTGCAAATGTCTTTGAAATAATTGCATTCGTGTGATCTGCTAGATTTCTATGTGTTTTTAAAGCCTTGTATTCTTCTGATTGTTCGGTAGTTTCATTCCCTTAGTTTATTCGAATGAAAATACCGAACAACCAGACCTCCCCTGTGTAAAGTGTGTCCTCAATTACCCGTTGCAACATTGTTGCGAACGGGTAATTTACTAGGAAGTAGCCGTCCTTTGTTCTCGGGGGTGGCCGCCATTCGACAAACGAACACGTGGCGGCGGCCATTTTAAAACTCCCGAACAGCGGTGTTTTGCCGTCGAGTGTCTGGAACTAAAATCGGACACTCGAGTAGGCGAACACAGCTGAGACCTCCACAAACCTGGTCCGTTCGGTTCCAAACTACCGAACGGCCCCTCGTTCGGTAGATAGAAAATACCGAACGAGGGGATTCAGGCGAACCCTCCCTAGCCTCTATAGCTAGAGGCTTTCGTGTATTTTGTTCCCTTATGCCAGGACCGACCGCAGGGTCCATTCGTATGGAACCGTATTCAGCTATCTCCGTTTGTGCGGTCGGTCATTTTATTCCCTCCTTACATTTCCCGAACCCCTGGTCTGATCTGGTTAATTTTTGGATATGTTGTTCCCCCAGATCAGGGGTATCCGGGGATGTAGGATTTAAAGAGGTACCCCTACGTTTAGGGGTACATCCAGAAACGGGGGGAATTACTGTACTGGATAAAGGGATTATGATGCTGGCTGAGGGGAGGAGATGTGTGGGAGGTTACCAGGACAGGATTGGCTACTGTAATAATTACTGTAAATCCCTCCCTTGCATGGGAGCATGCTTTAAAAGGAGACTGTGGATTAAAGCTTTCAGTTCTGCTCCTGAAACTGTGTGTCGTCCAGTTATTAGGATTGCTGTGGGGATATTGCTGTTGTTTTACCTGCTGGAAACTTTGCCTATGGATTTATTATTTACTTGTTCCTGAGCCTCACTTGGATTATAAGCGGAGATAACCTGGGGAATATTGCATCTCTGCTACATTGGTTGGCAGCGCTGGGATCCAGACTCACAAGGGAACAAGTACTAATGGAATACGGATGGAGAGTGATTATACCAAGCTTAAAAGATCCACGCTAAAAGACCTCCTGGAAGCGAAAGGTATTGCAGCCAGCAACAAAAAGAAAGCAATCCTCATTGCAGAAGTGATGGCTGAATACCAGCAGGAGGACAGGGTAATCCCTGAGCAGCAGAGTGCAGCAGATGGAGCTGAAAAAGAAGAGTTCCGGAGAGAAGTGCAGTTCAGGCTGTCCTTTTATGGAGAGAATCCAACAACGGATATTATATCCAGGACAATGACAGAGGTACAGGAGTTTATACTGCGTCAAAGGCCACTACAGCAGCTGGAGAGGAATGCTACCACAGCTACCATCACACAGGGTAAGACAAAAATTCCTTACCAAGCCTTTAAAACGTATATAGAAGCAGAGGAAGATATAGATGCTTTTCTCCAAGACTTTGAAAGGCTGTGTGCATTGCATAGTATTAGCCCAGACGAGTGGGTGCCTATTTTAGCAGGGAAGCTCACAGGGAAGGCTGCTGAAGCCTATAGAACTGTACCTGATGAGGAAATTCGGAATTACCGCAGAGTAAAAGAAGTGATCCTGGCCCGATATGCAATCACACCAGAGGCATATCGGCGGCGGTTTAGAGACCTAAAGAGAAATGATAAGGACTCTCATGTGGAATGGGCTTGCAAGTTGCATCGGGCTGCTCTGGGGTGGGTACAGTCCAATAAGGCTCGGTCCATGGAGGACTTGTTACAAATGGTGTTGTTGGAGCAATTTTATGAGGGGGTAACCGGCGATGTCCAGGAATGGGTGAGGGACAGAAACCCTACCTCCCTCACCGAAGCTGCCAGGAAGGCAGATGAGTACTTGGATGCATGCAGGCAGCAGAAACCTGCAGCCCCAAAAACCATTTTTAAAACATTTGGGGGAAACAGCTACAACCCAGCTCCACCGAGGCAACTGCCACCACCACCACCACCCGCTGCACAGCCACGTTTTCGCCAGCCCGCTTCTGGCCCCTGTCATCACTGCATCACAGAAGTGGGGACATTATAAAAGGGAATGTCCCCAGCTGAGGGATCGTTCTACCTGGATTCGCCCCGGCCCACCACCACCACCTAGAGCAGCCGCCGCCCATCACTACCAAGATATAGTGGCCACACCATATGGGTCAGCCATTCCCATAACAACCGTGGAACAGTGGGAAGTACTGCACGAGGCGGATCCAGTCCAGGCCAATGCTGATAACAGACAGCATCACAGGCAGACCGTATACCTGGAGGGTAAAGCGGTACAGGGACTACGTGACTCGGGGGCTACTATCACCTTGGTAAAAAGTCACCTGGTGTCGGATCAAGCGAGACTGAGTAAAACTGTGGCCGTCCGGGTAGCCGGGGGAGCAGTGTACCGGCTACCTACAGCAAGGGTACATTTACATTGGGGAGCGGGGGCAGGACATGTGGAGGTGGGGTTGATGCCGCAGTTACCGGCGGAGGTATTGTTGGGGAACGATCTGGGGAGGCTCACGTCTGCTTTTGAGCCCCAGACGTCCACCACAGGAGAAGCTCACCCTGTGGTCACCCGTCAACAGGCCCGCACCCAGGACTACAACACACTCCCGGAGGTTCAGGTAAGAGACCCTTCCCCTTCCCTTGACTGTGTCCCCTGGGCCCCTCCTAACGAATTTGCAGTGGAGGTAGTGACTGACCCCACCTTGCAGGTATACAGGGACAAGTTGACAGCAGACCCTCCTGGGGGAGAGGAGGAGGGATTTGTCTGGGACAAGCAGCTTTTGTACAGGGAGACAGACAAGCAGATTGAGGGGTCAGACCCAATAGTGATGAGGCAGCTAGTGGTGCCGCAGCGGTACCGAGCAGAGCTACTCCGGATAGCGCACGATATCCCGCTATCCGGACATCTAGGGGTCAGCCGCACTAGGTACCGACTGACCCAAAGTTTCTTCTGGCCAGGGATCAGCCAGGAAGTGCGCAGGTATTGCACCACCTGCGATACCTGCCAGAGGGTAGGGAAAAGGGGAGACCGGAGGAAGGCGAAACTACACCCCTTGCCAATAATTGAGGAACCTTTTAGCCGAATAGCGGTAGACTTGATAGGTCCCCTCAAGAAAGCTAGCCCGTCAGGCAAAAGGTACATTTTAACGGTAGTAGACTATGCTACCAGATATCCAGAGGCAGTGGCTCTGACCAACATTCATGCTGAAACGGTCGCGGATGCCCTCATGCAGATATTCTCCCGGTTGGGATTACCCAGGGAGATTATCTCGGATCAGGGTACCCAATTTACCGCAGAATTCACCCAACACCTCTGGAGGATCTGTGGCATTAAGCCTATTATCAGTGCCCCTTACCACCCCCAGACTAATGGGCTCTGCGAACGGTTCAATGGCACATTGAAACAAATGCTCCGAACCTTCGCAGAGACCCACAAGGACTGGGAGCAGTTCCTGACGCATCTCCTATTCGCTTACCGGGAGGTGCCGCAGGAATCCACAGGGTTTTCCCCGTTTGAACTGCTGTTTGGGAGGAGGGTCAGAGGCCCCTTAGATCTTATAAGAGAGCATTGGGAGGGAGATCGGAGCGCAGATGGCACCCCCATCATACCATATGTGTTGGCCCTCCGAGACCGCCTGGAAGCCTTAACTAGGATGGTAAGGGAAAACCTTCAGGCGGCACAGACCCGCCAGCGCACATGGTATGACCGGGGAGCCAGGGACCGTAGCTTTCAGGTCGGGCAGAAAGTGCTAATTTTAAAGCCTGTCCGACATGACAAGCTACAGGCCGCCTGGCAGGGACCTTATAGGGTGGTGGGACAGATATGTGACACCACCTATATAATTGGCCCCTGTACAGGGACGGGAGGGCGACGCATGCTCCATGTGAACATGATGAAGCCCTACCAAGAGCGCTCCGAGGAGGTAAACGCCATATGTGCGCCCAATTCTGATGAGTTTGACAGCTTACCACTCCCAGATCTGCTGGAAGATGGGCAGTTGTCTGGGGATTTAGGGGAAGTCACACTGGGAGACCGGCTGAGCCCACAGGAGCGCATCGAGGTACAGCAGCTGTTGGAGGAGAAACGAGACACGTTCTCTAATGTACCTGGGTACACCCCTCTGGCCACTCACCGGGTAGAGACCCCAGGGCAACTACCGATGCGCCAGACCCCCTACCGCATCCCAGAAGCGGTAAGGGAAAACATGCGCAAGGAGATCGATGAGATGCTCCAACTGGGGGTGATTGAGCCCTCAGATAGTCCCTGGGCTTCTCCGGTAGTGCTCGTACCGAAGCGGGACGGTACGACCCGCTTCTGCGTAGACTACCGGAGATTAAACGAGAAAACTGTGTCCGATGCATACCCTATGCCACGGATAGATGAGCTACTGGACAGAATGGCCAGGGGTCAATACCTCACTACCATTGACTTATGTAAGGGGTATTGGCAAATCCCCCTGGCCCCAGAGGCCATCCCGAAGTCGGCCTTTGTCACCCCATTTGGCTTGTACCAGTTTAAGGTCATGCCATTTGGGATGAAAAACGCCCCAGCTACTTTCCAGAGGATGGTAGACCGACTCCTGGATGGGTTCCAAGACTACACCTGTGCATACCTGGACGATATTGCCATTTTTAGCAATACGTGGCAGGAGCACTTGGCCCATATAGGAGCGGTACTAGACAGGATTAAGGAAGCTGGTTTGACATTGAAACTGGCCAACTGCAGCATAGGGATGGCCGAGGTGCAGTACCTCGGACATAGAGTGGGGTGCGGCAAACAGATGCCCGAACCAGCCAAAGTAGAAGCCATGGCCCAGTGGCCCACCCCTAGGACTAAAACCCAGGTGTTAGCCTTTCTAGGGACCACTGGGTATTACAGAAAGTGTGTCCCTAACTATAGCGCCCTCGCCAAACCCCTCACTGACCTTACCCGGAAGAATTTGCCCCGCCAGGTGACCTGGACCCCGGAGTGTGAGCAGGCATTCCAACATCTGAAAAATGCACTGATAAATGCTCCTGTCTTGGCAGCTCCCAATCCAACTAAACGTTTTCTTGTTCACACAGACGCTTCTATGTTTGGATTGGGAGCAGTACTGAGCCAAGTCGGAGCCGATGGCGGAGAACACCCTGTGGCTTACATCAGTCGCAAGCTGTTACCCCGAGAAGTAAGCTACGCCGCCATCGAGAAGGAATGCCTGGCTGTGGTGTGGGCCTTAAAGAAACTGCAGCCGTATCTATATGGACAGCCCTTTTCACTACTCACGGATCACAACCCGCTGGTATGGCTAAACCGGGTGGCTGGGGACAATGCCAGGCTGCTGTGCTGGAGTTTGGCGCTGCAGCCTTTTGACTTTAATATTCAGTACCGCCCGGGTAAACAGAATGGGAATGCCGACGGGTTGTCGAGACAAACTGACCTGGAAAAATAATCCGTGAGTCCCAGGACATCCCCAAGCCGATCCGTGTTGGATCAGACTGTGTATGCCGGCTTGTGGGCAAGGGGGAGCAGTGTAGCGGATGGCACTGGGCTGTCCTGCAAATGTCTTTGAAATAATTGCATTCGTGTGATCTGCTAGTTTTCTATGTGTTTTAAAAGCCTTGTATTCTTCTGATTGTTCGGTAGTTTCATTCCCTTAGTTTATTCGAATGAAAATACCGAACAACCAGACCTCCCCTGTGTAAAGTGTGTCCTCAATTACCCGTTGCAACATTGTTGCGAACGGGTAATTGACTAGGAAGTAGCCGTCCTTTGTTCTCGGGGGTGGCCGCCATTCGACAAACGAACACGTGGCGGCGGCCATTTTAAAACTCCCGAACAGCGGTGTTTTGCCGTCGAGTGTCTGGAACTAAAATCGGACACTCGAGTAGGCGAACACCGCTGAGACCTCCACAAACCTGGTCCGTTCGGTTCCAAACTACCGAACGGCCCCTCGTTCGGTAGATAGAAAATACCGAACGAGGGGATTCAGGCGAACCCTCCCTAGCCTCTATAGCTAGAGGCTTTCGTGTATTTTGTTCCCTTAGGCCAGGACCGACCGCAGGGCCCATTCGTATGGAACCGTATTCGGCTATCTCCGTTCGTGCGGTCGGTCATTTTATTCAAGAAACGTTTTTTAATTGTCAATCAAAAGGTTTAGTATATTTACTTACATGTTCATGTAAGAAACTTTACGTCGGAAAAACATCCCGTATGTTTAAAATAAGAATAAGAGAACATGTGAACTCAGTGAACCCGAGAAGACTGACTGAGACACCGGTCTCAAAACACCTTAAACTCTACCACAGCGGATCCCCTGATGGGATCATATTCTGTGGGATTGAAAAGGTTACTCTGGGACCCAGGGGTGGAGATCTCGACAAAAAGCTCCTACAAAGAGAGAGCTTTTGGATTTATAAACTTAAAACCCTCTCACCCCTTGGTCTCAATGAAGGTTTTTCATACACATCCTTTATATCTGACTAACCATTTTTCACTGGTTATCATGATTCACTATGTAATTATATATAAATACTTGCCATATCTATAACACGATAATATTCAGCATCTGTAGGTTATTATGATTATATACATTGTATGTTTGTGTGTTTCTTCACGTACCCATTTATTTATTTTTATTTATTAGTATTATTATTTATACTCTATATTGAGTGTGTTACCTGCAATGTGATATTTGTTTTCTCTACTAAGCTTTTTGATTTGTCCCCCTGTAATAACACTTTGGACATATTGATTATAGCATCCTAGTTATTTGGAATACCTTTGGGCAATCCTCATGTTGCCTATGAATGATGAGTGTTGGACTTTAGAGTCTCACTGTCCGCACTCATCTCTCAGGCTTATTAGAACTCAGGGGGGCTGGACATCAGTAGAGACTTTACTCAAAGCCCCATACATACGGGGAGTGGCTCACATACTAGCCATTAACAATCAGAGACGCCGAGCCCGCGATCACGTGGGTGAGTGACGTCATCTGACTACGCCCATATCGAACCACGTGACTAATTGTCAGCATCACCTGGAACGGGCACCATAGAGGGATAACCATTGGCCGCAGGTACTCACTCATTTTGGGCGCCCTATGTATTTAAGGCAAGATCTGATCACTATCGTGTTGGTCCCTGACGAAGGTGCAACATACAGGCACCGAAACGCGCGTCGGGCGTTTCTATTGCATTATTTCTTTTTTAATGGGAATGGGGTATTTAATTATGCTCTATAGTATAATTTATTGATCATTATTACTATGACTACTATTTTGTTTTTCCCTTGACTGTATTTCCCTTTTCTCTACCACTTCATCTATCTAGTCAGTTTAACAGGGAGAGAGGCTTTATAATCGATATTATCAGCTCATTTTGAACTGATTTCTCTACTTCTTACTCCTCCTCCCTATTATCTTACTATTTATTTTCGTCCTCTTTCTGGCCTATAGGACTCTATATATAATTTTTGGTCCTGGGATCTAGGGACTTTTTTCCTCCAGTCTATTTTTTGGCTGTAGGATTTGATTATTTATAAAAGGGGGGGCCCCCCCTGGATTTAATAGTTTGATATATTGTGTTATTATGTTATACTAAGACTTAGTCCCAGTATTCCCTGGGGCTTCCTAGCCAGTTATTTGGATGAGAGGTGAATAGACACACTATCAGGATTGATACTCACAAGTTAGCGCGTTTTTCCTATTAAAGCTTTATTTTGCATGGAGTATCATCTGTGAACTGACAGGGTGTTCCTTTCCTATTTACTCTCTTTTATGAGATTTAGTGGCACGAGTTCTTTGTATATACCTTAGTTTATCACTATTTATGTTTTATTTTATTTTTTCACGATTTTTGCTTTTTGCTCTTTATGACTCTTAGGGTTGATATACACTTACATACTTGGTTTACCCCTACATGCTATACATATATCCAGGTGATGCTTAATGTCTCAATTCTGTTTTTCTTTTGGGACCTTGTAGCATCTATTTCTGTCTATTTTTTCATTTAATTGGGGTTAAGCCCCTGGAGACCCCTGGAGTCTCTGTGCGGTACACAGGTTGTGAGCGCAGACCAGCACTTTCTCCTATTTGGATTTAGTGTCTTGTCTTTTCGCTCACTGCCCTGTATTGTTTTCTGTTTGTTTTTCAATATATATATATATATATATATATATATATATATATATATAAAACAGAATGAAATTATATATGAATATATAATTTATTTTCATTTAAAAAACATATTTTATTATTGTATTTATACGTATATAGAAATATAAAAAAAAAAAATATATATATATATATATAATTATATCTTATGTATATGTAACTTCATTCTAAGTGTATTTTAATACTAATAAATGTACTTATATTAATATTAAAATACACTATGTATGACGTTACATATAAGATGTATATATAATATATATTATATGTATTTTTAATTTATTTTAAACATGTTTAATTATTTTTTTTTACACTACCCACCAGCAGGGGGACTGTCTGACAGCCCAGACAGACTCCCTGCTGGCAGATCCACAGCCAGCTATAGGAGGCCTGGTTTGCCATGGGAGGGCTGCCTGGGCTGTCAGGCAGTCCTCCCGAAGAGGATTGTGGCGATGGTAAGTACCGCGGACCTCCTGGGAACTTAAGCTGTTACAGCGTTCTATGCTGCAGCAACGGCTTTAAAGCCCATTTAAATGGGGACGGCATAGAACACCGTAATGGCTTAAGTCCCCAGGAGGTCCGCGGTACTTACCTTTGCTGTGATCCTCTTCGGGAGGCCTGCCTGACAGCCCAGGCAGCCCTAAACTCACAGGTAATCCAGCGATGGGCAGTCTCAAATTCGGTAGCAGTTCCTCCATTTCTGAAATCATTTGTCCAAATGAATTCTCTTGTGCAATCCAATGCTCCTCATCAAGATGCACTGGGGTCCGAGAGCTTAACTGGAGCAATTGATTCACTCAGCCAATCAGATGTTTCTGATGAGAAGCATTCACAGTGTTCAGCCATATTGTGACAGCACCAGATGTGAAGATTTTCATTAACAAACAGAAATATTTACTATGTTGAGAACTCCAAATTAATTCAAAGTGAATTTCAATTTTATTTGAAAGCATGGCTGATTTAGAATAGGTTTCCTGTTTTGCTATTTGAAACCTTAAATTTAAAATTCATTTTGAATTCTAACTTTAGTGAACAACCCTGTAAAAGTCTACAATAAGGTATGACCTCTAGTGACTATCTTTACAGTGTTTGGCCATAAACATGCCGACCGACAAAGTCTAGGCAAGAAGACCACCACATCATTAACACAAAGTGGTGTTGGTGCTTATAGTGTCCTTAAAATGCAGTGGAGGAAATTGATACATTTCACAGATTGGATAAAGGAGCGAAAAAAAGGTTATGCAGTAAAAAGTGTGTTTAAACTGTATGACAGTAGACGGCAAAAGCACATCCACCTTAAGTAAAAATCGACCTTCAAGTAGAGATTTTAGCTATGGTAAAAGGTGTGGGAATCTCTGCTTGAATGAGCCAGCAGTCCAAATCTTAAAGCAAGTAATAATTAGATATGCAGCAGCCAACATTTTTGCCCTAGATATTGCTGTCGGCCAAAAAAATAATAATTTCAATTGCAGTACATTGCTTTCCAGTTATAAATCTGCTTTTATAATAATGTTGTGTCTCAAAGCTGATATGTGGAGGAACACTCCCCACTACTGGTGATTGTAAAAACTGCAATTTATGTTTTTTTCCACTGGAAAATGGGATAATTTATTTTACAAACAGAATCACTGGGAAGGCAGTAAATGCTATAGATGTGCACTAAAAATATATATATTTTTGTAAAAATAAATAAATTAAAGATATTTAAATTTCTTTAAAATGTAAGAGACATTTTACAAGCTTTGTGTTTGCTCGGTGTACAGATGATCGGTTGTTCCTTAAAGCTGAGCGGATCAGCCTAGGTAATAACCAATGTATCTATGTAAAAGGCTTCTACTGTTATTAAGCCTTTCAGGGCTCATTGCCATTGTTGTGGGTAATTATCTGCCATAAGTTGTAAATATTTGTGACCACAAAATACTAACAAAATTCCAAGGTTAACCATGCTTTTAATATCAGCTCGATATCTGTGTCTACAGCAAGTGACACTTACTACAAGATAGATTTTGCCATTTTTCAAACAAAAAAGGCACATGTAACTATAAATTACAGTTGCAACTCGACAGGAGAAAGTTCTAATTAACCCTTCCTATTCTGCAATTGGGAAACGTGTAATGCTCTGCGCCCTTCAATGTGGCACTGAAAAGCATATTAATACACACACATGCAAAAAATGTAATTAAATAAAAAAAAGTAGAGCTTCCCAGGACCCCAATAATACTAGGTAAGAGAGAAAGAGATTAGATATCCCCCCTTCCACAAGGGTAATAATTATTGTGGCAAGTAAGAGATAAGCGGCCTCTTTGTGCATGTATTAACCCACGATGGTTTAATTCCATAATTGGTTAAACCCCTTTAATGCAAGAGGTCCGGGAGATTCTCAATCTCTGTAGGTAACACAAGACAGAAGCCTATTCCCTTGGTGCCATAAGAATTAGTTATCTTAATAGTGGGGCCCATGGCATGAATGAAGGCGCAAAGGTCACTTATCAGACCCCTATCTGGTCTTTTTGGGATCCCTGGGGACCCCATGTATTTATTTAATTGTACCTGTTAATGGATAGAATTAATTAACGTAGTGTCAAGGAGATTATCAGCTTTCTCTACATGATTATGGGAAAGTTATAAGTTGTTAACATAATTTTGTTTCCTTACAGATGAGGCTGATTTTAAATTTTGAAAAGATAGCTGCAGTCAGTTAAAGTTAGCAGCACGGCTGGAATCAAGTCATTGAATAGTAATTATAGTCTACGGGAGTCATGAAAAGTCCCAAGTTTTGAGTCACTAATGGTGAGATTTTGTACATTGAATATAACCACAGTTGGTAATGTTAGCAACAGTCCCTTTCGCTATGACCAGCTGTTTGATAAAACACGCTTAACTGCTTAAGTATGACATCATCAGGAAAGCAAATACAAAAGATGTGTATGTAGAAACTACTACATACAACAGAGGGCGCCAGACACCAGTGAAATGTAACAATAAATGGGATTACCAATATATATAATAATGTAGTTCTTGGATATTCAATCAAGTAATACATTGTTCACTTTTATTGGTTTACTGTCATTTAAGAAAAAAGTAAAAAAAAACAGATCATGGTATAGTACACAGATTACACACTTAAAAGAGTACAAAAACATACTCACAAAGATATCTGCACAAGTATTAAGAAATCTGCATTAAAGGCTTTGCTACTAAGGGCTCAATCCCACATCTCATGCGGGAGAATATACACTCCTGTAGATCCACTACTAGTTTAGTAAGTCCCAGTGGTCCAGAAACGTATCTTCCTCAGCAATGATTGTGATGGCCTCGAGATCAGCTCCACACGTTTCGTCCCATACATTATCGGACTTCCTCGGGAGCTCCAGCATAATTAATATGTTGTTGCTTTTTTAAAAATAGATGCTGGCAACATTAGTTAGACATTATCGTCTATGCGAACTTGATAACAAGATTCTTAAGATTTTATATAAAGGGACACTATAGTCACCAAAACAACTTTAGCTTTATGAAGCAGTTTAGGTGCATAGATCATGCCCCTGAAGTTTTCATTGCTCAATTCACTGCTACTTAGGATTTAAATTACTTTTGCTTCTGTTTATGCAGCTCTCGCCACACCTCCCCTTGCTGTGACTGACAGCCTGCATGAAAAAAAATGGATTCATTTTCAATTAGATGTAACTTACTTTAAAAGTTTTTAATCTTCTGCCCTCTTAATTGAACTTTAATCACACACAGGGGCTCCTGCAGGGTCTAGCAAGGTATTAACAGAGCAGGTGATGAGAAATTCTAAATTAAACAGAATTTGCAGTAAAGAAAGTTTAAACATTAGATAACTGTTTTTCAGGAGCTGTTTAGGAAGGCTGTGCAAGTCACATGCAGGGGTGTGTGACTAGGACTGTATAAACTAAGTGATTTAACTCCTAATGACAGAGAATTGAACAGCTTCATTAAGATAGATACAGTTGTTTTGGTGACTATAGTGTCCCTATAAGCTTAAGCTTTATGTAACCTATGCAAGCATCACTTTCTACATCATACAACATGTGCTCTGGCTTGAACTGATCAGGTCATTACAGTTTTCAAGTCATCCATTTTTGTAAATGTATTTTCAGCTTTATAAAGGGGAACAAAGCACAGGTATAAACAAGGGAATTAAACAAGGCAGACAAGCAATTGCAAGAGTAAACTAACTTGCTAAACATTAGTAAAATAAAGAGGACCATCAACAAGTCTTCTTGAATCAGAGATCTAATGAATCTCTATGAAATACTTATACTAACTGTGTAAGAATTTAATTCAAATACCAGTGCAATCAGGAGACCGAAAACAAAGTAAGGGCTGCTCTGTCTTATGAGCAAAGCCACATTTGACAAAATTTGTCAGACGGTGTCAACGTTTGTAATTTCATCTGGGGGAAATCCTATGTTTACCAATCACTCACAAGAGAAGTTGCATGGAGGATTTTGCTGTCTCACATAGACTTCTGTTTTATTCGATCACTCGTGATTGAAAGCAAATGGTGAGAAGAGCTTCTGGCAGGTGAGACAGTTTCAAATTATTATATCGCCTTTTAGCTACTCCACATGAACATCAAGCAAGCATGTCATCCCAGGGTATCTTTGCAAACTAAGACCCCAAATGTAAGAGTGCTCTTTTAAAGGTATATACACAAAACATAAAAGTCAAACAGAATGAGAGAAACAGAACCTAATTGAGGGTAGATAGCCCTGTGATTATTTTGATAGTGGGTAGCAAGGAGTTAATAAGAAAGAGGAGAATGAAAAAATAAAAAAGGGAGAAAGGGGGCTTTGAAGAAGGAAAAGTGAAGAGGATATGGAACAGCGAGGGAAGGGGCCATATGGAATGTATCAGACACTAAAGTCTCTTTCCCTACTTCAGGAGAAAGCAACCCTTTAAGAATCCACTGCAGGTTTCCAAATATTAATCCTGGAAGGTGTGTGTGTGTATATATATATATATATACATATATATATATAAAAAATAAAGGGAACACAAAAATAACACATCCTAGATCTGAATTAATTAAAATTTCTTCTGAAATACTTTGTTCTTTACATAGTTGAATGTGCTGACAACAATTTCACACAAAATTTTTCAACCCATGGAGGTCTGGATTTGGAGTAACAATCAAAATTAAAGTGGAAAAACACACTACATGCTGATCCAAGTTTGATGTAATGTCCTTAAAACAAGTCAAAATGAGGCCCAGTAGTGTGTGTGGCCTCCACGTGCCTGTATGACCTACCTACAACGCATGTGCATGCTCGTGATGAGGTGGCGGATGGTCTCCTGAGGGATCTCCTCCCAGACCTGGACTAAAGCATCTGCCAACTCCTGGACAGTCTGTGGTGGATGGAGCGATGGCTGGAGCGAGACATGATGTCCCAGATGTGCTTAATTGGATTCAGGTCTGAGGAACGGGCCAGTCCATAGCATCAATGCCTTCGTCTTGCAGGAACTGCTGACACACTCCAGCCACATGAGGTCTAGAATTGTCTTGCATTAGGAGGAACCCAGGGCCAACCGCACCAGCATATGGTCTCACAAGGGGACTGAGGATCTCATCTCGGTACCTAATGGCACTAAGGCTACCTCTGGTGAGCACATGGAGGGCTGTGCGGCCCCCCAAAGAAATGCCACCCCACATCATTACTGACCCACTGCCAAACCACTCATGCTGGAGGATGTTGCAGGCAGCAGAATGTTCTCCACGGCGTCTCCAAACTCTGTCACGTCTATCACATGTGCTCTGTGTGAACCTGCTTTCATCTGTGAAGAGCACAGGGCGCCAGTGGCGAATTTGCCAGTCTTGTTGTTCTCTGGCAAATGCCAAACGTCCTGCATGGTGTTGGGCTGTAAGCACAACCCCCACCTGTGGACATCGGGCCCTCATACCACCCTCATGGAGTCTGTTTCTGACAGTTTGAGCAGACACATGCACATTTGTGGCCTGCTGGAGGTCATTTTGCAGGACTCTGGCAGTGCTCCTCCTGTTTCTCCTTGCACAAAGGCGGAGGTAGCGGTCCTGCTGCTCGGTTGTTGCCCTCCCACGGTCTCTTCCACGTCTTCTGATGTACTGGCCTGTCTCCTGGTAGCGCCTCAATGCTCTGGACACTACGCTGACAGACACAGCAAACCTTCTTGCCACAGCTCGCATTGATGTGCCATGTGTGTATGTGTGTGTGTGTGTATATATATATATATGTGTGTGTGTGTGTGTGTGTGTGTATATATATATATATATATATATGTGTGTGTGTATATATATGTATATCTCTTTATATATATGATTGGTAGTTGGTTGATAATAAGATAAGGTCTCAATAGAGAAGATCTCTGACTCTTTAGCTATCGTATCACTGATCATGGACAGGGCACTTGTAATATGTATAGGTCAGACTCTGGGCAGAGTCAATGAGGTAGGTGAGCATTCACTCCAACAGAGAATTGAAAATGTGTTGAAAAACGGTTTGAGATGAATGGACTCGGTATGAAGAGAAAGAACAAAGCAAAATCACTTAACGGAAAGTCTATGAAAAATTAGTCACAGTAGGCAGGATAATCCAGAGGGAACGCCAGAAAACAACCAGAAATTCCTTAGCAGGATATTTCCAAGTAGGACCAGGAAGCAAACTGAAAGTCCTTAGCAGGATAATCTAAGGCAGAATTAGGCAGGCATGAGTTAAAGCCAGGCAACAGGAAACCGGTTCAGAGTTCTGAGCAGGATATTCTGTGACAGTGAATGCCCCCCCCCCGCAGAGAGTAGTTGCGCCTTTGTGGGTGGGATGCAATGCTGGATTGCTAGCTCATTTTGTTATTCCACATGCTGCTCCCATATCTACGGAGTTGGATTCTCCAGGGTTCTGACACCCTGAGGTGATGCTGGAGTAGTGTGGGGACAGCAAACATGGACCATACAGAATGTCCACTAGACCTGGACTGGAGGCAGGCTGGAGGACAGACATGGCGTACTGCCCATCCCCTGCGTTTTGCAACCCATGTGGAGCGGATGCAGTTGCTCATGGGTGTGGAGCAAGCATGGTGTGCCTTACACTCCCGGCGCACCATAGAACACCAGCAGACTTTGCCAATGGTCGAGGAGCAGGCACGGCGGGCCTCGGCGCCCAGTGAGTGAGTGTGGCACGCTTGCAACTCCCTGCATGCCATAACAAAATGGTACAGTAACAAAATTGTGGGGCAGAATGAGACGTGTGGATGTGAGAAGTAGGTGGTACTTGTGATTAATTATTTTCAAGAGTTAGATTAGTGGGCATACCCATTATATATGGAAGAGAGTACCAAATGAGTGCCTGTACTTTTAACTCTCAGGTTCAGGATATGTTGGGAGCATTTCTAGTTTATCTTATGTTAATGATTTGAAATAAGCATCATCTCTTGTTCTTGTTTGTCATTTGCTTTATAGCTGGTTGCATTTTCAGTGATGCTCTACAGCATATTATTGGTCATTGGTCATCCTCATCTGTCCCTTTACATTAACAGTGTGTTGTGCTATGTGGGCTCATAGAACTGCTGCTTTCTTAGTTGATGTGGTTTGTTTATCTTTTGATTATACTTAACCACTGATAATTATGATTACATTAATTACACATTTATCATCAAAAATTGCAGTGTAATGGGAGTTTGCTGCCCCTAGCCAACAAGAGGATGCCTAGTCATTTAGATAAAAGTTAATAACATTATTTATTTAGTGTGTGGTCTCTCACATATCTCCGTTAAACACTATAACAGCTGACTAATAATGCACTGTGCAACTATCTCTGCATCTTGTATCAATTGCTGAAAACATTAGTTAGGAGATACAGTTTACTAATCCAGTGCTTTCCATTTTTAAAGCGATAAAACAACTATAGCTTAATGAAGTGGTTATAGTGTCAAGCTCATTCCCTTGTAGTCACACTGCTCAATTCTCTCCCATTAGTATTCCTAACACTATAGTGCTCCCTGGTTCCTTCGTCCTTCCCCCATAGCTGGAAGAGGGTATAAAAACCTGTTATTTACTTACTGAATTCCAGCGTTAATGGTGCTGGGTCAGCTCTCCTTTGTCGACATCATCACATGGGGGGGGGGGCGGAGGGCTATTGTGAATGTACTGTGAGCACATTAGACCTCCCCACAGAAAAGCATTGAATCAATGCTTTCTTATGGGGATTTCACTGATGCTGGATGTCCTCGGGCAGAACACAAGGATGTCCAGCATCTTTTAGGAGACCTAGAGTTCAGTAAACTCCCGGGAGCGTCTCTAGTGGCTTTTTGATTGACAGCCACTCGAGGCAGTCTTAGTCCTGCAAGGTAATCGTTGCAATTTTTTACATTGCAGGACTAAGTGGGACAGGGACATTATAGTCTCCCTTTAAGACAGCTATTATATTTATAAGCCCCCTATCACAGAGAGTGTAATCATACAACTTTAGGTTCAAAATGTGGAGTTATTCATTAAACTGGGGAATCATTCATTAAACTGGGAAGTTATTAAACACAATAACTGTATATGTTCAGAGTATTACTTATTTGATAAAGCCATAAGTCAAAGTAAGTTTCAAATCTGAGTTCAAAGTAGCTGGACTGGAAAGATCCCCTAAGTCAGCAATGCTTGCAGTACAGCTACTCTAGCTTTAAATGTATAATTCACCGTGAAACAAAATGTCAAACTCAGCGATATTTACTAAAGTGAGAATTCAAAAAGAATTCCATCTGTCTTGCGACCTACAATTATCTTGTTAAATTACACAATTAGCAGTTCAGTGAATAACTCAGAGATACAGTATAAAATATACACCTGAGGAAGACGCAAGTTAGAGTGTTGAAACGCGTTGTGCTTTGGATGGCTGATATTCCAGATACTTTTCTGTAAGATTTGTATATTTCTTTGCAATAAATATTGTGGTTTTATTACTAACTGGATGTTATCTTACTTAGAACTCTTTATCTGAGGAAAACTCATCAACCCACCTGGATGTATACGCTGTGTTCAAAGTGATATTACCGGAGCCAGTTTGTGATATAAACAGGCTCAAATAAATGTGAAGTCAGAGTATTAAAAACACTCCATTCTTTGCGCTGAGCACTTTATCTTTCTGTACAGTATAAAATATACTTGCAACTTGAGGCTCACTTCTTGAAGCACTTTAACTCCTTAAGGACACATGACATGTGTGACAGGTCATGATTCCCTTTTATTCCAGAAGTTTGGTCCTTAAAAGCACTGAAACACACCTAATGCAGGTTTGCCATACCACAATCTACATGACTTTGATTTGTCTCAATGAATTACTTTACTTTATTTTATTTTTTTTAAATGATCATTTTCCCTTTTTATAGACTGTTTTATTATTTGTGCCCATCAAATGTATATCATTTATTCTCTGAGCTAATTCCCATCATTTCTATTTAATTTTGTTGTAATTACACATTTGTATACTATGTTTTTTCTTTTTCTGTCATAATGACAAGATGCAGTAAGATATGTACAGGTTGATATTGTTACAATTATGGATGATGGGCGATATTCAAGATAGATTATGACCTTGTTTAATAAACAGTCCTGCCACAGCAAATCAGCATTACAATATGGTCCTTTAATTGGAGCAGAAGATTATCCAATACCTTAGAGAATCTACAAATCCCACTGAAGACAGGCCATAAATGGAATTAAATCTGACAGTTGGTATTAATTGAAAATGAGCGACAACTATACATTTTGACGCTTCTGGCACACAGAGATAAGCCCTTACACAGTCTTTATTAAAAGCTATGTCTCCGATGTATACATTATCCTCATAGTTTGAGCATAGAACAAAGCCCTGTCACTGCCATTGAGATATGTCTGTAGTATAATATTTTGGAAAGCATCCAGGAGTGCTCCAATTAGAAAACTGTCAGAACCCCTCTCTACCATTTACACTGGTGTGACACTTAGGAGGGGGGACAAAATGAACGTAAAGTGGGCACATATGCCAGATCCCTAGTTCACCACATCCCTTTATCTACTCTTCTTCTCTTCTGATTGAGAAGGATTCTGTTATTATTATTATTATTATTATTATTATTATTGTCATTATTAATTAATTTGTGTTAGTTGTATCAATCTTTTAAATGCCAAATAATTGCTATTGCTATGCTGTCATTGATATAAAGTATATAAAAATTGGTTAGTTATGCCTTATCCCCATTCATTAATGTAATCACCTGCCTCAATTATATTGGCATAATATCAAACTAAGATGATGCAAAGCATCTTATGGTCTGACGAAACTGAAGAAATTACAATTATGCACTTTGATACTGAAGGCTCTGCGAAGAATAGTTTTCAAAGTCTTAAAATGTGGGCTAAAGTACTAAATGTGGTGCAGTCACCATAAGCAGGCACATTCCATGGACTACGTTCTAACAACGACAGAGTCATTGCAGCATGTTTTCATCACTATGTAGAACAGAACAGTTTGATTAATCTCCCCCTTTGTGTCTAACTATTAATGGAATACTGGTGAGTGCAGCAATAGAAACATACAGATCTTGTTAGAAAAATGCTCACATGTATTTTGCCAGTTTACCAGAGCTAGACATGCAGAGAACAATGTGGACATGTCCTGGTACACACAGACCACCCAGAAAGGAAATGAGCATTGGTGTTCTCATGTGAATGTGCCATATCCTTTACTCTAGAGTAGTTTGACAGATATTATACTATATATTTTTCTATGTATAATAACATTAATGTGAAATATAAACAGTAAGACCAGGATTTATTTCAAACTAACTCTATGCACACATGAACACAGAATGTGGGTTAAAAAATTAATTTGGGGAATAGCTTACAATACCAGACAGGGATTATCCTCCCTTATACACAAGTATGTCCCGTCTAGGCCCTTACGATCTGCTGAAGACTTACGTCTATCTTCTGTCCGTACTTCACCTCTGATGCTCGCCTTCAAGATTTCTCGAGGGCTGCACCGTTCCTGTGGAACTCGCTTCCCTCCTCCGTTAGATGCTCACCCAGTCTCCACTCCTTTAAAAAATCGTTAAAAACCCACTTCTTCATAAAAGGTATCAATTAAACAGTTAATAGCTCCTGACTGATTCCTCTTCTGCAACTGTCACTAGTCTAATACTATCCTTACCTTTTTGTGTCATTTTACCCCACTCCCTCTAGCATGTAAGCTCATTGAGCAGGGCCCTCAACCCCTCTATTCCTGTGTGTCCAACTTGTCTGGTTACAACTACATGTCTGTTCGTCCACCCATTGTAAAGCGCTGCGGAATTTGACGGGGCTCTATAAATATCATAATAATAATAATTATGTTGTGTAATTTCCACCGCACCATGACCCCATATTAGACCCCAGTGACTTAAATAAAATCAGCCAGTTATTATAGGATAAGGGAATGCTAAATTAATGTTTCCTATGTGCCCCTCTCCCTATAAAGTATTGTTGAAGATGAGTCACAGCACATTAATACTGATCTCCTGCTATAACACAGGGCCGAGAGTTGGCCAACTCTTGTTTCCAAGTGCCCTTCTCAAATCTGTATCGGCCTGAGAGAGAATTAATACAGAGAATTAATAAAACAAATAATTATCAGAATTTCTACCTACCACACGTCACCCCCATATCTGTCATTATTATTGGGGCAAGCAATGAAAAATTAAACAAGCAATAATAAGTAACAACATGTAAAATTTCTTGGAAAATTCCCAACAATTTCTCGTTTAAGGAATAACTATCTTTGCAATAAGTGTTTCTACTTTTTATATATTTCCACGAGTCTTCACAAAAACAAGGTTACTCAAGTGTAAAACCAGCAAGCAAATAAATTACATGTTTAAGACCTACCACCGTGTCTGGTGTTGAGGAACTCCAATATAGATGGACCTTATATGACCTTGTTTAACCACCAATAAAAATTTTTTTGTTGTGCCAGTAACAAGTGCTATAGTTCTGAGTGATCATTAGGATTTCAGAATATTACAGTATTATAATTTAGCGAAATAGTCAATTAGTTTTTCATCTGTGCAGTTTTCCATAAGTTGCCAATGGTAGAGGCATAAACTCATAGCTAACTTACAGTGAAATAAACCCATTATATAAATGGCTATAACTTTTAAAAATAAATTTAACTAGTAGTTGTCACCATGCTGCTTTTGTTCCACAATATGGCATTTTGCTGTAATGATGGCCCCTGGACACTCTCTGAAACTGTGAACTGAGCGAGCATAGTCGTCTGAAGAGTAATGATCCAATACGTTTAATAGGAAACAAAGTTTATTGTAAAAAAACAAAACAAAATAAAATAAAAACACTCTAGACACTTATTCATTTCACAAGTTATTTTTGTTCTGTTTGCTTCAGCATATTCCAATGAATCTGTCTGAGATACGCTTTTGTCGTCACATTGCTGTGGAGTTTAGAATTAGAGCCGTTGTCTGTTGAGACAGCCACAAGGCATGTAAATATGTTACCAACAAAGCCAGGATCATTTTAGGACAAGATTTAAACCAAGACTTGTTTAGACATAAATGCTGCAGACACTTTCTTCCTTTATACACAAAAAAAAGTTAATATTCAAAACTGTGTGAACAAGCTAATCAAGACCTGCTTTCCTCCTGAACTACTTCATAAAGGGTTCAGAAAAAAAGAAAAATACAGATTTTAGTTTTTTATTGACCCTATTAAGCTGTTAAAGGCGAGCTGTCAATATAATTGAAAGATTTAGAAAATTATATTATAATCCAGTTCAGAATTTCATCTTTTCTCTGTAAGAATTTGCCATGCCGACTGCCAAGTACAAAGGACAAAGCTTATAACAATGATTGACAGGAAGATTACATGGTGGAACCTAGTTTCAGAATAAAGAGGTGTGAATATGTACGATTCATTTTATATTTCACACCTCACAAATATATATGTATTAAATATAGTGATAAGTAAATGCAATATTAAAATCCTAGGAAATTACAATTTCCCTAAAATGTATCTTACTACTTTGGGTGGATTGTATTCTCAGAGGTTTAGTTATCATTTGCAAGACCTGAGAAACAAATATTTGGGAAACCCCATTTTTTTCATTTATTATTATTATGATATTTATAGAGCGCCGTCAAATTCCGCAGCGCTTTACAATGGATGGACGAACAGACATGTAGTTGTAACCAGACAAGTTGGACACACAGGAACAGAGGGGTTGAGGGCCCTGCTCAATGAGCTTACATGCTAGAGGGAGTGGGGTAAAATGACACAAAAAGGTAAGGATAGTATTAGACTAGTGACAGTTACAGAAGAGGAATCAGTCAGGAGATATTAACTGTTTAATTGATACACTTTTATGAAGAAGTGGGTTTTTAACGATTTTTTGAAGGAGTGGAGACTGGGTGAGCATCTAACGGAGGAGGGAAGCGAGTTCCACAGGAACGGTGCAGCCCTCGAGAAATCTTGAAGGCGAGCATCAGAGGTGAAGTACGGACAGAAGATAGACGTAAGTCTTCAGCAGATCGTAAGGGCCTAGACGGGACATACTTGTGTATAAGGGAGGATAATCCCCTGTCTGGTATGGTAAGCTATTCCCCAAATTAATTTTTTAACCCACATTCTGTGTTCATGTGTGCATGGAGTTAGTTTGAAATAAATCCTAGACGGGACATACTTGTGTATAAGGGAGGATAGATAGGTGGGAGCAGCATTATGTAGAGATTTGAAAGCAAGAACCAGAATTTTAAATTGAGCTCTATATTTTATACGAAGCCAATGTAGGGATTGACAAAAGGGTGAGGCATGGGAGGTGCGGGTGGACAGGAAGATGAGCCTTGCCGCCGCATTCATTATGGACTGTAACGGCGCTAGTTGGGAGCACGTAAGACCACTGAGAAGCGGATTACAGTAGTCAAGGCGAGAAAGGACAGTGGAATGGACCAACACCTTAGTGTTGCATCTGGTGTTAAGTAGGGGCGGATGCGCGCAATGTTTTTGAGATGGAAATGACAGGATTTGGTGATAGATTGAACATGAGGCTTGAAGGAGAGGTCGGAGTCAAAGAGAACACCTAGGCAGTGAGCCTGTGTGGTGGAGCTGATGGTAGCACCGTAGACTTGGAGGGAGACAGACACAGGAGTAACAGCACTTGAGGGAGGAAAGACCAGAATTTCAGTTTTGGTCAAGTTTAGTTTAAGGAAGTGGGCAGCCATCCAGTTAGAAACAGCAGAGAGGCAGTCAGAGACACTAGTCAAGAAGGACGGGGAGAGATCAGGAGAGGACAGGTAAATTTGCGTGTCATCTACATAGAAATTATATTGGAAGCCAAAGGAACTAATGAGTTTACCAAGGGAGGCAGTATAGATGGAGAACAGTAGGGGATCAAGGACTGAACCTTGGGGGACACCAACAGAGAGGAGTTGGTGAGAAGAAGCAGAGCCAGTGAAAGAAACACTGAAAGAGCGCTGGGAGAGCACCAGGAGAGAGCAGTATCTTGTAGACCGATATTGCGGAGGATGAGAAGAAGCTGTTCATGATCAACAGTGTCAAAAGCCGCAGACAGGTCAAGGAGAATTAGGATAGAGTAGTGACCACGAGATTTTGCAGCGAGTAGATCATTGGATACTTTGGTCAGTGCCGTTTCCACAGAGTGCTTTGCGCGGAAACCAGACTGAAGCGGGACTAGCAGAGAGTTGGACTCGAGGAAGTCTGTCAATCTCGCATCCACAATTTTTTCAAGGATCTTGGATGCAAAAAGCTGTAGCGAGATAGGATGATAGTTGGATGGGCAGTTAGGGTCAAGATTGAGCTTCTTTAGAATTGAGGTTACAGTTGCATGTTTGAAGGACAATGGAAATATGCCAGAGGAGAGAGAGAAAGATTAAGAATTTTAGTGAGAGGTGGAGAAAGAGAAGAAGACAGAGTATGGATGAGATGCGAGGGAATTGAATCTAGGGAGCAGGTGGTGGGGCGGGAGGACTGGAGCAGAGCAGAAACTATTTCCAATGTAGCGGGTGCGAATGAACAAAGAACAGCAGAGGGAGTGAAGTTTGGGGAAGTATTATAAAGGGAAAAAGAAAGATGAGAGATCTCTTCTCTGATTGTAGAGATCTTGTCAGTGAAGTGAGTTGCAAAGTCTGAGGCAGTCAAGTTAGTAGGTGGAGGAGGAACAGCAGGGCGAAAGAGAGTTAAATGTGTGAAATAGTCGTTTGGGTTCGCGGGAGAGTGTGGTTATGAGGGTATTGAAGTAATTAACTTTTGCAGAGGAAAGAGCCAAGCTGTATGAGCTCAGCATAAATTTATAGTGGAGAAAGTCAGATGCACAGTGAGACTTTCTCCAACAGCGTTCAGCAGTTGTGGAGCATTTTTGGAGGTATCGAGAGAGCTTGGTGTGCCAGGGTTGTTGTTGGGGGAGCCTGCGGCGTTTAAATGTACAAGGTGCCATGATGTCTAGTTGAGAGGAGAGGGTGGAATTGTAGAAGGAGGTTGCAGAACTAGGACGGGTAAGGTTTGAGATAGGTAAAAGGAGAGTTTGGAGATTAGTGGAGAAATGCTCTAGGTCAAGACATTGGAGGTTTCTGCGAGAGTGATGTTCAGACGGTGGTGTCAATTGGGTCTTAGGTATGCCATTGTCAAAAGTCAGCAGATGGTGGTCAGATAGAGGAAAGGACATATTGGAGAGATTAGAGGCAGTACAGAGGTTGGTGAAGGCAAGATCAAGAGTGTTTCCTGCTGTATGGGTTGCTATATTGGACCATTGCGTAAGGCCAAAGGAGGAGGTTACAGAGCACAGACGAGAGGCATCAGTGCAATTGGGGTTATTGATTGGGATATTGAAATCCCCAAGTATAAGGGAAGGAGTGCTAGATGAGAGGAAGTGGGGAAGCCAGGAAGAAAAGTGCTCAATGAATAGTCTAGAAAAAATGGGGAGCGGTAGATGATAGCAATTCTTAAAGGAGTGTGTTTAAATAGGCGGACAGTGTGAACTTCAAAAAAAGAAAAGGATAGGGCAGGGGAGTTATGATTGGTTGAAAGGTACATAGAGGGGAGAGAAGGATGCCTACGCCGCCTCCTTTACAGTTGAGTCTGAGAATGTGAGAGAATTGTAGCCCACCAAAACATAAAGAGGCAGGAGTAGCACTATCAGAGGGGGACAGCCAGGTCTCTGTAAGTGCAACCAGTGTGAGTGAGTTTGAGATGAAAAAGTCGTGTATGGTTGTTGATTTTAAATTACTGCAGATGGAGCGGGCATTCCAGAGTGCACAATTAATTTTGGTAAGTGAGGGTAAAGGGCAGGGTATTGTGATGAGGTTTGTGGGGTTTCTGGTTGTCTTAGTGTGTGAAGGGCCCTGGATTGGGAGAGACATCACCAGCTGCTAGAAGTAGGAGGAGAGAAAGTGACAGGAGGTGTGAATGGGTTTTGTACGCATGGGGTCTAGGATGAGATCGATTGTGGGTTGGAGTGAGAGAGTAGAAAAATGAGTGTAAGGCATGAGATGAGAGAAGGGGGGAGTGTAGCAGAGAAGGGCGTATGTAAATGTGGATGGGGGGATGATTGATGTGGGTGTAAGGAGAGATTTTTATACTGAGGGAGACTGAGGAAATAAAGAGGAGGAGAAAACAGATCATTGCTAAACTGTGAAAAATAAAAATTGGAGATAACTGGAATATCAAGAGCAGGTGAAGGTGTTTTATGGGTTAAGAAAGTGCAGGAGTGCACTAATAAGAGGCATGTTTTTTTAACCTAACTAAAATGTAGGTGTGACAGACAATCTATAAATGTAATAATGAGCATGGGGTGGGATGGTGGGCATCAGGCTTGCTCACTGAAGGAATGGGCTTGCAAAGTTGGGGAATCAGGCTGTTGAATAAAGAGATGTGAGGGTCAGAGAGCTTGCAATAAAGGTAAGGGAGGGAGAAATGTATCAAGGTACAGAGATGAAGAGATGGATATTCAAATAAAAACAAACATATCAGTAAGAAAAGGGAGGGGTCAGAGGTCAGTCACAAATCTGAGGGGAAATAGAGGAATGCATATAGGTGAATAAAATAATTACATACAGGGCTAGCAAAACTACACTTTAGCATAAAATACAAGATATAAATATGAGAAAACAAGAAAATATACATATTTATGTGCATTTATGTACACATAAACACACACACATTCTCTCTCTCTCTCTCTTTCTCTCTCTCTTTCTCCCTTTTCTCCCTCCCCCTTTTCACATACATGCATATACATGTTTCTACGAGTTTTGTTGGGGCTTGCAGTGATACCTGCATCTTTTATATCAAGGGAGTACTCCAACCCTTATCTGGACTAAGTTTCAAATTAAATTATCTTTACATTTGCCCAGCAGTGTTACCTGTGGCTTATCAACCTGTGTAAGGCAGAGAAGGTGGCTGATTCCCTGCTCTTGAATTGCTTCAGCATTGTGTTAGACTCTCACCCCTCTCTGGACCAGCAGGGTTTATCCCTGTCCCCAGTAGCGTGATGTGCCTTACCATGTAATAGAAAGAGTTGGCATGTCACGAACTTCACTGGACATGTAGCCTGTATCTACATTGACTGAAATGACAACCCTATGGAGAACATCCACTCCACAATTGCCACAGAAGGCTGCATTTGAAGAGACTTTGTCAGGAAACTGACAGGGATCCAATACGCAGAGTGCGCACAGAAGGAGGTACGTATACCGGACCTTAGAATGGCCGGACTAACGTAAGGACAAGCAAGAATAGTCAAAAGGTAAGCCGAGGTCAAGGGAGCCGGAGGACAGGTAAGCGAGATACAAGCCGAGTCAAAGGAGAGGAGAGGACAACAGGACAAAAGACAAGCAAGGGTCAAAACCGGAAACACAAGATAAAGAACGCGCTGAGTGACTAGCAAGCTAGAACCACGACAGGGCAATGAGCAGTAGTAAAGGTTTCCTTTAAATACCTTGTACCTAAATAGAGACCACGCCCCCAAAAGGTCCGGAATAGCGGTTCCCGGCACTTTATGCAAATGCCGACGTCATGACGTCGACGCTAGCCGTCGCGTCATAAAAGGGGGAGGAGCTAGCGCGGCCGGCGCGAAAACGGCCGGAATATGCCGAAATGCTAGGGGAAGGGAGCCCCTAAGCAGAGAGGATGTCCTCCCTGGATACATCACCAACAGGTACCCTGACAGTACCCCCCCTTCTAGAAACGCCCACCGGGCGGATGGGACCTGGCTTAGAAGGAAAACGAACGTGGAAGGCCCGAAGAAGACGAGGAGCATGCACGTCTATACCAGGAACCCAAGACCTCTCTTCAGGACCATAACCTTTCCAGTCTATGAGGTATTGCAGCTTCCCCCTAGAAATACGAGAATCAAGGATGGACTTGATGATATATTCCTCCTGACCATCCACACGGACCGAGGATGGAGGAGCAGAGCGGGAGGAAAATCTGTTACAAACAAGAGGTTTCAATAACGACACATGAAAAGAGTTAGGGATGCGTAGAGTAGGAGGTAGATCCAGCAAATAAGAAACCGGGTTGATCCTCCTCAGTACCCTGTAAGGACCAATGTAACGAGGAGCAAACTTCAAGGAAGGAACTTTCAGGCGAATGTGTCTGGTACACAACCAGACCCTATCCCCCGGAGAAAAAATAGGAGCAGGACGTCTACGCCTATCAGCATGTGACTTAAACACCGCGGAACTACGTTCAAGAATTTGTCGAGTCTGATCCCACAACTTTCTCAGGTTGGCTATATGAATATCAACCGACGGTATACCCTGGGAAGGAGACACCGACGGAAGAACAGTAGGGTTAAAGCCATAGTTCAAGAAAAAGGGGCTGTTACGAGTGGAACCACAAACAAGGTTGTTGTGAGCAAACTCCGCCCAAGGAATCAGACCGACCCAGTCATCCTGGTGTTCAGAAACAAAACAACGTAGATATTGCTCAATTTTTTGGTTAGTGCGTTCGGCTGCTCCGTTAGATTGGGGATGATAGGCCGAAGAAAAATTCAGTTTGATGCCCAACTGTGAACAGAAGGATCTCCAAAAACGGGAAATAAATTGGGAACCCCTGTCTGACACAATCTCATTGGGAATACCATGTAAACGGAAAATTTCTCTAGCAAATATCACGGCCAGTTCGGGGGAGGACGGAAGTTTAGGCAAGGGAACGAAATGAGCCATTTTAGTAAACCTGTCAAGGACCGTGAGGATAACTGTATGCCTATTGGAAGCTGGTAGATCAACAATAAAATCCATAGCCAAACAAGCCCAAGGTTTGTTGGGAGCGACTAAGGGCTGCAATAAACCACAAGGGAGATCCCGCGGAAGTTTATTCCTGACACAAACATTGCAAGCCTTGACAAAGTCTTCCACATCCCTACGTAACCCGGGCCACCAGAAGTCTTTGGAGATCAGGCAGTAAGTTTTGTGGATGCCGGGGTGACCAGCGATCTTGCTATCGTGGAAACAGCGAATAATGTCCACTTGGAATTTGGGAGACACAAACAAGCGGCCCACAGGAGTACGTTCGGGAGCAAGAGATTGTTCGTTCTGAATATCAGCGAGCAATGGAGAGTGTATTTTGACATTGGTGTTGGCGATAATATTGACTTCAGGAATAATAGGGAACAAAGTATCCTCTGTAGAGGTGGTAGGTTCGTGCTGACGTGACAAAGCGTCTGCCTTAGTGTTCTTAGAACCAGGCCTGTAAGTAAGCACATAATTAAAGTGTGTAAGGAACATAGACCAACGTGCCTGCCTGGCAGATAATCTTTTGGCCTCCCCCATATACGATAAATTCTTGTGGTCAGTCAAGATAGTAACTGGGAGGACGGTGCCCTCTAACAAATGTCTCCATTCCTTTAATGCCATAATGATAGCTAAAAGTTCTCTATCACCAATGTCATATCTCCTTTCAGTGTGTGATAGTTTCTTGGAAAAAAAACCGCAAGGGTGCAGCGGCTTATCTAAACTTTGTCTTTGGGATAACACTGCGCCTATCCCTGTTTCAGACGCATCAACTTCAAGTAAAAAGGGTAGAGAGGTATCAGGATGAACTAATACAGGTGCTGAGGCAAAAGACTGTTTGAGCGTTTCGAAAGCAGATAAAGCCTCAGTAGACCAGGTTTTGGTATCGGCTCCTTGTTTGGTCATATTAGTGATAGGAGCGATAACAGAGGAGTACCCTTTAATAAAACGTCTGTAATAATTAGAAAATCCAAGAAATCTTTGTATGGCTTTGAGTCCCTTAGGTAAAGGCCAATCTAAAATCGATTTTAGTTTGGTCGGGTCCATCATAAACCCGTCTTTGGAAATTACGTAACCTAAGAAAGTTACCTGAGACTGATCAAAGCTACATTTTTCCAATTTACAATACAATCCATGTTGTAAAAGTTTCTGTAATACCTTTCTGACTTGTCTATGATGTGAATTAATGTCTCTAGAATGGATTAATATATCATCCAAATATACAATTACACATTCATGTTGGAATTCTCTAAGAACTTCATTGATCAAGTCTTGGAAGACGGCCGGGGCGTTACAAAGCCCAAACGGCATTACGGTATACTCATAATGCCCGTAACGGGTATTAAATGCTGTCATCCATTCATCTCCTTGTTTAATTCGCACTAAGTTATATGCTCCTCTTAAGTCAAGTTTAGTAAAAATACTCGAGCCCTTTAGTCTGTCAAAGAGTTCAGTAATCAAAGGAATAGGGTAAGCATTTCTGATAGTAATTTTGTTCAATCCCCGATAGTCTATACAAGGACGTAAGGTACCGTCTTTCTTTTCTACAAAAAAGAAACCCGCCCCCGCCGGAGAAGAAGACTTTCTAATAAATCCCTTGTCTAAATTCTCCTTGATATATTCCTCTAAAACTAAGTTTTCCTTGGTGGATAGAGGGTATACCGTACCCCTGGGAGGCATAGTACCAGGGAAAAGTTTAATAGAACAGTCATAAGACCGGTGGGGAGGTAAAGTATCCGCCTTACCCTTGTCAAATACAGATTTGAGGTCTAGATATTGTAATGGTATCTGAACGTCTGTGGATTGAGAAGTGTTAGCATAAGAGTTTACGGGGCAAACAGAAGTAACTCTCTGCAGACATTCTTCCCTACAACCCATACCCCAAGAAACGATTTCTCCACCCTCCCAGTCAATCTGAGGGTTGTGTCTCTTGAGCCAAGAATATCCTAGAACCACTGGGACTGCCGGGGAGGAAATTAACAGAAGGGAAATCAACTCTTCGTGGAAAATACCAACAGTAAGCTTAACGGGTTCGGTCTCATGGAATATTACTGGTTCAGATAAAGGTCTACCATCTATGGCCTCAACGGCCAAGGGTGTATCTCTCAATTGGAATGGGATACAATGCTTATTAGCGAAAGTTTGGTCTATAAAGCTTTCTGCTGCTCCAGAATCTAATAATGCCATCGTAGCAATAAACCCCTTTTCCCAAGCTAGAGAGACAGGAATCAGAAGCCTATGGTCTTTTTTATTATGCATAGAGGACAGTAATGAAACACCCAAGGCCCGTCCTCTAAGGGAACTTAGGTGCGAGCGTTTCCCGGACGATTAGGGCAACTAAGACGTAAGTGACCTCTCAGCCCGCAGTATAAACAGAGACCCTCCCTTCTCCTGTACTGTCTCTCAGCCTCAGATAAGCGAGTATTACCTATTTGCATAGGTTCTGGTGGAGTAGGATTATAGGAGTCAGGGTTCTGAAATGAGGGAGCGAGTCTTACAGGAAGTCTAGTAACTCTTTCCCGAGTGTTCTGCCTCTGTCTCATGCGTTCATCTATTCTGGAAATGAAGGATATTAAATCCTCTAAATTTTCCGGAAGTTCTCTTGTGGCAATTTCATCTAAAATTTCATCAGACAACCCATTCAAGAAAACATCCATAAAAGCTTGTTCGTTCCATTTCACTTCTGCTGCCAATGATCTAAACTCTAGAGCATATTCTACAAGGGTCCTATCTTGTTGTTTAAGGCGTAACAGGGATCTGGCTGCATTAATCTTCCTTCCTGGGGGGTCAAAGGTTCTTCTAAAAGCCGTGACAAACGCAGTGTAGTTGTAGACTAAAGGATTGTCATTCTCCCAAAGGGGATTGGCCCATCTAAGTGCTTTATCTATTAGCAGGGTTATAATAAAGCCTACCTTAGCCCTGTCAGTGGGGTAAGCCCGGGGTTGTAGTTCGAAATGTATACTTATCTGGTTTAAAAAACCACGACAAGCATCAGGCGAACCCCCATATCGTAATGGTGACGTGACATGGGAAGATGCGCCTACAGTGGCTACTTCCAAACCAGTACTTAGCGAGTGGCTAGCAGTGGAACGTATTTCTTCAGACTGGGTACTGGAGCGTGTCAACAAAGTTTGTAGCGCTAAAGCCATTTGGTCCATTCTATGGTCCATGGCCTCAAATCTGGGGTCAGGAGGACTAGCACCTGCAGGATCCATCTGGCCCTGTCGTAATGTCAGGAAACTGACAGGGATCCAATACGCAGAGTGCGCACAGAAGGAGGTACGTATACCGGACCTTAGAATGGCCGGACTAACGTAAGGACAAGCAAGAATAGTCAAAAGGTAAGCCGAGGTCAAGGGAGCCGGAGGACAGGTAAGCGAGATACAAGCCGAGTCAAAGGAGAGGAGAGGACAACAGGACAAAAGACAAGCAAGGGTCAAAACCGGAAACACAAGATAAAGAACGCGCTGAGTGACTAGCAAGCTAGAACCACGACAGGGCAATGAGCAGTAGTAAAGGTTTCCTTTAAATACCCTGTACCTAAATAGAGACCACGCCCCCAAAAGGTCCGGAATAGCGGTTCCCGGCACTTTATGCAAATGCCGACGTCATGACGTCGACGCTAGCCGTCGCGTCATAAAAGGGGGAGGAGCTAGCGCGGCCGGCGCGAAAACGGCCGGAATATGCCGAAATGCTAAGGGAAGGGAGCCCCTAAGCAGAGAGGATGTCCTCCCTGGATACATCACCAACAGGTACCCTGACAGACTTTTGGTGAAATATGCACCCAATTCTGAGCTTAGTTAGTTTTTTTTATTTTTAATAGTATTTTTACATCAGAATTAATGTATTTTAGCCAGTTCACAGAGCTGTATACTACTAGAATGTCAAAGATAGATACAATACCCCAATACGCAAGTATAACCTCAGTAATAAATGTATTACTGGACCTTAGAATTGCCGCACTTCTTGATAAACAGACAGGTAGAATTGTTAGGAATAGCCACAGTCAAGGGACACCATAAATTAGATAGACAATAAGATAGAGCAAGATCAGGGATACCAGAATACAAAATAGTCAAGAGGAATGCTTGATCTGTAACAGTAATTTAAAATAGTATAAAAGCGCGTTAAACTGTTTTATAGACTGGGCTGGCGTAATCGTATAACCAAAATGTCATGGGAACATGACTATGACTTTTTCCTTCATTGCTGATGCCATGTGTGTACAGCATCATAAAAAGGGGAGTGCACTCAGCAGCATTAGTCATTATTGCTGCATGAGATTGCATGGGCTGGGACAGTGGCGGTCCACTGAATCGGCACTCCCTATGGCCATTGGACTAGTAAGGAGACTGCTGAACCCCTTACAGAGCTGGGTAATATATGGGCTCTTTATATGGTGAGTAAGTCTTTGCAACTGTATGCCCTTTGAAATAAACCAACATATTGCACTAGATATTTTATTTATATTTATTTATTTTTCTGGAAATCTGCAATACCTAAGAAAAAGGAGTGGTGTTACCTTAAAGACTCAGAAGCCCAAGCGATCTAAGCTAATCTCATGTAGGCTCAAAACCATGTGAGTGGATAACCTCCCAACCTATATATTGCACTATTTAGTTTGCTTTTTAACAATATTGCACTGTCATTGTGTGTGTGTGTTTTTTTTTTTTTACATGTCGTGAGATCATACCCCAATTGTTTATTGGGGTAAGTCCACTAAGTTGTTATATAGCACTTCATTGTTTAATTTGTTTTTTAATTACTTCACTACATAGTTTATCAGTACACTCAGAAACCCATCTAAATACGAGGAGTATTTGGCCATACCAAATCCCCCATTGACCAGGTTACAATAGCCATAATAATAATACCAGCCATAATATTAGGGTCCTATTCACCAAAACGACTTTGTTTCCACATGGACGTGGGACTTTAGAGAACATTACTCTGCCAGCACAGCGCAAGTGCATCATTAGACACACTCTCTCTGTGCATTGAGGACACCAGGGCTTTACAGAGAACGTTTCACCAGCGCTGTTTGCATGGTCCACACAGAGTGATGCCAGTCATATGGCTGTCAGTTAGCTAGGTAGGCATTGACACTAGGCTGATACACCCCTAATGTGTGTGGCATGCCTCTCTATTTTGGGCATGGCTAATGACATAGATTGTGTCACTGACTTTCCCCTTAAAGTCTTCTTCTCCCTGTCTGGATTGCATACCTCTCAATGTTGGGAGGTATATAACACAGGCTCTGTACCATCAAGACACTCCACCAGTTACACAGCAACTGTAGTACTTTGAGTCTCTAACAAAGGGCAAAAATTATATTTCGGTAAAAAAGAAAAATCCTGGGCCTGGTTTGCATAACCAGACAAAATCTGAAGGTGATAAACTTCAGAACTAACATGGATTACTCACTTTATATTGATAAGAAAAATAATAACCAATAAGTGCCAACAAATGGGTCTCCAAGGTCTCTGTTAATTGCTTATCATTTAAATATTTTCTGTTCAATCCAGAAAAATGTAATTTATATATAGGAATTTAATTTTATTTGTATTTTGTACCTCAGAGGCAGAGTATTTAATTGAGCCCATATACTACAAAACTTGTTGGTAGCTGATAAACTTATTCTTTTCTGAGATGTCCTGCCGCAGCAGATACACAAACTTCAAACATTCAATTCACTGCACTGAGAAGCACAAATAATAAACTCCTTGCAGTCTATCGCACACTAATTGGAGATAAGCCAAGTTTAACTATAGGCATCTCCTGAATGCTCTGTACCCCTCCTACAGTGCCGTGTTGACTGTGCCAATTTCTGATGGAATTCAAAATAACGGATTTAAGGATTACACACAGTGAGTGCCTTGTGCCTTCATTTCACAAACAAATTAAAGTTTGTATAAAAAAGTTTGTATAGAAAGCAAACCTGGATCCAAAAACTGATTTAGAGAATGAGTAGTCTCGCATTTCCTGTTTATTTTTTTTTTTAATTCGGGTGAGGGTCCTTTCATTAAAGGACAGGTGGGTGAATAAGGAACACAATAAATAATCTTACAGCTGTCTCTGGATCTTCTCCTCTAGGACCTTTCCAGGTCTTTGGTACCAAACTCCGTTTTCAGCCAATTCGCAGATGGAGGATTCAGACAGCCATTATATTTCTTCTCCTTGTTTTAGGCCACTATCACATATTTTTTCAACACTTTCCACTGTAGCCCCATTCATTTATCTACCATTACATTTCCCTATCATCCCCTGTTGTATTTGCCTTTATTTCTCCATTATCACAAAAGTTTTCTCCTAGTTGCCCCTGTTTCTTCTCCTTTACTTTCCCTATCATTCCCTACTATCTCTTAATTTCTACAGTAGCCCAAGCACTTTCTCTTTCATTTTTTTACAAGCTTTTTTTTCCTATCTTCTCTCAATGCCCAATCTTCATAACATCTACTTGATTCACCATATCTTTCCACAGACCATCTCCTGCTTTTCTTACTTCTCCTTTTTGTCAATTTCCCTCCATCCATCACTTCATTTCAATCCTTTAATTCCCCAGAAGCCCTGCAGCTTGTTGTGTTTTCGGTCTTCTTCTTTTCTATGCCCTTTTTAAAAAAAAAAAAAATGTCTTATTCTTTATTTAAGCTTATGCAGCAAGTGTTACAGGTAAAATGAATAGTCAACAATAAAGCGAAGTATAACATCATGGTATAAGTATCATGGTTACAGATTAGAAAAGTGATTTTTACAATAATACACATCTAAGGCTAGTGGGCTTGTAATCTAAAAATAGACCATAGGAATGTGTATGTTGTCCATTGTCAAATAGTGGTGCCATAGTTATATTCTGTGTAATAACTAGGTGAAATACAAGAGTTGTTTTCCATGAAACCAAAGCATAACATCAGTCATCACTGGATATAAAAGAACAACCCACCCTGTAAGGACCTACACTTTTATTTAGAGGGATTTCATACCAGGAGAAAAATAAGATATAGGATAGTAAAGAGTTGAAATGAAGAAAAAGGAGGATAGAGATGATAGAGGTTCTGGTCGTTACGAGGAAGGTAGGCCAACGTCATGACCCCGCGTGATTATTGTGCCATTCTATGCAGATCGGCTTTCAAAACCTTTTTGCCACAGTAAACACTCCGCACAACAGAATAAAGGGAAATGGAAGACCGTGTGTGTAGCACCACATAAATAGACAAGAATGGTCTATTTCGGCAGGCTGCTGGTGGGTTGCGTGATGTATTCCATGGTTTGACATAACTAGAACCTGCTTTCCTCAGTGGAGCAATGGATATTAAACACTCAACTTTAGATTACACGTAAAGCATTATGCTGAGCATGAGTACTGAATTACATTTTGTCCAGACTGGCTTATAATGCCCCAATGAAGCTTCAATGAGCAGCAAAGGGGTTAAACGCAGTAGGTGCAGCATTTCACAGGCATCCCCACGGCTGTGTGATGTAAAAAAACACATTAGAGTATGAATGTCATGTTGGTGGCATACTTTTAATGTGTACTATTCTTTTTCTGTTGCGTGTTTTATTTAGCAAACAACTATTTATTTTCTCCTTCATACATTTAGACAATCTGCTGTTTTGTTCAATTAAAAAGCTCTTGATGGTAATAAAAACAGATTTATTTTTATTTATTTATTTTTTTGTTCCAAAAATGTTTTATAGTTAACTTAATAAGAGTATGGTAATGTTATCAAAGAGTGTTGCGAACACTTGACATTAGCAATGCAGAATTACTTGAGTTGTAAAATCCACCATGGCATGTGTTATCACACAGTTGTTTTTTTCTTTCTCAGCCCCAGTATCCAACTCCCACCTCGTAGATTATATAAGCGAGATCAAAAAGTAAGCACGTGGGTGGGCTGCATAAATTAGCAGAGTACTTGTGCTAATCAAAATTGCTTATTCTTTGTATTTGCTTAAATCTTATGACAAAAACAGGAAAAGAAAGCACAGTTGGGTAGTATGTAAAGATATATAATCTGGGAAATAAGAAATGTACAAATTATTCAAACAATATCTCTTATATGTGTAAAGATTGATATAATTAATTTCAAGCAATCATTGGAAAAACTGAAAAATCAGAAGCCAACGTAAATGTAAAAGTGTCTCTGCAGTACGTCATATTTGCATATACACAGTTTATTGTACAGGTGCTTAAAACGTGGTGAATGTATTCTATATGTTACACATATACATATAAGTCCATATATCCAAATCATACCAAAAGCCACCAGACACTTAATGAAAAGGATCCCTCCTTGACCAGTTTACATATTAATTGGCATTATAAACAGCAGAATTCTAGAATTTGTAAAATGTAAACTTTGTATCATGCTTTCCTACTTCTAGAATACGTCTAGAATATCAAGAATTCCCATAGTCAAACACAGGTCTAGCCAAAATGTGAGATAGCTAAAACATTATCTTTTTAGTCATCGGGAGTAAAATGGGGACTTGAACATTTTATCCTGATACCAAGATGTTTGTTATTTGGAAAATACTTCAGTATATAAATGTATCCTCTTCGACATGGCTTACAAGCCAGACAATAATAACCCAGGGCTCTGTGGTGCTCAGGGCAGCTCTTGCAAAATCAAATGTTAGTAATTAGGGTGAGTGTGGAGAGGGGGGTCAGAAGAAGACAGTCGGTTCCCAGTTCACTACTGTACTGTTATAGATACCCTCTTATTTTAGCTTTATAAAAAAATAAATACAAATACATTGTTTAGCTTTAAACTAAATACATTTCTCATGTTGTAGTATTTAAATTGTAAAAGCTATAGAAAACGAATACATTTCCCACCTGTTAGGGACGGCTTGATATATGGCTCCAAATGAAAATATAATGTTTAACTGGGGTAATTACCCCTATATTACCCCTACACATACCATTTACTCATAGCATTTAACATCTTCATAACCAATGGTAACATTCAACGTCTTCTTCATGCATATAATGAAATGCTACATAGTTACATAGCTGAAAAGAGATTTGCGTCCATCAAGTTCAGCCTTCCTCACATTTGTTTTTTGCTGTTGATCCAAAAAAAAAGGCAAAAAAACCCCCAGTTTGAGGCACTTCCAATTTTGCATCAAGCTAGGAAATAAATTCCTTCTTGACCCCAGAATGGCAGTGAGATTTATCCTTGGATCAAGCAGTTATTACCCTACATTGAAAGATTATATCCTTGAATATTTAGTTTTTGCAAGTATGCATCTAGTAGCTGTTTGAACATCTGTATGAACTCTGATAAAACCACTTCTCCAGGCAGAGAATTCCACATCCTGATTGCTCTTACAGTAAAAAAACAACTGTCCTTTGCCTTAGACGAAATCTTAAATTTCATCTGCCATTTGAATGCCCAGTCCCCCAGTCTATCTAAATCCCTCTGCAGCAAAGTAATGTAATGTAAATGTATTCTTGTTATATCTGTTGTCTGCATGTGCAACTAGTAAGACTACAAAATGGCACAGGACTGACTGGAGCAGGACAAGTTGTGTTAGCTTCACCTTTACCAGTCTAGAAGGTGTACAAGGTGTGGCACTAGTAGCAGTGTACCTGTGTTCCTTAATCCTCTACCTACAAGCCATGCTTAAGAAAACCTATAGAAATCATAACGACTGATATGTGCATTGCTTTGCACGTATTATAGACTTGAAGGTTGACCCTGGTTTTTATGTGGAGGGTGGGTGCCAGACACAAATGAACAAAAGGAGAATGTATTCGCAATATTCAGTATTTTTGTTTGTTTGCTTTTAATTGTCTGTTTAATGTGTGTTGTTTGCATGCTTGTGAAATGTCAGTGATAGTACTGTAACTGCGTATTGCATATGTGCTGTGTTTTCACTAGTAGTGTGGGTACATATTTAGTGTGCAAGAGGCCTTCGGAGGGTTAAGCTTACCTAATGGGTGTGAGTGCTTCCTTTTTATATCTGAGTTTGTTTATAAAGGTACTTTACATGGGAATTAAAGTCCAGAACAGCTGTGGAAGAACTGGAGACACGCAACAAAAGACGTGAGCTAAATCTCAGTGATGTGCATTGAGTGGAATTTTTAATCTATGCTACAGGTTTCCAAGAATTCTTAGCAGCTCTGCATTTAGTTCTCACAATAGATGTGAAGTCACATTTCTTTGTCTCCTTACATCCGTAGTAAATAACCTTGTTGACTGTATGTCCCTTGAATAAATCAATGTACATTTACTTTAAAAATGAAGAAATTTTGAGCTCAGTGTCTTGTCAAAATGGAAATACTGATGCATACCTAGTAAATAATAGCCATACTATATATATAAGTGAATGTGTCTGATTTAATATAATCTAACTCAACTCCAGCCTATTTTCCCAAATAACCTAATGCTCTATTCACTTTTGATACCTAAGCTATGAAATAAATATTAGTAATGATTTTATGGCTTGGAAAGAACCTTTTGTGTTTGCATAGAAATCCAAGCAGTATGTGTGTGTATATATATATATATATATATATATATATATATATATATATAATATATATATATAATATATATTCTTCAAAGAGCAAACTCAGAATGAAATACTCTGTAAATATGTCAATTAAGTGGCTACTTTGCCTGGAGTTCACCGGTGCCTAATTACCTTTTAAGAGTCAAACGCTTTTCAAACTATAAATAGATAAATAGATATTTAAATAGAGCCCTCCAGGATGCAGAGTAGCCTACTTTCTTCTGCTGCTTTCAAACATGGAAGCATTTTCTTGAGCAGCAATGATAGGCTGACAGCGTCAGCGGACACTTCAGTTATTAACATGTATAGCTTGGAGGAAAGACGAGACTGGGGGGATATGATAGAAACTTTTAAATACATAAAGGGAATCAACACAGTACAGGAGTAGACTATATTTAATTTAACTATGACAACAAGAGGACATAGACTTAAATTAAAGGGGAACAAGTTTAAAAATAATTTCAGGAAGTATTACTATACAGAGAGGGTAGTGGATGCATGGAATAGCCATCCAGCGGAAGTGGTAGAGGTTAACACAATGAGGGAGTTTAAGCATGTGTGGGATAGGCATAAGGCCATCCTAGACTTAAGATAAGGCCAGGGACTAATTAAAAGTATTTGAAAATTGGGAAGACTAGATGGGTCAAACGTTTCTTATCTGCTATCACGTTATATGTTTCTATGTTTCCAAACAGAAAATTAAATAGCTAAGTACAGGTGCTGCTATCCCACTTCACAGGGGCTCCTATGGTGATAAAAGTAAACAAAACATTGAAAAAAAGGAAGGAAGAGCAACCAAAGGTATGTGCAACAAGTGCTACAGCTTTTTATTGAAGAACAAGCATCTATACAGATGTTTTGGGCATAGCCTATTTTCAAGGACAAGGTGCATTGTAAAAGAGCTACTCCCGAAACGTCTGAATAGATGCTTGTTCTTTAATTAAAAAGCTGTAGCACTTGTTGCACACACTTTTAGTTGGGCTTCCCGTCTTTTTATTCGTTTCCATAAGAACTACGAAAAAAACAGAAATTACAAATAATAATTGAAATAATGCAGTTTTACCTTGACATAAAATATCTCAGATAAATTGTTAATCATTTTCAAAGTAAATTATATATATAATTGCAAGGCAGGTATGATGAAAATTTGTTGCAGGAATTCTTAACACCTTGGTTTGAGATGCAATATATACATTTGTTCAATCAGTTGTAGTGCTACTCACAGGGGTGAAAAGCCTTTATAAGATAATGGAATTGTAGTCATTCTAATGTTTACACGTGAACTCTGGGTTTCGTTCATGGCGTTTTTTTTATAGAAATAATAAAACTATAATTTTCATTTATATAGTTCTTTATTTTTTCTTTTCTTATAATTATTTAAGGGTTTTCAAAGAAATAAATGTATCCTATGGATCTACATATCTACACTTAAAGTTAGATGTAATTAAATAATTCTAAAACAACAGGTAGGTTATAATTAAAGGTTGTCTTTAAAGAGTTCAGCACATCCCATATGACAGAAATGTTCCATTTATGGTTTGTGGTAATATACGTTAAGACAGCAGATGGCTCTCTTGAGTTTTCTTTAAAATATACTGGAATTCACCAGAATTACAAACACTGATTTAAAAGCAGAAATGCTGAATTTTGTATAGAGTTTAATTACAGTAAAATGCCCATTTGATGATAAATGCTTTGAATTTCTGGTCGTATTTTAGACTTAATAACACCAGTAGTAAAAAAAATGCCTATACTACCTATAAAGATATATTTATAAGACATTTTATAATGTTTGTGTCTAGTATATAAAGGTAATTTTCTGTATTAAATGTCTATTATGGAAAATAAGAATGGTGCTGTCCAAGGTACTAAAATAGCATCTTTAATTGTAAATGTACATCCAAATGCAAATAACTACTATCCCTAAGCAGATGCTCTGTTGAGAGACTACACGCATTAAACAGCTCTTAGGGAGTAATTTATTTTAACCACCCTATCATCTGTGTAAAATTAAAGACATCATATTTAATGGATTTTTCAGGTCAGCATAATAGAGAAAAAATAGTAAAGAAAAAGGCAGAATTTGTATAATTAATAAAATGTGGTCCATTAAAATACAGTTGTAGGAGAACAGATTGATTGACGTTATGTCTCACTTAAATAGCTGCATTAATAATGATACCCTGCTTTTAAGCAAACTCCAGTGAAAAGTGCTCTTCAAAAATACCCTTATACATGCACACAGGCAAATTCTCCGTCATTTACACGTGCATGTATACAAAGAGGAACACATGTTCAGCCTCACCTATAAACTCCTCTCATTGTGTCAATGTTTGTACATACTAACTGTAATATATAATTCCATGCACTCACCCTTATAAATAATATTAGTAATACTTTTATACATATCCATAGCATGATTGTTTGCACACAAACTGTCCTTATACATATAACCATGTAGCTGTGTATAAATTCAGTTCTTATTTTTGTCTGTAAAAAGCCAAACATTGATGATAATGCATTGTATATCCATTTCTATATTAGATATAGGCACTGTATCTAGTGTTTAATAGTAATACTAGTATCTAGTATTTACTAGTCAACAATTAGCACTTCATATGTTGGTGAAATATAGCTATTCAATGCTTGGGCAGAAGTTGTGCATCGTGACAGCTGTCTGATGGGTATTGTAACTTAATAGATAGCATTTTGCATGTTATACTGGCTTGCATGCCTATATTGTGCTATTTTACTATTGAACCCATACAGTATAAAGCTAGATTTTGCCTGAATGACAATATAATATTCCTCCAGTCTTGCACCATATTTTGTAAATAATAAAGGCTTTTTTATTTTTGTTTGTGTTTCTTCATTTGCAAGTTACCTGCTAATTAATTTAAATTAAGAACACTATTCCTTTTGTTTAAACAGATGTGTATATTGGCAGTGAGTCTGGAAAATTTAACAATGCCAGAAATGCAAAACAAAATGCCTACTTTCATGTGATTCATTCAGTGACCTTTTTTTAAAAATTATTATTTATTTATTTTTAAAAAGCAATCATTTGGCTTTCGTCCTGATGTTGTGATGCCCTCATCCCAAAAATGTTAGATGTAATCCCTTTTAATGAATTATAGTTTTGGTAAATAACCCCTAAATCAGTCAGTCTGAGCTCATTGTTTATATCAGTTATGTACAATGGCATGTTACACTGCGATGGTGGAGACTAGGTTAGGAAGGGTTAATGAAAGATTAAAGAAAAATAAAAAAATATTTTTTTCTTTACAAACAGTTGAAATATATCAGAATTAGAACTATTAATAAAAACATAAAGGATTATTCTTTAAAAAGTGAATTGTCACATATTAACACAGGAATTACCGCATTGTATTATATAACATCCGAATTGGGAAACTGATCCAACTTGCGTATTTTCTAGATATGATATTTTGGCATAAAATTTACAGTTCCCTTTCAGTTCCAAAAATTCCCCAGTTTAATGAGCAGAAGTGAAAAATGGATGGATCACATAATTCCCTACTCCTACCTATCATCTCAAGGGTGCGCACACAAATACTTACACAGTGCTAGCTAAAACAGAAAGTGAACTTAAGAAGTCTTAAGTATAATCATCTGCAAATTACACTTTTTGCTTTAAAAAAAAATGTATTTACTTAACTTGATTGGATTTGGGGGGCACCCTCTGTGTGTGTTCCTGAGTGCGGATATTAAGGTATATGGATAAAAACGTTGCAATATCTGGAATGTGCGTCAGGTTTGTGTATGTGTGCACCCCTTTTCTTTACCTACTCTTTATAATCTGCCTTTCCCCACTTTTTATTTTTCTTCTAGTTTCTTTGTTCCTTTCTTTTCCTGATGATTTTACCATTGCTTTCTCAAAATCAGTTAAATGTGTAATATTACTAGGAAAAAGGTGCATTCATCATTTGAAGGAATTTTTATATGTTAAACAAAGCAGATTAACATGATAGCTGCTTACCTGTCACAGAAAAACTGATAGTGGTGGGAAAATTTTGCCATAAAAAAGGCACAATTTTTTTTTACCTCTTTTTATACATTGGAAGCAACAAATCTGTAAAACAAAACGTTTTATTTTTTTTTAAATGATGTGGAATGGGAAAAAAATAAGGGAGGGTAGCAGCAAGGAATATTTTAACGTAATTAAGGGAAAAAATAGTCACAAATAGAAAAAGCGCCAGAAAGACCACCTAAAAAGCAAACCTGACACATTTTATACATAATCTCCAAGTTTACGCAGTAGATGGTTTTTTTCCACACTTCTAATTTTGCTTCAAGTCTTGATCGCACTGTTGTCATTTGTAACTGTCTTAGTATAAGAGCTTGCTTTTCATTCCTCACTGCTTTGACTTTTTTTCTTTTGCTACATCTTTTCTGTGCTATCCACGCATTTATCACAGTGGAGTATTTAAATAGGGCATGAGAGGGAAGGGGGGCTGACCCGGCTTCTGAAATTGCATAGAGATTGATGATGAACTCTTATAGTGAAATTGTTTGTGTGGGTAATTTTTCACATTTACGACACTGTATGAAAATCCTTTATCCCCCTGCGTGAGACGGTGTAAGACAGAGGTGTCTGGGGATATCACTCCTGTGGATTTGATCTGCTAAATTCACCAGGTTTGCTCCTTCTGCTGTTGTCAGATAATTCACAGATTTGTCACCTTGAATTCAAAGTGACTCTCTCTCTCAATCTCTCATCTGTTAACTCTTTCAGCGTCAAAGGGATGTGTATGACTGCTAATATCCATGAGTTGATTGCTTAGCAGCAGCCTCTACACAGTAATGTTCTATAGCTGTGCTGCTTCAAAGCCTATTTGTCCAGTCTCTCTCTCTCTCTCTGTCTCACTCTCTTTCTCTTTTGCATGTTTTCCGCATCTGAACACAGTCACCATAGAAAAAGTCAATATCTCCTACGGAGCAGGAGGGGTGTTTATGTAACTTTGCAGTGACTAGGTAAGGATTTCAAATGGATTCATGCTATTCCGGCACTTATTTCTGAAATGAAAAGGGAGAAAGAATATAGGAGACAGTTTGGCTTCTGCTGGAATTAGCTTTCGGCTTTCTGTGCGAGTATAAAAGCAATCCAGCTAGAAGATTGCAGTTAAGCGTGCTTAATTTCTGGGGAGAGAGGCATTACAATCAAGAACACCAACTGAGCAAGAAGCTTGGATCTGTTATAAACTAGCCATTTCTCAAGAAAATTGCACAAAGCTGTGCTTTATATTTTTTTTCATTCCTGTTTTTTTTTTTTTTTAAAGAAAGGGGTGGAGAGAAAGGGGGAGGAAGAGAGAAATTATTTGATTACAGAACGTGCAAGAATGAAGGTTGCCTCTTGATGCCGATTTCTCATGCAGCGCTTCCTGGTGCCTGAAATCACAGAGGATGGAGAAGCATGGTCTCCTAAAGATGCAGCAAAGCAGCAGTTCAAGGCTGTTGATTCGGAAGCTATAGCTTTTGTTTACTTGCTATCTGTAGCCATGCGAATGCCAAGGGGAAGCCAGCCTCCCCACTCTTTTCCTCCTCCTCCTGCTTCACCCTCTCTATAACCATCTTCATCCTGCCTTTTCAGCTTACTTGAAAAAGGGAAGCAAGCATTGTCTAGTGTGTGGGTGGCACTGAGGAACCAGCAAAGTCCCCTCTCTGAGCTTTGCCCTGCCACCAATCAGCGATGCCAGTTTCTCAGTGGAAGAGGTGAGAGAAATCAGCTACAGAAGTTCCGTTTGGAACATACCAACACTTTTGCATTGTTTCTGCATTCCACATATATGTATGTATAGATATATTAATATATCCACTTACATATAGTGTATGGGTACTCTGTTTATATGAATTCAATTAAAGGATCGATCTGTGGGTTGACACAGTCCCATCTCTTTTTCTTGCACTTCACCACTTGTGCTCTAAAGTGTTCCAGCAAAGGGAGGAGAGGGATGTTCAGCTCTCTCCAGAGGGGGTAAGCCCCTTTTCTTGTTTCTCTGTATCTCCCAGAGACTGTTTACCTGGCTTCTTTCTCAGAGCTGGTGGGGTGTCCCACCACGACTTTTGTGCTAGCCCCTCCCTCTTTGATGTTCTTATCCCGGTAAGGGTGCACGGGAGGTGGCATGGCAGCAGCTATTGCAAGTGGACTGATCCGCCAAAAGCGTCAGGCAAGGGAGCAACACTTGGACCGTCCGTCCGCCAGCAAGAGGCGCAGCAGCCCTAGCAAAAACCGAGGCCTTTGTAATGGCAATCTGGTGGATATCTTCTCCAAAGTACGAATCTTTGGCCTCAGGAAAAGAAGGCTCAGACGGCAAGGTCGGTTGGTCTGTGTCTGTGGGCTGTTGTTTTAATTTTCCTTATCATTACATTCCCTCCCGGATCCAGTGTGTCTGTGCCAACCAGTAGTTTGTGTACCGTCATTCCTCTTTCTTACTCTGGGTCTCCCATTACCTTTGTTGTGTAGTATTGTTTTAGCCCCAATATGCCATCATCTGTATGTCTTACTAAAATATTCAGGGTGATCAGTATACAATTTCTGCTGTAGGAAATAATGCTAACAGAATATGTGAAAAATATTTTTATAACAATTTACATAGGCAATGTATTGCAAGTTCTCTGACAGCAACAGGGTTAATTCTATCTCCTTAAATGTTCCCTGTAGAGAACTGGAACTTTCACTGATAACGCAGGAAGGCAATATAATCACCGGTTTTATTAATTAAAGTTAAGGGTCTTTGCTTACATTTTTTTTTTTTTTTAAAGGGGGGTGGGGGGGAAGCATTGATGTGTGATTTATTGTATATTAATGTGTATTGTGCTTCCTGAAGGGAAGAATAATTCTTATCTTGATGTACAATATGGAAATATCCAGATGACCAGACTAATTTGTTTAATTTGTGGTAAAATTGAATTCTGGTTGAATTTTAATTAGCAATATAGTAATAAATTCTTGTATCGTAATCCAAATTTGTAAATCAGATTGGCAATGAGAGGGAGACCATAAAAAGGTTTTTCTGCCACAGTTTAAAGTTATCTTGTTTATAAGAATAAATATAAACCGTGTAAGGAAAAATAAAATCACCAAAGCTCTCATTTCTACCCTAATAGAGGTGTTACAATTGATATGATTAGATATAGTCTTAACAGTTAAATATCAATATTCTATAAAACCCATGTGTACTGTGTAATAGTAGAGATATACTGAAAAAAGTGATTGATGTTTTCAGGCAAATCACAGAAGATATTAAGATCTTAGCTATGCTACTTTTCATCTTTTTCATACTCTAGAGGTTCTTCCAAACACTATTATATCTAGTATCTGCTTAGCTGTACAATCCAGTGTCGAAATAATGAACTGGCAAAATGGTTCTTGTGGTCTCGTTACAGGGTTCAGCGTTAATCACAATTCTCATGTGATGTATATCTCAATACGTTACAGTGGAAAAAACTTTGAATCAGTAGGTTATATAGAGAACATGAGTGGGGACTTGCAGTCACATTATTATAATTATATGATTATTTTCAAATGTTAGCTATTTTAAAAAAAATAAATAAAAACTTCAAGTTAACTTTAATCAATTCATTGAATAAGAGTTTAAACTGTAGCATAATGTTCATCATTACTGATAAATTATAAGACCATTCAACAATTTAGATTCACACAGTAATGCTCAACAGATCATTTAACGAGTTGTCAGTTCGGAAATAATCCTCTAACATGAATAGTTTTAGAGTTACTAGACAAGAATGAAACTACTGGGAACCTGGAGACCCCAAAGTTTGTACTGTACTTCCAACGTATAGAACTGGTTAATGTGCATTTTATCACACAACAGCACCAAATTTGAGAAAAGCCGAATTATCTTGCTTCATGTAATAGGTTAATTTTTTTAACATTTTCTTAGGATTTTATACACCAGGAAACATATAGATCAAAAACGCTATAAAGTATATTATGTACCACTGTTCCTTGTTAATATGTATACTTAATAGAAACTCATAGAGAACAAGTACCTATGTATGTATAGCGAAGATTATTTTTTCTTTATTCCAGACAATTTACTTTTTTTTTTTTAACATGGTTATATTGAGATATTTTCACAGCTTTATGCAGAATAGCATCTGAATATTTAATACTCATATTATACAAGTTACTAGAAATTGTGTTAAAATCCCCCCTCACCCACCTTCCCTGCCATACAAAGGTGTGAAATATAGGATTCAAGGTGACATGTTATTAAATGATAATGATCAATTCTTTTCGATGCATTTCCTCATAGTCAAGCATTTCTCTGTTTATCGTCAATGCTTTCAAAGAGTAAAAGTCATTGTTTTGTTGAGATTAGTAGTAGTAGAAGCATGTTGAAAATAACAAGTAATAAATAATTTATAGACAAAATATTAACAATGAAGTGTAGACACAGGACTAGTCAGAAGTTCAGAAGTCTAAATATTTACATGTCTTAGGTAATGGATCTGAATGATTAATTTTAATATGGTAATCCATCCCTAAAATAGAAAACAAACTATATGTTCTGCAAAGTGTGTGCATGAATACATTTTAACCACATTTGAATACACAAACAATAGCGAATAAATTATGAAAAGTATAATCAGGCAGTCTCAATGTTTATTTTTGACGTTTTTCCCCGCCCTGGTAATAATAAACATCAGTATTTTAACCCCTTCAGGACTGTCTTAATAACTCTGGCCCTAAAGGGGTTACCTGCATATTTTTCTATCACCTGTAGGAGCAATAGAGAGAGAGAATTAAAGATGCAATCATTGCTTTTTATAATATAAAAGTAAACATGTTATGGACTATAGATACACAACATACTGTCCTAAACAAAATAAAAAAGAACAAAACCACATACACTGTAGATTGTTAGTGGACAGATCATTTTAAAATTATAGTAAAATTATTTTTAACTCCCACTCTCACACTTGGTTCTTACATGATACGTGCAAATAAAGATTTGGCAAGAACAATGTGATTATTTACCAGAAATGTAATAAACAGTATCTCTTTAATAAACACCAAAGGTCATTAATCATCATTAATGCATTTTCAGCTTGGGGAAATGGTCTTTTAATGTCCACAAAGTGTGATATAGCCTGGACAGTGCTGCAAACATGGACACACTAGAATTCAAGCTGCTACAATCTCATTGCCTCAAGTTGGATTGTACATGTTCTAAGCAAAATTACCAAGAATATTTTCTATATTAGATAGATATATTGACTGAGTTATACACACATATATATATATATATATATATATATATATATATATATATATATAAAATGTGAATGCATTAAATTTCATTTTTAGAGTTTTAAAGAAATGCCTTAAGCAATATGATATAAACCGGAATAAGGCTTAACATGCCATTTACTGTACATAGTTTTTCCAGTGTCTGTAGCCATCCTCTCATCTCATCATCTAGAACCATTGCCTGTTGCTATGGCAAACTTTTTTCTATGTTCCTCACATGAATACAACACTGAAAACAAAGGAAGGTTATTTTTGTTATTAGCAGCCAAGGGTATAATAACACGGTCTATAAACTTTGCAGTGACCCTCCACAAATCTACTAGACATGAACATATTATTGCTCACCAATAATATTGACCTGTTGATGTTCCTCTATACATCAATAATCCCAACAAATGAAAACATGGAATGGTCAAAACCGTATTCACATATCTACCCAAATATATTTCGTGGACATTAATAACATATTTGCATTATGTCTGTCATTTAGCAATCAAATACATTTTACCTTAGTGGCATAATTTCAAGCAAGAGGGCTATTAATGTGCTATTTTCTCAATATTTCAAACACATATTGTGTCACTCTAGAGCAGATTTTTTTTTATACTTCCCACATTTGTGTCGTAAAGGCATCAACTGGAAGATAACAAGACCACCAGCAGTCATTTGCAGTAATCAATATTAAAGTGGTCCATGATTTGTGTTATGAATAAGCAGATGAGAACGTGAAATTAAGTTCCGCTTGCATTGTGCAGGAAGAACATAATGCTTAATTAACTAAACCGATCTAGCTATTGTAAAAGATTTATTTATTCATTAAACAAACATGTAAATATAGTAAAATTGCATGGATTTAATATCTAGAAAACTGTAATAACATCCATAATTGTACCTTTTGTCATACAAGTGCTTATTATTCGTTCATAGGTGATGTGCTTTGGTTGGCAATTGCTTTAACACTAAAAAGAATTAGTTCACTGTAAAGGTACTGTAAAGTTAATTTGCTTCTTATGCTGGCAAAGTTAGAATCACTCTAGAACCATCTACGTATTTACTATATTCCTGTACCTGAATGAATGCAGAGAACTAATAGAAATAAATCCACAGAAAGCACTGGGTCTCTTAATAATATATTCCCTACGGTTTCCCCACAATGTTGGAGATGTGCAGATGCCGTGGGTTCAATTAAGCATATCTAGTGAGATTTTCCACATATCGGCAAATGGTCAAAGAGACACTCACAGAGATCTATTGTAAACCACCAGCTTTCAACTTTAAAAATGTGCTCCTGCATGTCATCTCTTTCCTGATTTTGAAATGTAAAAAGTCTATATTGTGACATTTATAGAATGATGCCAAATCCCTTGTATCAGCCTTTTGGAAGGCTACGAACAACCCTACAAGAGATCAATGGTTTAGAAAGATGGATGAAATTCAGGCAGCAAAGGCTCAGGTGGCCTCTCTGATGGGTGGTGGGATGCAACACACTGAACATTGGTTACCATGGCTACATTACTTGGCTCGGAGAGATGGGTAAGGGGGTAGGGTGCACGATGCGGACCGGGCCAGGAAGGTTGTAATACGTGTATATATATATATATATATATATATATATATTTATAATATCTACCTTCGTCTATCAATGCTGATGATATAAGTTTCTGCTCATTTACTACTTAAATGTCCCTACTTCACACCTGATACGCCAGACATCACTGAAGATTGATCCATTAGCAGTCACATATTCTGTGTCAGGAATTGATGGGGTAAGGGAAGGGATCACAGGCCGATAGAGGAACATGACTCCGCCTATGCCTGCATTGTGTGTACCAACACCTCTGCTAATGGGGTCCCACCCCTTGAAGTACATAGCAAATGTATGGTTTTACAGACTTTAGTGTCAAGATGTCTCTTCATAATTGTTGGCATATTGTACTTTATAATTTGTGAAAACTCGAAGATTAAAAAAAAAAGAAAGCAAGCACTGGGTCAGACAGGATATGCCCGTGACTAAGTCACAGTTAGACCATGAAAAATGGAAAGGTTAGTGGCCATAATTGTTAGGTTTGATTTACAGAAAAGTACACTTAAAGGTGCCATTGAGACTTATGTTTTAGCCTCATATTCATACTATGTATTTCTGTACGTTATGGTTTTGCATTTTACTGCAGTGTCACCCCACCCCCTTGGCCACATAACCTCTTTTCTCAAAACCTCTTTCTGATCCTCAAATTCACTGCATGTACACAGCTCTGCCAAAGAGAGATCATTCTGAGTCCTTTTACTATAAATATAGTACTTCAAAGCCGTACTATGGGGAAAGGAGACAACAATTGGGTGTGGGGTGGACTCACGTCAGCAGTTACGTTGAGACTGATCTCTCATTGAAGGAGTTGTGTACAAACACTGCGTATTTCCAATCATAAAGATGCTTTTTGAAAAAGAAGAAATTGTTAATGGGCTGTAAAGAAAACTTCTAATATATTATTTCTACACTGATGATAATACTTAAAATCCATTGTGACAGCTTTCCTTACTCCGAAATGTGTATCAATGTTTGAATGCTTAACTTGCTAGTTTATTTTTTGCGGCCTTTTCCTAATTTACAATATTACACATCATACATTTTTAGATTTTTATACATCTCCCAATTCATTTAAATATTTATCCGGAAAAGTAGTGAAATATCTATCTCTTATTGTTATATCCTTTCTTTATATACAATATTTTATGTTATAGGAAAAGATAAAAAATTGTAACCACATTATTAAGGTCATTTAATAAACATCAATGATGAATTTTTCCAAAGTAAAATGATAATTAACTAGTTTATTTCTGCAAATATATAGCTTTTTATGTCCCGCCAGTTTGAGATCCATTATTAACTTTAAATTAAAAAGAGTATATGTTTTTTTGAATCTCTAGTTAATGGATGACATTTTGGAATTGTTGCAGTCATGTTAATCTCTAAATTCTGGGTTCTGTTGATTCACTTGAAAAAGTTGAATTAAAAATGTCACCATGCATTAAAGCAATGCTAAGTTGATGTTTTGTAGAAAAGAATGCAGCATTGATATTTCAATATTTATGCTTGATAGATTTTCATTACAGTACTAAGTGCACTGATAATCACGTTAGTTAAAAATCGACATCCTTGACTGCATGAGCCCCCTAAGCAGTAACCCCTCAACTCTAACCAGAACCCCCCTAATTATAAATACTCCATAACCTTAAAGGACAACTGTCATCAAAGTTTCACTTCTCATTTCTTAAAAGTTCAAGGAAACTTAATGATATTTTTTTAATGATGTATATTAATTTTTTCTTAGAAAATTTAACTTTTTTAATCTGGCTGAGCAGCCATTTTGGATCAAGCTCTACTGCTATTTGACCAACTGCTGCTCAACCTAACTTACATTCTGCTGTGGTTGCTCTGTGTGAAGCAGGCAACTTAGGTCGAGCAGCAGTTGGTCAGATATCAGTAGAGTTTGACCTATCATGGCTGCTCAGCCAGTTTAAAGGAAAAAAAATATTAAATTGGGCCCTAAGCAGCTGCCTACATTCACCTTATGGTTAATCCTGCTCTGGTGTGTCATTCTCCACTGAGACATAAATTAACCTGTGCTACACTCTGATCTCTCACAAAAGCTGCTCATTTGCCATCTGGGATTATGAATTGACATTTTCATGTGATAGATTCTTGATGCTGGGGATTCACCTGTTGCAATTTCTTGTTGCTATGGCTACAGGCATTTTTCAAGCCCTGCACTATCCACCTTACCTCTGCAAATCGGAACCTTCCATATGCCCTCAAATTAAACAAAACAGAATCAATTTTCTACTTAGCTAAAGAAATGATGACTGGTCATGTATACTTTTATCATATATTATGTTTGTTATTGGATTTCCAGATCACATTTTGAAAGAGGCTCACATTAAACCCCTTATGAATGTTCACTTGTATAGAGCTATTAAACATGCAGTACTTTGGCCCACAACACATAATAACTCATATCTCTTTATGGAAACTTAAGCATTTACTTGATGAACCCTAAGTTATTTTTTGTTAATCTTTAACCTAAAACATTTATAGTGTAAAAGCCTGATTTTCAATTCTCAAAGGTCATCATTGTAAGTTTTGCCATAAAATATAGAATCTGTAGGATAAATAATTAAACCAATGAGTCATCTTTTTTAAAATATAGTTTGTCATTTCTGAATAGGGGAATGGATAGTTTTAGATCCAGATGTCTCTGTAATTTCATATAGTTTAAATTTATATGTTTTTGCTAGAGTTTAAAGAAATATGAAATAAAACAGGATATGAAGAAATAGGAAAATGTGATGGAGTATGTAATACTGCAAAATTTAACTTGTTAATTTTAAACCATTGACATCGATCATTCGAACATATAGTGTGTTTTTAATAGTTTTTTTTGAACTTTTAAAACCATTAATATAGAAGGTACATCCTAGGTATTGAATGCCCTCTGGGGTTATGTGATGTACTTTTTACATCATGCACAAAAATTTTGAAAATGACTATTATCAGTCTTCCATCCTTCAGAAGTCATTGAAACTAGTATCAAGTCTATGGCGTAATAATAATGTTATGTGATGTAATGTAAAGTAAAGCACAAGAAGGTAATGTTACATACGCAGAAGATTATTTCAAGCCTGTATGAAAAATGCAAATAAAAATAAATCTATTACTAGAAAATGTGTGTGAGATTAGCAGCAAATTGGCTGTATGAAAACATTAAAGTTCTGTCACCATCTGGTGACTTGTGGCATATTTTGTAAAACCCTGATGGTGACTGCTTTGCTTGCAGAGCAATGGATGCAGGGAAAGATGGGTTTTACTTACTTGAATCTGTCACTTATGTCTGCTGCCATCTTATCCCACTTGGTCCTCTCCAGCTCCTGGCATTTTATCTGCCAGGAGACCATGAGAGACAGTGCCACACTATGGTCTGTGGAGATCACGAGATACTCCGTAGACAATGCCCCAGCTGGGTTAAATGATAAAATGTGGTTTTATAACAATATCAAGTTTTGTCAAGCGTAGGGAATATACATAAGACAAAGTAAATCCCTACTTTGTCTCAGTATATCTTTTGACCACAGTGGAATTTTAGTGAAATTCCAACACTGGCAACGTGAGTATTTCATAGATATTTTATCTTTATGAATTACTAATTTTGGAGGTGGGTACCAGACATATAAAGAGAGAGAGAAATTGTTCAATGCATGTCCCCAATTTAGCCTGCCAAAACAGGTTTAAAGATAATAATTAGAACTGTTAGGTATTCATGTCATGTAAGAATATACAAAGTTGGATATTTACCTACAGTAGAAGTAAGGGTATGTAGTTGGGGATGGATTTGGTGGATGTAGCAGAACACAAAGACAAGAGTAGATAGTCTTAACCCACTCCCATCAACTCGAGTCAACTATTTACTTACAGGCCCAGCCGGAAACAAGACGAACATGCACATGGTGACTTCCTTTTGTTTTTGTGTACCTGTGTGAGTGTTTCTATGCCTGTGTGTGTGTTTCAGTATGGATAAGTGCAAGATAGAAATTACCATCAACGTAGCAAACTTAATGTTCAATTCAACAAATTGATACACCGAGTACCATCAAAGCTACTTACAAAGGGTTCGGATAACAATACCACACTTTTTTTTTCAGAATAAATAAATATATATATTTGTAAATATATTTACGTAGTTATTAATAATAATTTATTTATTGTAGATTTTTTCTTTTGTTTGTTAAATTCTAAACTATAATTCTCTTTTTTTAATTGTTATTTTTTGAAAAGGAGTTTATTTGCATCAACAATAAGTTATCATATTTTTTTAAATAAAAGGAGACAAATAAGGAAGCAAATGTCTTCTAATTTTTATAAACAATTTGAGCTCTGAAGTCAGTTCCATATTTGTCTAAGCTTCCTAGTTTTGTGATAACCTAACAGCTTACTATTGTCTGTGAAAAGCCATATCCCTCTGCATTTAAAGCTTTGTTTTGTGAAGTGTCTGACGTATAAACAAGTAATCACTTCTTGGTGTCTTTTTTTTTTTAAATGACAGTTGAAGATGCACATAGCTACAATGGCAAAGTTTCTTACAAATTGTACTGCTAAACACTGTGGTCCTGAAAAGGTTAAATATATGTTAACATTTAACTCTCAAAATCATTTTAGTGTTCACGGACGCCAAAAACACATTGCCATCCTGAGACCTTATAATGCATACGAGGCTTCACACTTCTCCCAAACACTCTGTTTTAGAACTCTATCACTCCGGAATACAGGACAAACACATAGAGTAAGCTGTGACCTTGAGATTCTGCAACTCCTTTTTCACAACCCTGTATCATTTAAATAGTACTACACCAAAACAATTAAGATATTTGATTTTATATATAACAAATCACGTAGAATTGGTATTATTTTACCAAAGATATAATTAACTTTAGTAATGATATTCAACATTTAGAGCTACATTAACTGGTATTCAGTCAGAAGGTAATACAGAGGATAGATACCTATTAAATGTCCTAGCCAGAACAATTTACAGCCACCACGCATTGGCAGACATGTTTTATTAACTCCAAGAAGGACTGTGGCCTCCACTTTGTGATCATGTTCCTGCAAGTTAGTCTAATTTCTGACTTAGAGACTTGACAATGTTCTTTAAAGATAATGTATAATTATCAAATTATTTAAACATTCCATTTGACCCTCTAAGCACTACCACCCAAAAAGCAGCTTTCTGGTATGTTTTGAAGTTATATAGGTGGAACCCTAAATTTATACAGAATTATTATTTTCAGATATTGCCACACTGAGATTGAATGTAATAATGCAATGATAGTACCATACTTCCTTATTTGGTTAGCTCAGTGGAGCTAAGGTCAAAAGGCAGGCAATTGGCCAGAGCACTTGCCTTGTAAAGACTTGTAATTGAGCTGCACTGTGAAGTCTGTGATTGGACAGCCACCGAAAGTCTTGGTAGGATTAGAAGGGGAGGGCTTGCAAAAGCTGCAGATTTTTCAGACTGTTTTTAGATCTAACAGAATGATAAAATGCATAATGAAATGGATGCATGTTTCCATTGGAGTTGTAGAATATGTTGACATTTTATAAATGCCAGTCATAAATTAAAATAAATAAATAAAAAGTAATTTTTTTAAATATATTTTTGTATTTGGTCAGTAGACTGTCCCTTTAATGGAAAAAAAACAATAACTTAAAAGATAATCCAATTTAGAATGGTTTGACTTTTTACCTGAGGTCAGCTGGATTCATGAAGAGCAGGACAGTGCAGTGTTTAGCTCATTGGTTGAGAGTGACTAGTTAATGCTCTCAGCTAAAGAGCTAAATTACTCAATGCTTTCCTATGGATGTCAGCGTCATCTCAGTGTGATTTTTACAGTGAGACTTGTGGGATCGGCCTCTAGTGGCTGTCAGGTAATGTTTTCAGCTGCAGGGTTAAAACCAGGGGGACTTGGCACCCAGACCACTTAATTGAGCTGAAGTGGTCTGGGTGCCTATAGTGGGCCTTTAAACAATTGTAAACAATTTTAACACATTTGCAATTAGTTTTTTTTCACAACGTGGAATTAAATTGTACTTGTTTATAGTTAAAATTGCAAAAATGTTGACAGGTTAGACAACAGGCTTCTAAAATATATATTAGTTTTTACATGTCATTTTATTAGTTAACAGTATACTGATTACATTTTTTCTGAAAGTATGTTTAGAGTATGTTTAGGTAGCTCAAGTCATTGTCACAAACAGTTATTAAGCAGTACAATTTTGTATTAGAAAATCCAGTAGAAAGCCATTAAATCAATTTCTATTCCGCTATACCAAAGAATTTTATAGTATATGGGAGTTTTAGATACTTACAATTCATTTTATAGATAAAACATTAAAATAACAATGTTTTTGAAGATATAAATGTGTAAACCCTGATTGGATTCTTTTATACTTAATTAATGCTACGGGGAAGTGAAGTCAGTATACTGTGACCCCATTTTTTCGGTTTAAACTTTTTATATATAAATCCTTTTTTAATATGCAGAATATAATTGGCTTCTGGCAGAAGAAAGCATTATATCATTACCTCTTATGTTTTAAGCTCTGACACTTATTTCATTATTTGAACATGCCATGTATGTTTGCAGTGATTTGTTATTTATTTTACTTTTTTTTAAATGGAGTTCTTATGCATGGCAAATTATAAAGATTAGTAATTATACGAAATTAGCTTTGACTGCAATAAGCATTTAAAAAAAGACTAGATTATTAATCAGGTTTAGATTTTCTAATGAAATGTCTATGATAGTATTAATACCATCACTACTAACCCCATGTATACACGCGGTTTGTTTTCTTTTTTTATTTCATTGGTGAAATTTCACCTCCACAACAGCACTGGTCTTTAACCTTTCCAGAATTTAATTTGGGTGAAAATGCCCACAACCATGCGGATTAGGGCCTAATGGGAGAAGTGTGATTTCTCATAATTCCTACGGAATAGATGGACTTTTTCATGACTTGTGCTTCGTTGGTGGTGCTCAATTGTAAATTCTATAATATACCCAGTCAATGAAAAGTTTTTTGTTATGCCTTACTATCACCACACATTTCTTTAATACTTGGCAATATGCTGCAGATGAGACTCAATAGGTCAAAACTGTGCAGTCCAATGTTGGTTTTGGGCCATTGGCCGTTTAGTATCACAATACATGCATTGATTTGATAATGTGTGTTTAAAACAGAGTGCCATTATTAAGGGTACCCAGAGAAGTGGAGGATGAAGTCTAAAACATATGTGTGTGTGTTAATTTGCGTATCCATCAGGCCATTCTGGGTAAAATTGTGGAAACATGGGTTCCCAGAATTCCTGTGCCTAAGACAGTTTTTGGGACATGTTTGATAATGTGATATATATAGATGTTGCATAAAAACATATTGAATTTTTTTTAAATAAAATTAGGTATATATTAAATAGTTTTTTAAGCAACAAAAAAAAGGATGCTTAGCATTTTTATTTAGAACAACTAGCAGATGAGCAACTCCTTTAATATTTTATGGTGTAGCCTTTTTATATAAATAATGTATTGTTTGTATGCAACAGCAGCTCAGAATCATGAATATGACAAGCTGTCATTATGTGGGCATATCTAGTCTTAATAATTTATCCTTATTTGTTTGGGTTCACTTTCCTTATGCAGCATAATTTGTAGTTTGTTCTCATTTTTGTTTTACACCGTGATACATTAGAAATTATGTATTTCAATTTATAGGGACACTGAAGGGTAGCCATATACAATATTACATAAAGATAAAAATAGTAAAAAATAAATAAATAATAAAAACAATATGCATCTTGGAATGTCTCTGCAATTTTCTGTGGTGAGTTCTGCCCAGACTAGCACGCAGAAGCAAGCCGAGACAGGTACAGACCCAAGTGCCATGATTTCAAGGTGGTTAATGATGCCAGCCTATACATTTAGAATTCATTTTATTTTTGTTGTGCACCACTATGGGGTTGGAATTGTCTCTTTATTACTGTGCTTGTAATGAGCAGTGGGTAACACACCTGATTTAGAGTCTGTATTAAAAAGCCATAATTTTCTTTGATTTTAAAGTGTACAGGGATTGGAGCTAATCTTGTATCCAATTTAGATTTGGAAACAACAATATATTGTACAGCGCTACGGAATTTGCTGGTGCTATATAAATAATAAAATAATAATAATAATATTGTGTGTTAGTGGTTTTGTATATGGTTGTAGAAACAATCATTATACCATATGCACCTGATCTACTTTCAATAGTTTTCTCTTCAATTAACCTATTTTTAAATAAATTACTTATAATCTTGTAATTGGTGCAAAATCCAGATAATAGAAGTTGAAAATGTATTACTAAAAATATTTGAATCTTTTTTTTGATTTGTGAAATTGTATTTGCAAATAGTATCTTGTTACATTGCATCCTTTCTAAATTCGAAAAATCATGGTTTATATATAATGTTTACAGTTTTTTTTAATTAGATTTGCTAAACCAAAGATATATATTTTATTGCAACTAAAGTTTATAACAAAAAAATGTCTATAGAAATACAGAAAAATGTAGCTGCACCCTACGAGGGAATGAAACTGGCAATACCTTATAATCTAGGTAGAAATCAGATTTAACGCACGCCTTCAAGGTTGCTCACATACAATTGGATAATGCAAAAACAAATTATAAAAATAGTGATGTATATCCACCATCTGCAATACTGAAAAAGGATGGGGAAAAAAGCACTCACATTTATAGGAGCCACTCTGTTCTGCAATGTAGAAGATGTCTGAGGGCATGATCGCAATTAAAAGATGATGCTATCTTGCTTTCTGACACAGTAGCAGGACAAATATAAAATATAAGAATTAATTATAATGTAGTATCAATAAAATTATATATGAATTAATGTATGTACACTTACATTTAGGTGAGCAACTCAATGCTGAAAATATGGTGTGACATATATGAAATATAAACACAAAGCCATATAGTGCAATATAAATATACCAGTGTGGTACTACTACCAAGATTGCTGTGCTCTTAAAAAGTAACTTGGGTAGAACTATCCACCACTGGGGATATGACAGCTGAATGATGTAAATGAATAAATATAAAACAAATAATATTTATTCTAAAAAATAGTGTTAAATCATATAAATACGAACACTTTTTGCTAATGGTGTTTTATCAAAGTGTGTAAGTAAGGAGTCTCTACTGGACTTCCGTTTATGTTAATGTGAAATGATGATGTAGTGCATATGTGTGTGTGTCTATATATATATATATATATATATATATATATATATATATATAGACACGTTTTTTAAATTTTTTTATTTATTTTTAATCCAATGCAAAATATATATACCATGTCTGGTTTGTGCGTCATAATGACTTCCGCACATGCGTGGACCCGGGGTGCGTTGTGCTGACTTCCGCGCATGCACGGGGTATAGGTCATTGCGGTCATCCAAGAAATCCGGGGACATCATCGGTGACGTCACACGCCCTTTTTAAAAGGCGCTAAAATTTAAAAAAATTACCTTTCTTAGGTTATCCTGTCATCTGATTGTCTTTTCAGTAATAATTTTTCCAGTTTTGACTGCCAACTTCAGACTTCACTTGCTGATCCTCAGGTAGGTTTTTTTCTCTCTTAAAAGAATATTCCCTTCTTTTTCAAAATTGGATTTTTATACTATTTAGTATAAATATTTCAATTCCTTTATATATTATAGAAAAAATTGAAAAATACATATCATTCTCATCGGACTCTGAGGCATCTATACATAAACAAAGGTCATAATCCAAAGGTTATAGGTAAGCCAATGTTTTCTTTTTCTCTCTCTATATAATTACAAACAAAAGAGTGCCTGGATTAATTATATTCCCTATCATGATAGCTCTACGGGAATTCAAGCATCTAGAACTTCCAAAGGCAAGTCGCCTATGAAGAAAAGATGCAAGGCCTGCAACAATAAACCACTAGAAGGAAAGCGTTTATGTGCAGATTGCCTGTCAGGAGCTGCTGGAGCTTCTACTACTGCACCTACTCCGGACATAATGCAATTTATTAAACAAGCTGTTTCTCAGGACATCAAAGAAGCAGGAAAATCTCACAAAAGGCCCAGAATTGCTGAACCATTTGATTGTTCTCAGGAGGAATCCTCAGATGAATCCATGGATATGGACTCCTATAGAGAAGGACTGTCCTCTTCAGAAGAAGAATCCTTAGCCCCAGATTTTATGGAACCTGCTCAAGTAGATCACATAATAGCTAGAGTCTGTCCTTGAGCCTCAAGGAGGTATCTTCAGAGCAACCCTGTACTTCCAGCAGATATTTTGCAGCTCTAAAAAAGAAAAGAGCTACTTTCCCAGTTCACAAAACAATTAAAGAACTGATTGAAGACGAATGGTCTAACACATGCCGAAACTTAGCAGCTCAAGGCAGAATTGCTCGCCTTTATCCGTTCGGGAGGAAGGACTCCAGCTTCTGGGATTCAGCTCCTAAGGTAGATGCGGCTGTAGTAAGACTGGCCAAACACACTACCCTACCAGTTGACTATGCAGGATCATTCAGAGATCCCATGGATAAAAAGATGGATCTACACCTCGCTAAGGCTTATGGGGCAGCAGGCACAGGCCTCCATCGAGCAGTAGCTCTTACCACAGTTTCCAGAGCTTTAAAAATTTGGTTGGAAAATCTAGAAGAGGACATTCAAAGAGGCAGAAGCAGATCCAGTCTTCTTGAAAGCCTCAGAGACATAAAGCTAGCAGTAGACTTTACTTCTGATGCTTCTGTGGACCTGGTTAGGACCTTAGCCAGAAATATGGCGCTCTCTGTCTCAGCCAGAAGAGCTTTATGGCTAAGATCCTGGGTAGCGGATAATTCTTCTAACGATAGTTTATGTGCCTTAACATTCCACGGAGACATGTTGTTTGGGAGAAATCTGGATGAATGTATCAAGAGAGCAACCGAAGGCAAAAGAGCCTTTCTCCCACAAGATTGTAAGCCTAGAGGATCCTTTCGGTCCAAAAGATATCCAGACTACTATTCCTTTCGAGATTCAAGATCTTATAAGCCAGAGATAGCATGGAAGATCCCAGCCATGGAGAGGGGGTCAATCATCTATTAGAGGTGGATAATAAAGAGGCACCTCATTCCACAAGAATCCCAGATCCTTATGACAGGTTCCCCCCCCCAGTCAGTAGGAGTGGGGGCACATCTGTTACTTTTCCAAAAAGCATGGGAACAATCCACCACAGACAGATGGGTGTTGGATATCATAAGAAGAGGATATAGTTTGGAGTTCTCTAGACCCCCTCCAATTTACTCTTTTCAAACAACCAAATGGCCAGGAGAAGTAGAAAAAAGACAAGCCTTGAAGGAATTTGTCTCTACACTCCAGGAAGAAAGGGTTATCATTCAGGTCCCTCGGAGTCTACAGGGTCAAGGTTTTTACTCTTATCTGTTCCTCACCAGAAAGGCTTCAGGTGGTTGGAGGCCTATCCTAGACTTAAGCAGGCTAAATCAGTTCCTACACATCCGAAAGTTCAAAATGGAGTCAATTCAATCCATCATAAAGACAGTTTTTCCACACCGATGGATGATTTCTATAGACTTGGCAGACGCTTATTTCCATATTCCCATTGCAGAAGAACATCAGAAGTTCCTTCGCTTTGCGGTGGAAAAAGGGCATTTTCAATTCCGGGCACTGCCATTCGGTCTCAGCACAGCTCCAAGAACATTCTCCAAAGTCTTAGTTGTCTTAATTGCAGAACTCAGAAAAAAGGGCATAGCCATCTACCATTACCTGAATGACATCCTTATTTTGGTGGAGGACAAAGATACCCTTCACACCCATGGGCAAATCTGCATGCGTTTCCTACGTCTCCATGGATGGAAGATAAACAAGAGAGTCAATTACAACCAGCTCAGAAGATGAAATATTTGGGAGCCATATTCAACACACTAGCAGGCACGGTGCAACTGTCTCCAGAAAGCGGTACAAAATAAAGAAAGTCAAAGACATGTTAGCATTCAATGTGACCTCAGCAGAGAAGTGCATGAGTCTTATAGGCTCAATGTCCTCCACCATAGGGCTAACAAGATGGGCCCAATGGAGGATGAGGAAATTCCAGAAGAACTTCATCCTCCAGTTCAGAACAGGAAATCCACAACAGCCTATCAAGATATCTCCTCAGGTCCACCAATCACTGATGTGGTGGTTACAAAAGAAGTCCCTGTTCAGAGGATTCCCCTTGGGGAACATCACATGGACTGTTGTAACCATGGATGAATGCCAATGGGGAAGGGGAGCTCACCTGCAAGACCAATTCATACAAGGGAAATGGCTTTTTCCAGCAACAGAGACTCCCTCCAACCTATTAGAACTGATGGCAGTACTAAGAGCTCTAAAATATTTTCTCCCCCTTATACACTTCAAGTGGATCAAAATCACAACAGACAAAGTCACGGTAGTCGCCTACATAAATCATCAAGGAGGAACGAGGAGTCAGAAGATGATGTCAATTATGAAGCCTCTGATGGCCTTTACGCAGAAACATCTAGCAGGCATATCGGCAGTACATTTTCCTGGAATCCAGAATTCCATAGCAGATTTCCTGAGCAGAGTGGAATTAGACCCAGGAGAATGGAGTCTGTAAAACAAAATATTCAAGAAAATTACACGAATATGGGGAATGCCACAAGTAGACCTAATGACAACAAACAGTAAAGTAAGAAAATTCTTCTCAAAGAACATCGATCCTCTGGCCATAGGAAGAGATGCTCTATCAAGCGATTGGCAATTCCACCCAGGTTACGCATTCCCTCCTACACCACTCATCTTTCCACTTCTGAGACGGTTGAGACAAGAGACGGTATCCATCATTTTCATAGCTCCCTTTTGGCCTCGCAGACCATGGTTTCCCCTTCTATTGAGCCTTTGCAATGCAGTCCCTTGGCAGCTTCCAAAGATTCATTTGCTTCTACATCAAGGTCCTGTTCTCCACCCAGACCCTGCCTCCCTCAATCTGATGGCATGGAAATGGAAAGGGAAAGGTTAAAAGGTAAAGGTTTTTCTCAGGCAGTAATTGAGACTCTGCTACAAGCAAGGAGACGCTCTACGTCTACCACTTACTACAGAATCTGGGATGTCTTTTCCTCCTGGCCAATGTCTATTCAAGTAAGTATTCAAACGATCACTACTAAAGATATCCTGGAATTTCTGCAATTAGGTCTCGACAAGGGGTTAAGTTACAATACCCTGAAAGTACATATTTCGTCTCTTTCAGCCCTTACAGATCAAAAATGGGCCTTAGACACGGATGTGACCAGATTTATGGCAGCAGTATTAAAGATAAAGCCTCCTATCAAGCCTTTTGCTCTACCATGGGATCTACCCATGGTATTAAAAGCTCTGAGCGGTCCTCCTTTTGAACCTCTAGAATCCATCTCTCCTCACTTTCACACCATAAAGACAGTTCTATTGGTGGCCTTAGCTTCAGGCAGAAGGGTGTCTGAGCTCCATGTCTTATCGACCAAAGAACCTTTTACAGTATTCCACAAGGACAGAGTTATTTTGAGGACTGTTCCTGAATTTCATCCTAAGGTAGTATCAGCTTTTCACATCAACGAGGAGATAGTACTCTCAGCTCTTCGTCATCCCCAACGGTCCCAGAAGAGGGCTTCAAGCATCTAAAATAGCCATCAGTAGATGGATAGTAGCCGCAATCACTCAGGCTTACAAGGTATCAAATGTGAAAATTCCAGAAGGACTCTAAGCTCACTCTACGAGGTCCCTTTCCTCATCTTGGGCAGCAGCGGCTAATTTATCACTAGAACTCAAATGCAAAGCGGCCACGTGGTCCTCTCTGAACACGTTCATAAAACATTACCACCTTGACGTAAAAAAGCCAGACAGTTAGACCTCTTTGGCAAATCTGTTCTGTCCGCAGTCAGCTCAGCTTAGTTGATTTGTCTGTAACTTCACGTGTTGTTTTTCTAATACACTAGCATATCTAAATTGCTGGGTCTGAATTTTTCTTTATTCCCTCCCTTGGTTATTGCTGGGGTATTACCCATTGTTGTGCTGCCATGGATATGGCCAGGAAAGATGAACATTTATCCATACTTATCGTAATTTTCCTTTCCTGGTCATAGGCCATGGCAGCACAAATATCCCGCCCTGGGATATTGCTGTTAAACAAGACCGAGGGAGTGGTGGTGGGAGGGGGTATTTATACCTCTATTTTAATTCTGTTCCTGTCTAATTAGGGATAGGGAGGAGCTAACCCATTGTTGTGCTGCCATGGCCTATGACCAGGAAAGGAAAATTACGGTAAGTATGGATACATTTTCATATATATATATATATATATATATATATATATATATAGCAGTGTCATGTATTGGATTTAATTTTCTGGTTGAAAAGATTCCACCATTAATAATATTGTCTGTCAGTTATTTTATTGATGTAACGGAACAGATGAAAGTGGAATACAATATTATATTATAAGAACAAGTTTTGGTCTTGGATTGGTGACAAATACATATAAATTGAAATGTGACAAAAGGGGAGTACTTTGATAAATGAAACAGCAAGAATTAAAGATGTAATTTGTGGGGGGTTTTTTCTCTTGAACATTCAGCTTTCCAGGATCTAGATACAAATTCTAAGATGTCATAGACAACACAGATGAGTTTCCAATAAAAGGGTTAATTTATGGAAGTCACTCAGTGCAGAAAAACAATACAAGATAAATCAAACTCAAATAACCCATAATTTTCTATAGAATTAATTTTATATCCTTTCACAAACCAGTTGCTGATTATTATTTTTTGCTCTTTTTCTCTCTTTATCTTTTTAATCCCCTATTCTGTATGTTCTAGTTTACATTCCATGCTTATTCCCCCACCAAATAAATCAAGTAAATTTTAAAATATATATATATATTGTAAATGTACCCAAGAGGATATACTAATTATAAAACCGCCTATTTAGGGGCGGTACTCTGAGAATTTAAGCCAACTCCCAGAGGAGGTTCTGCAATGCCTATTGGTGGATAGGCATGAGAGGCGGACTCCAACCTACAAATAAATTGCAGGATGGAGACATGGGTCAGTAGCCTCTACTCAAGGTGCCATTGAGAGCACTGAATTAGCATGTTAGCTTTTTTATCACTTTTCGTTTGTCTTGTTAGTGTGTCTCTATAGTTGCAAGCAGAGTGTTCCTAGATGTGCCAAACCTAGTGATATGTTTTTTTCAAAAATGAAAAGGGAGAGAGAAGGGTGGCTGATCATTATAGAGTAAACTTTGTGAAGAAGTGTGAGCAAACCCAGTAGTGTATCAGAGATACATGCTATACATTCTAAAACATCTTTCTCTTTCTGTACTCTATCTCTCCCAATGTTCACTGACCTATTCTTATTTTCTCTTTTTACTTACATATACTGCAAGTGGTCAGGTGTCGGCAATATACACAGGACAGAAACTAATCTATCAGTTTAGTGAGATGATTGCACTCTGGATTTCGAACATTCACGTACTAGTTTTTTTAGCCATTAAATGGTATTGTGGTACAGACACAGATTGCTTGGTTGAACAATATCTTGTCTAAAGTTGTAAGATAGGTTTTAAAATGTATGTGTGTAGTGTGAACATCAGGACTCCTAGCAACTGAAATTTAATACGCTGTTTAAGTCATTTTATGAGATTTATTTTCCTATAGAGGCAATACTAAATAAAGCCTAGGAAAAGGTATCTCTGATGTAATAGTATAAACAGTGAAATTGAGATATTTTGGTGACACAAGCTAATTATCTATATATATACTTTCATTCCTTTTTGACTTATTTGCTTCTGATGCAACTTCCAAATAAAAATAACAAAAGTATATTTTTCACACAAAGTTGAGAAACCTTGGCAAATTTGACTTTTATTTATCTCTAGTATATATATTTAAACCTAAAGACTATGGCTGTTACATAATATATACTACAATATATAAATTTATGTTTATTTATTTATTTATTTAAAGTTTTTTTATTTGTCAGAAATAACTCAGGGGTACAGAAAGAGAAAAGGGGAGGAGGGTGCAAAGCATAGATACACCATATGGTTACAATCCGTGATAATACAGGTAGTTGTGTTAGTAAACATAGATGCTATGATTATAATCAACTATTATACATGCAATAGTATGTGGGGAGCTTGTCTTCCTGTACTCTTTATGGAGACAGAGGTGTTAGAGTCTACTTGGTTGGGTCCATTATTTCCCCTACCTTTCATTACTATATACCGTTGTTCCTACCCTTGGTATCATGTAATGGCCAGTATATCTAATTGTCACAGTCAGTGGGAGGGGGGGAGGGGGGGAGGAGGGGGTGGGTAGTTTAGAAGGGGAAAAAATAGAAAGAGGAAAAGAGGGAGGGTAAGAATCCCAGATTAGGAGCAGTGGTACTCTCTTGTCTATATGACAATGATGTCGTGGAAGTGAGAAGTATGCAGCATCTCAGTTGTGTCTTAAGTATTCTATTTGGTTCGGTTGAGATTAGAGTACTGGCCCTAGTGAATGAGAAAGTCAGATTAGAGATCACTTGTAACCTGTTGGGTGGGGGGGTGGTGGTTTACCTGGAATAGTGAAAACACCATAATGATAGCACCTTAACATCAAGCTTGTGTATGTATGTACTTCATCAGTGTGTCAGAAACAGATACTGATCTTGCCATCTCATCTGTCTCCCGTATGGAATCTCATTGAGCATTTCTCTCCCATGGTTCTGCAGCACTTTACAATGGGTGGACGAACAGACATGTATTTGTAACCAGACAAGTTGGACACACAGGAACAGAGGGGTTGAGGGCCCTGCTCAATGAGCTTACATGCTAGAGGGAGTGGGGTAAAATGACACAAAAAGGGAAGGATAGTATTAGACTAATGACAGTTGCAGAAGTGGAATCATTCAGGAGCTATTAACAGTTTAATTGATATGCGTTTTTAACGATTTTTTGAAGGAGTGGAGACTGGGTGAGCATCTAACGGAGGAGGGAAGCGAGTTCCACAGGAACGGTGCAGCCCTCGAGAAATCTTGAAGGCGAGCATCAAAGGTGGGAGTACGGAAAGAAGATAGACGTAAGTCTTCAGCAGATCGTAAGGGCCTAGATGGGACATACTTGTGTATAAGGGAGGATAGATAGGTGGGAGCAGCATTATGTAGAGATTTGAAAGCAAGAACCAGAATTTTAAATTGAGCTCTTTATTTTATAGGAAGCCAATGTAGGGACTGACAGAAGGGTGAGGCATGGGAGGTGCGGGCGGACAGGAAGATGAGCCTCGCCGCCGTATTCATTATGGACTGTAACGGCGCTAGTTGGGACCACGTAAGACCACTGAGAAGCGGATTACAGTAGTCAAGTCAAGAAAGGACAGTGGAATGGACCAACACCTTAGTCGCATCTGGCGTTAAGTAGGGGCGGATGCGCGCAATGTTTTTGAGATAGAAATGACAGGATTTGGCGATAGATTGAACATGACGCTTGAAGGTGAGGTCGGAGTCAAAGAGAACAGCTAGGCAGCGGGCCTGCGTGGTGGAACTGATGGTAGCACCATTGACTTTGAGGGAGACAGACACAGGAGTAACAACACTTGAGGGAGGAAAGACCAGAATTTCAGTTTTGGTCAAATTTAGTTTAAGGAAGTGGGCAGCCATCCAGTTAGAAACCACAGAGAGGCAGTCAGAGACACTAGTCAAGAGGGACGGGGAGAGATCAGGAGAGGACAGGTAGATTTGCGTGTCATCTGCATAGAAATGATATTGGAAGCCAAAGGAGCTAATGAGTTTACCAAGGGAGGCAGTATAGATGGAGAACAGTAGGGGACCAAGGACTGAACCTTGGGGGACACCAACAGAGAGGAGTTGGGGAGAAGAAGCAGAGCCAGAGAAATAAACACTGAAAGAGCGCTGGGAGAGGTAGGAGGAGCACCAGGAGAGAGCAGTATCTTGTAGACCGATATTGCGGAGGATGAGAAGAAGCTGTTGATGATCAACAGTGTCAAAAGCCGCAGATAGGTCAAGGAGAATTAGGATAGAGTAGTGACCACGAGATTTTGCAGCGAGTAGATCATTGGATACTTTGGTCAGTGCCGTTTCCACAGAGTGCATAGCGCGGAAACCAGACTGAAGCAGGTCTAGGAGAGAGTTGGACTCGAGGAAGATAATCTCTGTGTTGGAGGGGCAGTAGGTTTTCTTCCAGTTGAGTGCTAGAAAGTTCCTGGCTGCCAGTATAATCAGGGTTATGATTTTTTTGGAATCTATGTGCCAAGTGTCTGGGAACACCAGTAGCAATCATATTAAGGGCATAATGGAGTTGTCAGTGATGTACGTTTTATGTAGCATTGTACATTTATCCACAAAGGTTTTATGTCTCTGCATTCCCACAATATGTGCAACATATTACCTTTGTGGGTTCTGCATCTGCAACATAGGGGATTGACATTTGGGTATATTTTGTTTAGTCAAAACAGGGTGAGGTGCCATTGATAGACTAACGTTTTGTGAGCTTCAACATGGGAGAAGCACAATGTTATGCCCCGGAGGGCGTTAAGGGATTTCAACCATTGTTCAGCTGTGAGATGAGGTATGCCCTTTTTCCCATTGAACTACATATGTAAATTAGTGAGGTGGGACAATTTCTAATAAGGTTTTGTAGCAAAGAGATAACGTTTTGGGTTTGTTTGGTGCGAGATGGCACCTCTCGTTGATCAGTGTAAACTGATCATTATTAGTGGTTGTTGCTCCCTGTGATGCTATCACTTTTGTATGTATGATGGTTTTCAGTTGTTAGTATGGGGGGAAAAATTAGTTTGGTAGATGGTATTTTTTTTGTAGGTCTGGGAATGGTAGTATAGAGGATCGTGAGCAGAGGTCTTGTCTTCAACTAATGCCCAAAGTCATCCAAGGTTTCAATGATAACCATGAGGAGATCGTTTTGAGTGCTGTAAGGGGGGGGTTGCATACAAAATTTGGTTTTGTCGGATTTATTAGTTCTTGATTCATCCCATATATGTAAAGTGAGTGCAGTGGTTGGGTAGAGTGGTGATGTGTTTGGTCAGAATTCCCTTGGGGACCACAATATGTCCTTCAGTGTGTATGTGTGAGCTCTAACATATTCCATGCCACCCATTGAAGGGTGCCTTTGGGGGTATGGAGTTTAATGGCGGATTCAAGGATAGATGCTTTATACTAGGTTATCAATTTTGGAATCCCATGCCTCCTGCTGTCGGTGGCAGCTGGAGGAGTAGTAGTGGTAGGCGCGGTTTGATGTTGCTCCAGACAAATTTGTTTAGTGTTGTTTGTATTCTCTTGAGCAAAGCTGGGGGAACCTGCAATGGTAGCATCTGAAAGACATACAGAATCTTTGGAAATATCATCATTTTAGTTGTGTTGAGTCTGCCGAGCCATGAAAGTTGTACATTTTTCCAGTTGAGGAAGCTAGATGTACAAGTGTGGATGAGTGGTGTATAGTTTAGGGATATCATTTTGTGGGTGTGTGGGGATAGCTTCACTCCTAGGTATGTGATATGTTGATGTCTCCAATCGAGCAGGTGTGTGAGGCGTAATTGTTGGTTTTGTTGGATTGATGTGTTAATAGGTAAGGCTTGCTTTTTGGTCTTATTGAGTTTGTAATAAGAGACCTGACCATAGTCCTATAGTAAGGATGTTAGTTGTGGCAAAGAAGTAGTAGAGTTGCTCAGAGATAAAAGAATACCATCTGCAAACATAGTTTTCCCTTAATGCAGTATTCAATATATAAAAATTAACCGAGTGATTAAAAATCACAACTGTATGACAAGTGGTGAAATATTGTTACCTTGATTAAAACTCATTTGTAATAGAAATAATATTACCCTACCTGCTTATTTAAAAAAATTGAATCAGCCAGTGAATTTTCACATAAAACCTTCTTAGCTGTAGTGTGTTTACTGAATAAGAGCAGGATGTAACACACTCTAATGTCTTTTATCTTAGCCTATATAGCAACCTAGTGAGGCTTACTTAAGTTCTCAATCAAATGAAAAATAGGTCAGTCAAAGAAGATGTGTAGACTCAGCACAATAAATGCTAATGTGAAGCTGAAATATATATGTGCCAGTGTGTTACTGTGTTGATGAGTAAGTCTAGAAAAATGTGATAACTCTGAATGCACTACTAGTGAATTTTATAAATAGGCTGTAGTGTGTGTTTTTTTTTATTCTCTTATTTAAAATTCTACGTGCTCTCTTGGCTTATTTTCCATTTTACGAGATCTAAAGGTTTTTCCTTAGGGTCAGGCTAATCCTCTTTTTCAAATTACAAATTTTATATCGGTCAGGAGGCTTGTATTATGCAAGATCCTTTCTTTACTAATCCTCAGCAGTAAAGAAATAAAATGAGCAAAGCAAACTTTAATGACCAGAATACATGTAAATTCAAAGTATAGTCACAGATATCAAACAACCAATCAGAATGTAGCCAAATCTATAAAACCCAGCCTAGCCACTGGAACCTCCTGTTTCTGTGCTGCTCCTCAAGCATTAAATTGCTTTGCATATCTGTATGACTTATCCATTTGTTTGATAAATTTTGTTTGCCTTTATAATTTGTATAGATTTTTTCTTACCTGTGCATGTCTATTAGAGGATTTTGCTTTTGATACAGAATTTTTTATGGCTCCCAAGACTTACTAAGTCTTTGGGTTTTACCTTATTTCCCTGTTGTATCTATGTTTTCTGCCTTCGCTGTGCATGTTTAGCTTGATTTTGCGGCATTTTTGCCATTTTATCACTGTGATTTTTGTTGTAGATCCTCTGTCCCAACTTTCTTTTAGTCCTCCTCAGCTTCTATGACGTGCAGACGCCATACTCCGCCTCCTTTCACTCCCCTTTTCAGGCAGCTTGCAGTATCTTCTCTCGACTATGCTGAAGAGCTATCTCTTCCTCCAGTCCAGTCTGTTTAAGATTGTCTGTGACAATCTTGTCAATTTTCACCATGTTTTGTCAAAGATCTCATCAGATGCCTGGGTATTAGACACAGCTCTAGGTTACTAAATTGAATTTAATTCCCAACCATACCAAATATCTCTACTCAGCTCTATCCATTTTTCAACAGAACATCTAGGTTTTATAGATATAGAAGTTGAGGAGTTGCTAAAGAAGTGGGCTATCATAAAAGTACCTATAACCTCCTCAGGTTATTTAAGCAAATTTCAGACTGGCCATAAACTTTAAATATTTAAATGCATTTGTGAAATATAATAATTTCAAATTGGAGGGGATTTGTTTTCACAGAGATTTACTAATACAAAATGATTGGTTAGTAAATTACCTTACAGTACCTGTAAATTACCTTGCAGTACCCATTCATTTGAATTCCCAAAAATATGTCCAATTCATCTGGAATGGAATGAAATGGCATTTCACTTGCCTTCCATTTAGACTTTGTTCAGCACCTTGGTGTTTCATCAAGTTACTGAAACCAGTGATATCGTTATTGAGAAATCATGGTGGACACCTTACTTGGATGACATTCTTATAATGTACCAAGTCAAAGACACAATTCATTTACCTATGAATTGGACAATATCTCTACACACCTGGGTTTTGCTATACATTTCAAAATGGGGATTCTAACACTGACACAGCAATTCAAAACCAATCATGCATTTCCAACATTTGTAATGATCACACAAGTTCTTTTGCAGACCAAAATACAGAAATCAACACTAGTGTTGATCACTCCTGCACAACTTTTGAGCCTCTTGATAGATTTCCCCAGGTTAATTCCATCCTACCCTCTACTTCTTCTAGATCCATCTGGAAATACACATGCTCTAATTTTAGCAAATCATCTCCCATTTATGGTTTGGTTACTTTCAGGCATTCAGGATCATTCCTCGAAATTTCAGGACACGTATCTGACACAACTAGAGAGTTATTGGATGAAGCCTGGATTTCAGGTTCTAGATATAATTATGGATCAGCCTGGGTGGTACTTGGAATAGAATATGGACCCTTTTATTTCATAACTCTACTCCTACATTTTTAACTAACGTGTACCAGTTTGATAATGCCTTTCATACAATTAAAGGGACACTATAGGCACTTAGATGACTTCATCTCATTGAAGTGGTCTGGGTGCACTGTCCTTGCCCCCTTAACCCTGCAATTGTAATTATTGCAGTTATTGAGAAAATGCAATAATTACCTTGCAGGGTTAACTCCACCTCCAGACAGTCACTAGAGGCACTTCCAGGTCCTTAGTGGACATTTGGTCCGCTAACTGATGCAGCTCATCCTCACACTTTGCATGAGGAACGCATTAGGTCCAACACACCGGCTGACATCAGCGGAGGAAGAGTTGAGACAGGTACGTGATGAGTAATTTTTAACCATTTATCAGCTGCTTATCTTTAAAGTTAGTCTTTTAAAGAACTAATTATTATACTTTGTTTAATCTCCATCAAACTTTCAAACATATATGAGCTCTAGCTTTCTCACCAGTGCATGTTTTGGTAAATAGCCCTGCTAGTGTCTAAATGGTATTAATGCACACGAGATACCGAAAACTTACAAAATAAGTAACCGGATATTTGAGCAAATCCGCCGAAGGAACACTCCAAGCACCTTAACAACTACAGTTTGCTGTAGTGTGTAAGGTGTCAGGAGTGCCAGTGGCCAAGGTCGCAAGTGTGACTGGGCCCTGGAGTTCCATCTGTCAGAGGGGGCCAGGGACAAGAGCATCTCAGTTGCCTTGTGAGGCATCTCTTTCAGGACAACATCTACTACTGCTCCTGATGCAGTCCTCCCCTCAGAACTCTTCACTTCAGTGCTGCTGCTCTGATAGGGAGCAGGGATATGTTCTATCCCAACTCCCTCCTCGCAGGTGTGAATGTGGAGAGGAACCGAAATTGAAGGTGGAAAAGTATGAGAGAGATTGACAGAAAGTGGAGAAGATGAAGAGATAAACATAAAGTGGTGATAGGTAAACATAGAGAGAGGGACAGAAGGTTTTGGGGGTGATGCAGAGAAGGCCAGAAAATGTCTGTGTGGGGTATATGTAGAGAGTGCCAGAATGTAGGGGGGAGGGTATCAAAAAAGAGACAGAAAATTGATGCTAACACATTTAATGTGTTTAATGCAAAAAAAAAAAAAAAAAATTAAACCTACCCTTTCAGCAGCATGAGGTTTCTTGCACTTTTCTATGTTGGGGATGTGAAGCTGTACCAGGTGGACCCCAGGCAAGAAGTCAAAGCATCCTACACACTGTAGTAGTTCTAGTGTTTGGGATGTTCACTTTATACATTTGTTAGACAATTTCAATATATTACCATTCTAGACAAGCAACTTCTGAAAATCTTTGAGCTCATGACATACTTAGATTTATGACTCCCCTCTAGGTCAAGTGCGTGTGTTCTTACAATATAATTACTGATATCATATCACTAATGATGTGTGGACCAAAAAAAAAAAAACATTGGATATCTTTTCTTGCAGATTACCCAGGCGATCAATTAATGTTTTCTAATTATACTCTGGTAGCTGTATGCTATATGTAAATGCAGACATTTATTGTTAGTTTGACCATTAACAAAAACCCTTAAAACATCAGCAATTTTGTTTTCCAGTGGCATCAGCAATTTATGCCTTATCTCAGAATATGGAGTAATATAGCAGTGAGGCAGCTGTTGCTATCTATTTATAATTCAAGTCCCCAACAATAAATTGGTTGGCAAATTTTATATAAAAAAATGTACAAACATTAACTGCTATAATTCATGGAAGCCTTGGTTTCTATTGTGTGTATGGTGGACGACTGCATGTAAAGTGTAATTTCCTTCAAATCAGCCTTTATACATAATAAGCCTCTACTTAAAGTATACTTGGTGTGACTGTAGCAAGCTATATTGTCCATCATAAAGGCTTCTTGAAAATAGTAGGTTATAATCATGAGTAAATATTCTTAAACTACCATGTACGTTATCTTATAGCCACCAGAACCACTACAGCTTAATGTAGTGGTTCTTGTGTTTATAGCCTGTTTGCAGGCTTTTCAATGTAAATGCTGCCTTTTCACAGAAAAAACTGTGTTTACATTGTTGCCTAGTAACAGCTCTAGCCATCCACAGTGAACACATTAGCAGGATCACAGTTTGTGGCAGACTGGAAACGAAATGGATGCCAATCTACTTTATAAGCATTATAATAAGCGCATGTGGGGAGTTGACCTGTTTGATCAACTGCTACAACCATACCTAGTCATGTGTAGGACCAGGGCATGGTATAAAAAGTGTGCATTTATTTAACGCAGATGCTAACCCACAATGCCTTTATCCTATTCAAAAAGGCAAATTCTGAACCGAAATGTAAATTTCTGACATTTCAGCTTCAGCTAATTTGTTTAGTAAAAAAAAAGGCACACTTGGGACATGCATTTCTGTAGAGACTAAAATGTATGCAAAATACAGATTAAAGAGACACTATAGTCACCAAAACAACTTTAGCTTAATGAAGCAGTTTTGGTGTATAGATTATGCCCCTGCAGCCTCACTGCTCAATCCTCTGCCATTTAGGTTGTTTATGCAACCCTATGCATACCTCGCTGCATGTGACATACACATCCTTCATAAGAACCTAAAGAGTCATCTAATGTTTTCACTTCCTTTATTGCAAATCTGTTTAATTTAGAATTTCTTATCTCCTACTCTTTAAATAGCTTGCTAGACCCTGCAGGATCCAGAGCCAGAGATAAAAACTTTTAAAGTAGGTTACATCTGATTGAAAATAAAACCATTTTGTTTTCATGCAGGCTGTCAGTCACAGCCAGGGAAGGTGTGTCTAGGGCTGCATAAACAGAAACAATGGTGATTTAACTCCTAAATGTCAGTGAATTGAGCGGTGCAACTTCAGAGGCATGATACACACACAAAAACGAATTCATTAAGCTAAAATTGTTTTAGTGAATATAGTGTCCCTTTAAGGAACAGCACGCACACACAAAAATACAGTTTAACATTTTATAAGCCTACTTAAATCACCTATTTCTGCAAACAAATATGGGGATTCAGTTACACCACATTGCCATATCATGCTAAGCCCACCTCTACATCTCAGTACTCCAATATTAGTGGGTCCTACACTAATTCCAACATTGAAAACAAATTAAATAATGCCAGTGCTAAATTAACTAAAGTGTATTTAATTAATCTGTTGAAAGAGCATCGTGAATATAAATAATGCAACATTTAATGTGATAAAAACCACAATTAAAAATTAGTGTCAAAACTATATAATTAAACTGATTTGATGTATATACTCACAATGCATCTCGTACAGTATATCTACTCTATATCCAAATTCCACCAACCCCCAAAAAGAAAACCCACAGCAAAGGTGTCGGGCATAAGAATTAAAACCAATTTTTCATAGCTTTGATTGCCCCTCTCAGCCAAGCCTTTGCATTGTGAACAGTTTTAAAGTTTTTCACACCTGGGGCAAATAAGTTTTGGCATCTGAATTGTATCTCTCTCTCTCTCTCTCTCTCTCTCTCTCTCTCTATATATATATATATATATATAAAATGAAAAAAACCCTGCACTCATGATTTAAACGCCGGGTACATATGCCAGAGCTCCAATATACACAAATTGCAAAAAGGAATGGCTGCTCACCAGACTTAAAAACAAAAACAAATTTATTGAATTGTATTAAAAATAGACCAACGTTTCAGTCCCCATTCGGGACTTTCTTCAGGGTCTGAATAACAGGACCCTGAAGAAAGTCCCGAATGGGGACTGAAACATTGGTCGATTTTTAATACAATTCAATAATTTTTTTTGTTTTTAAGTCCGGTGAGCAGCCATTCCTTTTTGCAATAAATATATATATATATATAATGTGTGTGTATATATATATATATATATATAGGAATTATATTTTTAGCTGTTAAAAGTCTTCTGTTTAAAGGCTATGAAATTCTGGGCGCTGACTATTTTATTATTTTTATATTGCTGATTTAGTTAATTAGTTAATTAGGGTGGGTAGTAGTTTGTGGGAAATCGGGGGGTTTAATGTTACATTAGTTAGGGGTTATAACACACACACACACACACAAAATGTTTATAACATTATTTAGTTAAACCTCTAAAAATGCTTAAGAATTGCAGTGCTTACAGAAACAGGATTACAAAGTTCTGACAGCAGACTCAGAGGTGACAAACAGTGCCTCAGAGTTTTCCACGGGTTAATGCATCCATTAATGTTTGCCTGATTCCGCAGGGCACACAGCATAAAAACACGATTCTCCTAGTGTTGCCTGTGATGCAGATGACTAGGTATCCCTGAAAATTGTGCCCCTTCAACATTTACATATACCTTGCAAAGGTACACATGGGGATATTGCTGTGTTCCGAAGACATTGCTGTGCAACTTATGAAGTGTTATACTGCTGTAGCACATAGAAGGATTGCAAAATACACAGTAAAATCTCAAAGTGTGTGTCAAAAAAGCAGAGAAAAATTATTATTACCACTATAGTAAGATGATCCCACGTTAATGTTCAAAATATGGCTTTTGAAATACCATGGGGTCACTTCTCTTATACAGCACTTTTAACTAAAAATTAGCATCTAGGTCATACATTGGACATATTGTTTTGCTCAGAATATGTAGATGAGCATAATTTGTGTGATTTATGACATTGGCACATATGAAACATACAAAATGCCCACCAAAAATGTAATGTGCAAGTAAAACAATTAAAAAAATATATTTGTACCACAAGCTTTTACATAAATTGGAGGAAATAATGGCAACATGTTAAGGCACAATATATGCCATATGAGATACCCTGGAGTGTCTACTTTCACAAATGGAAGGCCTTTGTGGGGTTATTTGAACTGTCAAACTGCTATGTCTCAAAATGAGACATAGGCCCATCAAATCTGTCTCTCAAACTTCTACTGTAAAAAGTGAGATGATCAAGTCTACTATATGGTATTGTTTTACTCAAGAGTTAGCTGAGCATAATTTTGGGAATTTGATTATAGTGGCACATATTATGTTTACAAAACACCTACCAAAAATATAATCTGTATATAAAATATGCAATATATATTTTTTACCACAAAATTAACATATACTGGTGAAAAAATGGCACGATTTTAAGGCGCAATACATGCCAAATGAGATTTCCTAACAGTAAAAAGTTAAGTAGCCTGGTCTCTTATGGCACTGAAGCTTCACAGGATAGTGGCAAAGGTATAAAATGGGAGTACTCAGCAGATGTAGCTTAACACCTCAGTCTGGTTTCCGCGCTAAGCACTCTGTGGAAACGGCACTGACCAAAGTATCTAATGATCTACTTGCTGCAAAATCTCGTGGTCACTACTCTATACTAATTCTCCTTGACCTGTCTGCGGCTTTTGACACTGTTGATCATCAACAGCTTCTTCTCATCCTCCGCAATATAGGTCTACAAGATATTGCTCTCTCCTGGTGCTCCTCCTACCTCTCCCAGCGCTCTTTCAGTGTTTCTTTCTCTGGCTCTGCTTCTTCTCCCCAACTCCTCTCTGTTGGTGCCCCCCAAGGTTCAGTCCTTGGTCCCCTACCGTTCTCCATCTATACTGCCTCCCTTGGTAAACTCATTAGCTTCTTTGGCTTCCAATATCATTTCTATGCAGATAACACACAAATCTACCTGTTATCTCTTGATCTCTCCCCGTCCCTCTTGACTAGTGTATCGGACTGCCTTTCTGCTATTTCTAACTGGATGGCTGCCCACTTCCTTAAACTAATCTTGACCAAAACTGAAATTCTGGTCTTTCCTCCTTCAAGTGTTGTTACTCCTGTGTCTGTCTCCCTCCAAGTCAACGGTGCTACCATCAGCTCCACCACGCAGGCTCGCTGCCTAGGTGTTCTCTTTGACTCCGACCTCTCCTTCAAGCCTCATGTTCAATCTATTGCCAAATCCTGTCATTTCCATCTCAAAAACATTGCGCGCATCCGTCCCTACTTAACGCCAGATGCGACTAAGGTGTTGGTCCATTCCACTTTCCTTTCTTGACTTGACTACTGTAATCCGCTTCTCAGTGGTCTTACGTGCTCCCAACTTGCGCCGTTACAGTCCATAATTAATGCGGCATCGAGGCTCATCTTCCTGTCCGCCCGCACCTCCCATGCCTCACCCAGTCCCTACATTGGCTTCCTATAAAATAAAGAGCTCAATTTAAAATTCTGGTTCTTGCTTTCAAATCTCTACATAATGCTGCTCCCACCTATCTATCCTCCCTTATACACAAGTATGTCCCATCTAGGCCCTTACGATCTGCTGAAGACTTACGTCCATCTTCTATCCGTACTTCACCTCTGATGCCCGCCTTCAAGATTTCTCGAGGGCTGCACCGTTCCTGTGGAACTCGCTTCCCTTCTCTGTTAGATGCTCACCCAGTCTCCACTCCTTCAAAAAATTGTTAAAAACCCACTTCTTCATAAAAGTGTATCAATGAAACTGTTAATAGCTCCTGACTGATTCCTCTTCTGCAACTGTCACTCGTCTAATACTATCCTTCCCTTTTTGTGTCATTTTACCCCACTCCCTCTAGCATGTAAGCTCATTGAGCAGGGCCCTCAACCCCTCTATTCCTGTGTGTCCAACTTGTCTGGTTACAACTACATGTCTGTTCGTCCACCCATTGTAAAGCGCTGCAGAATTTGATGGCGCTATATAAATATCATAATAATAATAATAACACAAGATTGGGTTTTGTACAAGAATAGCACACACTAGGTTTATGAACTACACATGAAAAAACCTTTTCAGTGTTTTGACATACACACATAACAAAACCCAATTTTACGACAAAATTTAGCAGAGATTATCTGTGACATCACTACATAAAGATTAGATGTCTACTTTATATAAATATATACTTTTGTGTGGTAATTGTATTTCCTGTACCAGCTATTAAAATTACTAGACAAACATACCAACCTCTAAAATTGTTCCACATCAACATTTTATTTTACTACTTGTATTTCGTGACCTGTAACTATCAAAATAAAGCGTCCGATAATAGACCAAACGTTTCTAAGTGCAATAGGCACACAGCACCCAAACCACTTCAATGAACTAAGTTGTCTGGGTGCCTACAGTGTCCCTTTAGCTATAGAGGTTTGCTATGGACTCCTTGTATCCTATATTTTGTGTAATTTTGCAGCATATCCTTTTAGACTGAGCTCTTCAAGAGAAAACTTCTCACAGCCTCTTAGCCCTACACCTCCATTTTTAAACTTGTTTTCTCACATTTATTTGTAAGCTCGGTTTTTCCATTGTACGATACAGTAGAATATGATTTTTTTTTTTTTTTTATATAAGCAGCAACAACATTTCCATAGAATTAATAATCCATCTCTACGTGGCTACACTGAAGTTTGTTAAGGGGATAGGCAGGACACACAGAGATGGTTAATTAAGACTCTTTAATTACACAATAATATAACTTGCTTCATTTAGAAATAATGCAGATTGTGACAAACAGTCCTAAAAATGTTTCCCATATTTGATGTAGATCTGTAAGAACAGATGTAACATGATGTAAGGAAACAAAAATGTAAAAAAGTTAATTTATCTGGTTTACTAAATGTAAAATAGTTAAATGCTTTAGAAAGAGAACCCATGTGTTACAATTAACATTACTGGAGAAAGGCATTTAAAGTTCAGCACAGTTTGAAGTAAAATTCTTCCCTGCCTTATGGTTCATTAAACTCCTACAAAGGCTGCGGTTTGACATTAAATTTTAGACTTCTCTAATATGCTCTCACATTTAATTATATAATTATAGCTATGAATGAGAAATAAGAGAATATGTTAAATTGACATTTTATACCATGATTAACTGATGATTTCCTATCCTTGCACATCTTATTAGAGAATAGCATTACATTTTTTAATCCGTTTACATAAAAAAATGACCTATCGAGTTTTGGTTGCCAATAAAGTGCTAGCGTATCTATAAATAGTTAGAATCAGATAATCACAGGAGAAGAGAGACTAAGTGTACTTCTTATACAGGGTGAGCTAAAATCCAGGGTGGGATTTGACAGGTAAATAACTTATTTCTTAGAAGTCAATTCTTTTTTTGGTTGCAGGTACATATTATAACTGAGTCTTGGGAGATTCATCAAGGCTAATTTCACAAAGAAACAACAAGTAAACAAGGAATTTTTATTTTTAAAACTGGGATGACTGTTCGGCTAGCAGATAATTTTGAAAAAATTCCCAGATTAATTGGCCTCCACGTTCACACGACCTTTTAGCTCCCAAAAACTGCCTGTAGGGATAGCTGAAGGAGCGGGTATACATGAACAAACAGAGTGCACTTGAGCAGTTTAAGAAGAATACCTGTGCAGAAATTCAAGCGCTAGAGCCTCAAACATTAAGTAATGTTATGAACAATGCAATTTTAAAGCGACCAAATCCGCGAGGCAGATATGGGAGAGCAAAAAGATCTTCCATACCTAGTCAAACAGATCTCTATATATTAAGCATTCATTGTATGTAGTATCATTAAAATTGGTTCATTAATTAAAAAAAAGTTATTGACTCCTCAAACCCTACTCTGAATTATGACCCACTCTGTATAAGTATATATACTTGCTATAGCTCCACCTACTGTCCAGAGTGCCATGTTCACTAATTGAATATAATTATTGCAACTCCATCAACCACTTATACAAACCTCAGAATTGTCAGGGTCACTTCCCTTAAATTGATGTGAAGGTTTACAGTACGACACATTACTGCCTCACGGAGGTTTTTGTTTGTGGTGTTGCTTATGTTCATAAACAATATATATTGGTTGGCTAAAGCAGTAGTAATATCACTGTCTTAGAACTGGGAAATCCTAGTCTGAATCCCTGTCAGACTACCTTGCCAGTAAGTGTCCTTGGACAAGACACCTAACAATACAAATATCTATCTACCTCAAATCCTCATTGATTGTAAGCTTGTTTGGACAGGGCGACGTTCTTCACCTGGAGTATCCCTTTTCCATGCTTGTAAAGTGCTGTAAAAAAATATGTTGGCACTATATAAATGCGGATAATAATAAAATAATTGATGATAATAATGATTATAAGAAAACATATAATACTCATGAGGTACTTGCTATTTCGATTACAGAATGTTTAGGGCCACATTTCTTTTTCTACAAAAATTCACCGTTCTTAAGCAAAATGTGTATTTTCTTGCAATATGCTACTCTCCTCCAAATTTTGCACATTTATACGTATCTTTGCCCTTTACCACTTATTTCCCCTTTTTTTTTTTGCACCATTTAAATCGTTCCAAAAGAAAGTCTTTCTATTTCCTGTAATATCGTAACAGTAAACACCACAGAATATGAACTAGCATCCATGTTGACCCATACACTACTGAACTACAGCATCAATATTCCTACACATATACATTTAATTCAATGTTGTGGGACAGTTAGTACTAACCGTAGGGTTCCCTACCTTATGGTTAGCTGAAAGCATTAGCTAATGTTTAACCCATTCAAATCTTTGACAGTTCAGGACTGTTACCATAGAAGGTATCTTGTCTAGTACTTGTTATGAATGGGTTAATCCAACTCTGTAGGGGGGAAAAAAGTATAAATTTGCACCTAGGTACATTCTCAAGATAAAGTAAGTATAATATTTTGTTATGAAAATTATCCAAAATTTGAGCCTCATATAGCTTATCCAAATATATTTCTAAAAATGTATAATGTAAAACTGCGATGTCAGAGGGGATTCCCCATCCCCTTTGTGTTGCTCATTTTCTTCCATAAATGAGCCCCAGTAGACATTAATTATTCATTTTTGAGTTTGCAGTGCTAAGTGTGTTAGCTAACTTAAAATAAGCCATATAGCGCAGTACTCAAGTGTTACTGGTGACTTTGCTACCAATAATAATTCTTTATTAAATGATTTAGGAAATATTTAATGCTTGTTATCTAGCCAATGACTAATGCTTTTTTAATTATTTTTAACATTTCTGAATCTAAATAGTTCATCTTTTGTTAAATGTCAAATATATACCACAAAAGTAACAAAGTAACAATTTTTCCCCATTAAGTTTCCAGTCAGGTTCCACTTTCCTTTATGTGTTAGTTCAATCACCCCTGTAGCAAAGGTCTAGCTGTTAAACAATGAGTTAATAGAACATCTGTTCAAAGGAAAACATTCCCAGAGCTTCCAGAAAGCTGAATGTGCACCCTTAGGGCAAGAGTTGTTTAAATGCCAATGCTCAGTGTGTACAGGTTTTTGCACTTGTATACATAATGGCTGCCTGCTCTTCAAACACTGCAGAACCTGCAGTCTACTGTACCGAACCTGTTCCACATATTTAAGTAATACTTTAGTGCTGTAATTGTCAAATGGCTGGATGATTTTAATCACTTAATTAGAAACTCTAGAGATCCATCATTTTATAAAATAATCATTTGATTATACGATGTAAAATAGGCCAAGTGATAATTGCATCCTGATTGGCTTACGTAACTTTATACACTCACTCCTAAGATTCCCATCAAATTATATCTTCAATTTTAAATAGTATTTGTCCTATTGTATTTTCATACACTTACTAAATATATGTAAGTGACTAGACCTCTTAGTTCGGTGTTCTGAAAATACATGTATATTCACAATGAGGTCAACTGTGATATTGTCCTGGAAGATCCAGGATCGACAAGCTAGAGCCAGTGCTCTGAACAAGGAGGGTGACATTTTTTGTAAGGAGTATGCTGACGTTCCAGTTATCTCTAAACTGTTCACTATTTCACTGTTGCCATGCATTCCTCACCATCATGTCATGATATTTTTAGTCCTCAAACCTAAAGAAAAAGAAAAAAGATGACTCTTGATAATGATCCACCAATAATTAATATTAAATCATTATCTTCTACGACTTCTACCCATACCAAATGATTTGCTAAGTGTAAACGGACTATCATTGCTGGATTGCTCTAGTTAGGGGTTGATAAACCATGTCTCATGATTCCCTAAACCAGCTAATCACAAAAAATACTGGTTACCAATAAATGTTACTCTTGTTTTTTGTTGGACCAAACATTTTACCAACAGTGGTATTGCTACATAACACTTACTGTAACAAGAAGTCTTGGGAGGTGATGGATATATTTATATATATATATAAATACATACACAGCCATCACTTTACAAGATGTTTGTCTTTACTTAACAAACATGTATTTGTGACATGTGACATCCTGAAATAAATAGAAAAATAAGTGAGCTTGCAAGATGAACCCTATAGTATTAGGAATGCAAAACTGTATTCCTAACACTAAAGTATCCCTCTGGCTCCGCAACTCTCCATTGGTCTCCCTTGGTTCCTCCCCGCATCCTTAAAAGGGATAAATAACCCTTTAAATTATTACCTGTTTTCAGCAAGTAGGCCCCTCAGTGCTGAGTCAGTCCCTTTTGGAAATCAGATGATGGGGATAACTTAATGCGTATGTGCAGCGTGTGGCTTGCACATATTATGCCTTACCCACATGAAAACATTGTAGTATGATAATGTGCAGTGTTATTTCACAGAGTTTAACACAGTGTAAATGTAGGAAGCAGCTCTAGTGGCCGCCTGAGAGAGTCACTGGAGGCAGTCTTAACCCAACAACATAAACATTGCAGTTAATCTTAAACTTCAATGCTTTACATTGCAGAGCGAAAGGGACAGGCTCACTGCACCAAGACCACTTCATTCAGATGAAGTGGTCTGGGTGCCTTTGGTGTCTCTTTACTTTTCAACAAATGCTGTGGTTTTCAGAAACACCCGGTCAGAGTAACATAATGGCTAATCAGACTCATGCTCGTGAAATAGACATAAAGCTGCCACAATGCAAATATTCAGATAATTTTATTTTCAAATAATATCCCCATATATTTCCATTTATGATGTATTGGAATTGTCTTTTTTTTTTTTTTTTTATAATTTATTTTTCATTTTCATAGAGCGTAAAAGGAATTCACACATTCCCGCATTGCCACAACAGCGATTGCGGGCAGAGTATTGCATATAGTGATATAGTATTATGCTGCGCCGTTATTAGTGTTGTAACCTGTGTCCTACCCGAAGACGGATCTATATTGGAATTGTCTTTTTTTAAACTATTAATTACTGGTCACTGGTCGGTCACTGTGTAGTTTTCAGATTGTACTGGGCCTGGTGGCTGGTTTCCTGTAGTGTACAGTCTCATAGTCAAATATGTAACATTGCTGTCACACAGGAGTAGCGAATTCAAAGCCAATATGTATCAATGTTAGGTTTGCCATATGTCAAACGTGAATCCATAACAGCTTACTAAGACACATGAAATATAAGTTCAACATCTTTCACTAGACCCACTAGGTTTACAGCTCCGGGCCCAAGAAGCCCTAAACTGCAGAAACATTATTCCAAAAACAATTAATTCATTTTATGAAGAGGCTTTTAACAGCTGACTTGTGTATTGTTTTCAATTCAATATTGTACAGATAAAAACCAGTCAATTTGCAATGAAGTTGTAATAAATTTAAAGGCCAATCTCAGACTCGTATAAAGGTACTGTTAGCCTCGTTGTCTATTCTTCTAGCAGTGTGCTGTGTTCCCACTGCATTGCTAGATTCATTCAAAGTATCACTTGTGGGGTCTTTGTATATTTTTCAAAGCCCCCCGGAGATGCTGTGTCCACTTGATATGCCGACCTGGGGTAAGCTAATGGAAAATATACTTATTTGAAGTTCTCTATTGTGAGCGCTGCCATCTTCTTGTTGGTTCTGTCTTGCGCTTCTAGTGCCACCAGGAGCTTGCATCAGTCTTCTATTCATACGTACTCACAAGTGTACAGTATACAAACCTCTGTGTAGCCTTTTGTGCAATCCATGATATTTCACCATTTCCCACAGTTGTTGATAGTAGTGACTGCTTGGAAATGGCAAAACCTGATGGCAAGAGCACGGCCTTTTGTCAACCTTGAAAATAGACATAAGACAATTAGAATTTCAGTCCATGCGCAGTAAGCAGTCAGATGGAGATTCTATCTCTCTGGACCAATATTCCAAACATGTTGCCATACCAGTTTCATATTATAGCAGCAATTTACAAAAAACACTTAGAAGTTGACACTCAAGCTAAGAGCATGTCAATCGTTGGTTGGGGCAATTAGCCTGTTAAACCTGTATAGTGTGCCTGTCTGGTCAGTAATTATATCATCCTTCCTTCTGCAGGGGGATTATAACATCAGTATGGAATGAACCTGCAGCTATTGTTCATGTAAGCGTTTGCGGAGGTTTCCAATAGACTATCTTGGTTGTTAGCTTGTGTTTATAGCAGTCAGATACTTGTTTTTTATTTTTTTTTATTTTAAGCAATATGACATTTCTGGCGCTAACTCAACAGATAAAAATATAGTTAAGTCCCATAAATATGGCCAACAGCAACATACAGACACAAAATTATATGATAGTGCTGACACAATACCCAATAAAACCCTCCTACACAGAGTTACACAAAACTTCTCTCTTAATAGTATATATAATGTGTGTGTGTGTGTATATATATATATATATATATATATATATATATATGTATATGAAAAATGTATTTTCTCACCTCTCCTGGGTAAGCAGGAGAGACACCCAGAGGAGGATGTTCCTGATAACAAACATGCAGAGTGCAGCTTTCTTAAATCTCAGAAAGCAGACAGAATTGAATGAGAAGTGAGGGAAAAGACTGTTTTTTTTAAATCTAGACATTTGTTAGCCTCTTATCCAGGTCTCTGGGGTTTGATCTTATCCCCAAAATTCTGTTCTTTAAGAATTCATAGGATATGCAGTGTAGCCCCAAGGTGCAGTTCCATTAAACAGATTTGTTGCGTGGAATTGCTGAATCAGTTTATTATAGCTATGATAATGCAGCCCCTATCCATTTATTAAGAGCCCCTTTTAATAGAGTATCTGTCAGAATCATAAAGGAAAGGTAGAAACTTGCACAAAAAGCACTCCTGTTGTGCTGATTCGAATGGAAAAGGTGGACGTAAAATTCACTCCTTTTGCATCAGAAGCAGATGAGCAGCCTTATAACTGCAGTGACTTATGACAAATTGTTCTAGTTATAAGCAACTGTGTTTAGGGAAACCGTGATGAGAGTTTTCCTTGCTTCATAAACTATGCAATCAGCAATCAGCATGTTATAGTGCTTTGAGTGTAATACCATGCAACATCACTTTTAAACAGCCAATGAGGGTTTCAGATGGACTAGGGGAGAAATAAAGGAAGCTGGGGGTGTATTGAGGACCAGCATAGTTGAATAAAATTCTCCCCAGCAGATGTTTTGTTAATGGGACATTGTCACCCACAAAGCACCAAGAGAACACAGCCAGCTAGGTAGATATTAATATTATTATTATATTCTGCCAACAGAATTCCAAGTATAAAAAAAGAAAATTAGACCGGTGCTGCAGAAAATCCACACTGAAGTCCCAGCAGCGTATATACAACAGCAACAAACAGGCAGTCCTGCCTACCCAAGTGCTACCACAATTTATTTGAGGACAAAGTTTGAGAAGCAAACGTTTCTGGCAGCAGCCCTTTCTCAATGCTCATGTCCTCCTAGGTAGATATTAATACTGTCAGAGTTATTCACTAAGGTGATGTAAGCGCGTTTGAGCAGGGCCCTCTACGCCGAGTGTTCCTGAGCATCCAAATCGTCCTGTTACAAATACGTGTCTGTTAGTGCACCCATTCTACAGCGCTGCGGAATTTGTTGGCAACTTACGAATAACAATCATAACAGAAACATAGAATGTGACGTCAGATAAGAACCATTCGGCCCATCTAGTCTGCTCAATTTTCTAAATACTTTTATTAGTCCCTAGCCTTATCTTATAGTTAGGATAGCCTTATGCCTATCCCACGCATGCTTAAACTCCTTTACTATGTTAAGCTCTACCACTTCAGCTGGAAGGCTATTCCATGCATCCACTACCCTCTCAGTAAAGTAATACTTCCTGATATTATTTTTAAACCTTTGTCCTCTTGTTGTGGTAGTTTTTCTTCTTTTAAATATAGTCTCCTCCTTTAATGTGTTGATTCCCTTTATATATTTAAATGTTTCTATCATATCCCCCTGTTTCGTCTTTCCTCCAAGCTATACATGTTAAAATCCTTTAACCTTTCCTGGTAAGTTTTATCCCGCAAAATAATATTCTAAAAGAGTTTCACATTTAAGAACAAGATATTTATAATGCAAAAATTCTCCAATTCAGCTATGCTTTGTGTTCTACTACTCTGACCTTATATTTGAAATTCTCACTTTAGTAAGTAATCGTGGCAACATTATCAATATATATGCTTATACTAAAACATATACTAAACTCAAGATTCTTTCGCCTGCTCCAATGATCACTATCTATGCATCTACAAATGACACCTGAGGAACTTAAAAAATATATCTATGTATCAAGTGTAATGTTTGCTAGCAATTTGCAATGTTTATATAAAAAAAAATGATTAAATGATGCTGTTATTTTCACATTGTAGTTCCACTTTAAATTTTGAAATTTAATTTTGAAATTAAAAAGTTCATTTGCTACAATTCAATGTCCAGTGAATATATCCCTAAAAGTCCCAGAAAGCGCATCCAAAATCATTGTAATTATCAACGGTATTTATTCTTACGTGTATATTTTATTGCACTATTTTAAGACGTGCATATACATGCATTCAATGTATTTCTGTGATTTTATCTTTGTGCACGTCTTGTCTATCCTAAGTCTCCTTCAGTCTGCTTAGTAATTACTGTAGCCCCTATCCCCACCTCTTCTACTAAGAAAGCAAAGTGAGCAAGGAGGTCATAAAACTGGTATAGCCAGGTTCCCTGGGAAGTCTTTTCTCAGTCGAGTTTCTCTTTTTTGACTGAAAAGAGTCACCATGGAAGTAAAGGGAATCTCCATGCATTTTAGAACTTCAACAAGAGAAACACTACTACATCATGATGCCAAGGTTGTGAAACTAATGACAAAATATATCTGTCTTGCAGATCCCCAGCTCAAGGGCATAGTGACCAGGTTATATTGCAGGCAAGGCTATTACTTGCAAATGCATCCAGATGGAACTCTCGATGGAACTAAAGATGACAGCAGCAATTCCAGTGAGTATTGATAATGTCTATAGTGTGTTTATTTACAAGTTTGGAAATGTACATAGAGGCATCCACAAATGTTTAGTCACAGAATTAGTGTTTAACTGATGGGAATTGTATATTGTTTTATAAAGTTATTTGATTAAAACTAACAACAAAAAACACAATGCATGCATTGCATATTTTTTTTATATACATATATAAACACACACAGTATGCTAAATAGTGATCTGAAAACTCCGGGCCGGCATGGCTGTAAGTTTCTCCTTGTGCTCGGCCCCTGTCCACTTTAGGCATAAGTGTTGATTAAAAAGAATCGGGCAATTTATAATAATATCAGTGATTTTGTATGAACTGATAATTGGCACAAAAAAAGCACCAAGGTGATGTTGGTGCCAAAATCAAAAAGTGACCTTATAGTCGCTTACAATTGTCTGCAAGCTTTTACATTGCTAAAGGGATGTTTCCTGAGTGAGAATAAAAAGTATCACTGTAATATTAAAAAGTGTAATTTAGAGTTAAAAGAGCACAATAATCTTTATATAATTCCCAGCGGTCCAGCAGCAGGAAGAGAGACATTGGTTTATATGCTTGTCTTTTCCCAAAGTAACGGGCATGCCCTTTACACCTAGTGTCCTGCTTTTCAAAAGCATCTTATGGGACGTTCTGACAAATATCAGGCTTGCAGTCTTATATGAAAATATTACGCTGAAATTGCTTTACAGCTGTGTATAATCCTTTACTTGGTGCTCTAATGTCATTATTGGTTTGGGGCTTTAAAAACAACATGACAATACTTCACTTCCATGGAATCACATTTCTAGATGACTTAGAAAAAGAAGCATTGTTCCCACTTAGATATCCTTTTCAACAGTCATTCAGAAATCAATCCCTCAGGCAACAAATTTAAAGGAAAGGGAGAGAGCCACATATCTACACCAAGATCTTCTAGTTTATTATATGTAAACATATTTTTACATTCTAAAAAGGAAGGGGAAAAAAGACAGATTTAGCTACACACTTATATGTTGTTTTAACTGGGGGAGATGAACCATTTACATACCAGATGAATGAAAAGATTTATAATGCTAATTAATGCGATGGAATTGGTTAATTTTACAAGAATTAATAAAGAGCTCTACTTGAAATATTTATGAAGCTATATTTATTACCCCAGTGACATTAAACTTAATACTCACAGGTTTTCAATAAAGTTATTCAAATAATTTTTATAATTAAAAAAAAAACCTCAGCTATTCCAAACAATACTGGTACAGTTTTTACAGACTGTGTTTTTAATGTGAATATTAACTTAGCAAAAAATAAAATAAAAATAATAATTATAATAATATAATGAGCTTCATGCTTGAAATGTTCCGTTTTTCACTGATCCACGTGCATTCTGTTGCTTGAGATATTTCAGGCAGTCTGTATTACATAATATGCCACTGTCTATAAGCGTTTCCATATCAGAGCATAGAACTCATGCCAAACACAGAATGTACTCCCCTGAGTGTGACATATGGATAGAAATATAGGTTAATTAAAGAATACAATGCAATCCTTCTGCCTGCTGCTTTGTCCTTTTTATTATTCTGGGACTCCAGCTTCTGCCGCTTGGTTACATTCCAGATATAATTAAAACATACATTGAAATCTTAATAATCAGTAGGCATATTAGAGTGTGTTATTAAAACTGAAAAGTTGGGGCTTTTAAGATTTGTGCATTGCCACCAATAAAACCCACTGTGTATGTGTGTGTGCATGCATGCATTATTATATAACAGCCTGTAAGCATATATCTTAGGCTCCATCTCACTTACACCTTCTTTGGGACAGGTATATAAAGCAGGGGTGCCAAAAGATAGATCCCCAGATATTTCAAAATTACAGCTTCCGTTATGCTTTGTCATTCTTTAGCATTCTAAAGGCACGCAAAGCATCATGGGAGTTGTAGTTCTACAACAGCTGGGGATTTACCTTTTGGACACTCCTAATCTAAAGTTCTATTATTAAGACATTGTTTTCACTGCTGGACAACTATCTCCTCTATACCAACAGTTGTTCTTTTATATTCTATATTATGTAAAAGCTTTTTTTTTTGTTTTTTACATTTTTGTTCAATATTTCAATGTGTAATGCATGATTGGCTGAGAAGTGTGGGACCTAAAACACAATAACTGGGAGGATATGCCCTTTAAAGGCCTTGCAAAGCATACGAAGTGCCTTTATTCATCCATTTCTCTGTCTCATTCATCCTTGCTGTCTGCCTCGGCAGTTCACATACCAAGCATTCTTCAGCATTTGTTCGTCTTTGTTATATGTGAATTTGAATCCTTCCTGTGGTCATTTTATGAGTCGCCCATTTCACTTATTCTTTCTTATTAAGTCTTTTCTTATTGTCTAGTTGTGTTTTGCCTAAACATGTTCCGTTTCTTAAACATTCCTTTAAAAAAAGGGAGGTAACAAAAAGCAATTGTTGATTTCATTGGTTTCATTGTAATGGATATTATCATGTCCCTTTTCTTTTTTTTTCCATGAAACTTTCAAATAAGTAAAAAAAAAATTTAAAAAAAGCAGTGTATATTGAAACATGGTTAGATGAGCACAGTCAGAAATTGAGGTGTATTAAATAAACTTTAAAAGTGTGGCTTAAAGAACTATTGTATTATACAGCGTTGATCCGTTAATGTAATAAATAAATAAATAAGTTTTAGCCTTCATTGTATTGAAGTTCCAGCCCTGATTTGTTCAAAACATTGAGGGTTTGCAGATAGATATATATATATAGATATATATATATATATTTATTATTATTATAGCAATTTCAAGGCACAGTTCTATCAGTGGAAAAATCACAAAGTAAAGCAATATAATTGTCATGATACCTGTTGCAGCCACTGTAGAGGAGGTTGGGCATCTGGACGGCCATTTTCAGGAAGGCACACAGGCACCCAACTTCTTCAGCCATTACGGCAGTTTAGTCGCCGGCGGCGATAGCCCTGCCCCTTTTTATGACGCGGCGCAACTTTGCCGATGTCATGACGTCGATGATGTCACGGCCCGCCGAAAAGTTAGAATCAGGACGTTTTAGGGGCGTGGACATCATTTAAAGAGCCAAGGTATAAAAGGTACTCACTTACAGTGAGTCATTGCCCTGTCGTGGTTCCAGCTTGTCTGTTCCCTCAGTGCTATTTCTGTGATTGATTTTTGTTTTTTGACTTGGCTTTGTATACTGACTTTGATACTTTCTCCTACCCTTGTACTCGGCTTGGCTTTCGCTTACCTGTCTTCTCGTTCCCTCGACCTCGGCTTGTTCCTGACCATTCTTTGTTTGTGTGATGTTAGTCCGGCCACTCTAAGGTCCGGTATACGTCTTTATAGTTATTAGTACTCTGCATGTTGGATCCCTGTCTCGATCCTGACAATAATAGAGTAATAGTCTGTAGTGGGTAGAGGGGGGTACTTGGGGCTATATATATATATATATAGTGCCAAAAAATAGCTGCTCACCGGTCTTTAAAACTCCAATACTTTATTCAGTTCAAGTTAAAATGAGAGACCAACGTTTCAGCCCCCGCTTGGGACTTTCCTCAGGGTAACAAAACAACAATGCTAATGGCATTATCTTCAACATGAGTCTACATGCACTGAATAACCATTTATGATTTATTTCACAGAACTGGGTATAACACCCTCATTGTTAGAATGGATACTTTTCTTCTATATTGGTGTTTGCCTGTTTTACTCTACTGTCTTCTTTTTAAAGAGTATCCTTGGGACTTCTCTTTTCTCTAGAAGCCTACAATCAAAACTGTACAATAGTTTAATATTCCGCTATTCAGAATAGTGAAAGGATTTTGTACTCCTTCATTAAAATTATACTCTGGGCACCAACACCACTTATGTGCATTTGATAGATTTTGGCCTCATATTTAAGCTGTGTTTTTCTTCATATTTGAATCTTTTCCTTTAAAAAATAAATAAAATGTTTTGCAACTTTTGCAGTGCAATTCTGCCTCTTAGCCATATCTCCCCATGTAATAAAGCAACTTCCTTATTAGAAGTATGCAATCAACTCAGCCAATGAGAGCTCACTGTGAGTTACGCAGCTGATATTAGTTCACATTGCCCCACGGCCATTCTATATAATTTTATTATTTGTCTTCAAAATAAAGAGATTTGAAAAGGAAGAAAAATACATTAATGTGAGGCCAAGATCTATCAAATGCGCTTAATTCCACACTGTAGGCACTACAACCATTTTATGTTTAAATTTGTTATAGTGCATGGAGTCCCAGGGCACTGTCCCGCCATTCAGTGTTAAACAATTTTTGACTGTATAGCCCAGCCCACACTTGAGGTATGGCTAAGGCAGAGAATACCTAATTCCCTCTAGCTATACCAACTCATACCTGCACTGGGTGCTGTGATAAGCTGAAATCGGTCAGCCTAATGCTACGAAAGGCATGGGCTGCTGGGGATTCTTCCTTAACATTATAACATTGCAATCCGTTTAACGCTGAACAGAAAGAAGGTGCCACGGGACTCCAGACACTATAACCACTTCAATGAAATGAAGCTGTTACAGTGCCTACAGTGTCCCTTCAAGTATTTCTGAGTAAAATAGGTCATTTAAAGCAAAGTTTGTTTTTCCTTCTGGTCACCCATTAGATATTTGCCTGCATTTTTATAGCATTTATTTTTTGCATATTATCAGCATAAAGATGATAATAAAAAAGTTAGATATTTGAATACACCTAATTATCACCAAATACTAATTCAATTTGTTGTATCTTGTTTGTTAAATTTGTATTTTGAAGTAATATTTAGCTGGTAATTAAAAATTCTATTACATTTGGTTTACGTGATGAAAAAGACCAAAACAGAGCAGAAACGATCAGAAAACAACTCCAATAATTTGCCCTTCGGTTTATCCATTCTTGGGTCTCAAGCTAGTTTTATCTCACTTGTGCAATCACACCCAAAATCTATCTATATTTTAAAAGTTCCCTCTAAGCAGTCTCAGACACCTATGCTGAGCTATATACATTAATTTTATGACTGTTTAATTATTACATTTTTTTTTTCTGGCAACCCATGCCCAAAATAAAAACCTTGGTGCATAACCTAATGAAATGCACCATATACTCATATGTTTAGATGGAATTCTAATGGAAAATACATACTGAATTTGTCTCCAGCTCCCTGCTTGATGCATTTCTTACACATGTACCCCCTGGTATAGCTGAGGGTGCTCTCATTCACAAAATAGGCATTTATATTTTTTTCAGGAAACAATCCTTTTGGGAGCTAAGGGCTTAATGAAATGTAATATTTCTACCCTCGCCAATGAATGTTAATTTACAATTTTTAGTCACAAAGCATATATGAATGTTGTTGACCTTTGGTTGTTGACCAATGACACACTTGGCCATTGTGCAAAATACCTTATCACTTTACATAATTTCCTTTTAATTATGTTGCCCATCAAGCATTTTTTTTTCAGCCAAGTGCATTCAAATATGATAAGTCTGAGAAGTTGCTGAGGGAGAAACCTTTATAGAAAAATTTGTCTTCTATTAGGAATGGAATTAGTCATTCCGACTTATATTATTGTGTAATGGAAAATAAATTAGCCCAGTGGACAAATAGTTTATGATTGTAATTAATGCTTTGAAACATCTCACATATAACAAACTAGTATTTCTATATTTGAAAGTCAACCCATGTACCGCACAGGCTGTCTAAATAATTTCATGTGTTGTGTTTGTTTTAATCCAAAATTAGATTTTAGAACAATATACAGACTTCCAGGGCTCAAGATACGCCAATTTAAAAACAATCACATATAAACTTTGTTGTCGTATATCTAAAAGCACTCTTTGAGCATTTTTAATAGCCTGGATCAAGCAATATATAGATTATGATTATTAAATAAAGTCAGATAAATATTCCAGAAATTAATTTCAGAAATATTTCCCTACAAAAAACCCATGAAAAATGAATTGGGTTTAAAAGTAACAGAGACTTCCTGAGGTAATTGGCACAGAGGGCCAAATGGTCTCATGGCATCTTAAGTCAGTGAAGTTCCAAGTCTCATTAAAAGTGCGAGTCTGAGCTTCACTGACAGATTAGACATACGGATCCTGCAGAACGTCTGACACAGTCCTACTTAGCCGCACTACAGTGCACGACAAAGCAGAGAAGAGGTGCTGTGTGCACCCCTTTCTTTGCAGGGGTGGCAGTGTGCCCTACGAGACAGCAAAGTACTTTACTGATAGCACTGAATATGTGATCTAAGTGCCTATTTTAATTTATCATCTATTTATTTCAGGATTATAAAAAAAACTTTACATAGTCCTGATAACCACCTTAATGTAGGCAGATCATCCTGTTTTATATGGATGGTTTTCCAGATTTGTTATCTTGAGTTGTGACATAATGAATGGCCCAGCTATGTTCTCTAGCAGCACGTATTGCACAAATGATGCATACTAGTTTGTTTATTGAAAAGTAAAGAAAATAATTACTGTTAATGTTAGAAAAAAGATTTAAAAAAAATATGCTAATGGTGGTTGTCAGAAAGTAACATTAGGTACCTATGGAGTAAGCAATCTATCATTAAATAAAAATATCTTTAAGTATTGTCTAAGTTTATTTGGCCTTTCTTTAGAGATATATAGGTCAATCTACTAGTTGCTTAAAAATAGTGTATCTGAAAAAACAAGTTACACCCAGCCAAAGGGGAAATAATAAAATCGGTGTTATTTACTTTAAGGCTGACATATGACAGTAACTCAATACTGTCAGCATATGTTTGAAAAAAACATGCCTGGAGAAATAATAGCAGATGGACAAGGGATGTCCAGTTTCCTGGACCTAATAGCTTTAGGGCCAAATAATGTCCCATCCACTTGATCCTACTTCCACTACTTCTCCTAAGTTATATCGGGGGATGTCCTGTCCTCTGGTCTTAAAGTGTTTAAAACCCTCCTCCCACAAAGCAAAACCAATATGATTGTTCCATCAGCCCTACACATGTATTATTTTTATTTCAACTATTTTTTTTTCACTTTTACTAACATAGAATACAACAGAGCATTCTATTGCACTCCACTGTGGCAGTAAATGGATTAAATCTTAAGATCGCACGCATACTCACTTAGGCTATGCCACAAAGAGAATAGGAAAACAGTAGCTAGTATGAAGTAATAGAGCGAAATACGAATACTGGCATGGAGTAGCCAGGCTTAACATGGGCCAAGATAGACAAAAATACAGTTTCAGAATGTAAGCCAAGAAATACTCTTAAAACGATTAAACAAGTCAGAGTCAAGGATCCTAGAAATACTCCTAAAATGATTAAACAAGTCAGAGTCAAGGATACCAGAAAAGTAGAAAGGTATCTCCGAAGCCAGGTCAATAACAAGAACACCACATATTCTAAACACACTCTCGGGTAATAGAAGCTATGACAGGGCAAAGATCCCAAGGAAGAGGGAAGTATATATAGGGATCACCCCAAAGCTATTGGACAGCAACAAATAAAACAATGGAGTGTGACCTGAGAAGGGTACCCTGATGTGTCACTATAATATGACCTGATAAAAACGATCTATAAATAGACTAAGTATTAAAAGGTCAGGAAACTTTAAGGACTCCTGTAGTTGGCGCAAGGTTCCCATGGTATCCCTGCCAAGCATGGTATAAGTGCCGCACTGCAGCCATAGGTGCGACAACTAGGTAGCTTGAGGGGCAATGCAGTTCTGTTGGGAACATGCACCTTGCATATCATTTATGGCAAAACAAAATGGTATTTTTAAGCCCATATGATTGTAAATCCATTTAATAAATGTTATTGCATTTTATATGGTTCCCTATGGAATCACTGGAAGCTGGTCCTTTTTAGTGCTGGACCTGACTTTAACCAGCTTGTAGACATTAAACTGGTGTAACTTTACAGCTATGCTTTTATGCCAAACAAAAGAACATTTTATAGCCAGAAAAGTTCTAGAATATCATTGTGGTTTCTATAGTTTCCTATGGAATGGTTTTGCTCTGCCTTTTTTTTTTTTGGTATTGCCAGCTAGTAAATATCAAACTGAAATAACGTTGTCACAACAACAAATAAATATATACAAATAAAATTTCAACACCAGTGATACAAGCCAGGAATTAAAAGTTACTTTCCATTAACCAGGGGTGAAATTTCACTCGCTAATGGCTTGTGGCAAGTGCAAATTATGAGCCCTGTATACAAATGTGTATATGCACATGTGTAGATAGGTAGATATATGCATATGGGGAAAAAAGCTACATTTTTCAATTACAGAATACATTGTTACATAAAAATGTTGGACATATATAGTCATTAAAAAAAGATAATGGAAGAACGGAACCATATACAGACGCACTGAAAGGAGAAGGAACTGCTAGAAAAGGGGATATTCCTTGGATTTTTATATAATTGTACCCTACTTAAATGAATATCAACCATCTGTCTGCTATCATTATCCAGAACTATTCATCCATATATAAATAAATTAGCTGTAAAATCTGTACACAGGCTCCCAATGGACACATCTTGCTGACTATATTCAACTCACTTCAGTTTATGTATTTCTGGGAAGCTGAGTGTTATATGCCTGAGAAACATGTCTAGGGAAATTTTAATCATGATCTTTTCTTTGAGCAGGGCATCCATATTTAGTCATTTTTATTATTTAGACATTATTATTATTATTATTATTATTATTATTATTATTATTTGCTTTTATAGCCATTTCCAACACAGTGGATTAGAGAGAAACATACTAGATAGAGTTTTTACAAAACTGAAATATATTTGAAGGTCGAGATAAATGGCATCCATAGCACAAACCAGAATTTTTGTTTAGGGCAATCTTTAACATACTAATAGAATTCCAATTTTAAATAGTAGAACAAATGCCATATTACTGATTAATATCATACCTGCTACCAGTAATAAATCCATATATTATATTTAATGCGATAAAGCAGGCACTGTAATTGCTTCATCTCATTGAAGTAGTTATAGTGTCTAGTGTCCCTGACGTCCATCCTTCAAACCAGTGTTAAACTATTTTTAATGCTTTAAAGCTAGAGGAGAGTCCCCAGCAGCCCATCCCCTCTGTGCTGATCGGGCTAACAAGGAAGCGTTAAAGCGGCACTGTCATGATGAACTTACCTTTCCTCAATCTCTTCCTCTTCTCCCCCTCTCTCAGGATCTGTTCTTCTTTTCTTCCTGTCTTCTTTAACATCATAAGACAAAGTAGGGACTCTTTGCCTTATGAAGGTTTCCTCCGCTTGACCAGCTTTGACCAGCGGAGGAGCAAAGTGTGCTTCATTTCCGCTGGTCAGAGCAATTTTCCCACAATTCTCACCTTTCTTCCCTGTTTCCACGATGCTTCCTGTCAGTATTGCCGAATGTCCTGTCACTTAGACAGAACACTGGCAAAACTGCCGAATTGCATCCTAACAGAATGAGAACAGTTTCTCCATTCGTGTTAGGATGCAATTCGGGACTTTGTTCGGATCGCAGTTTCATTCGAATTAATGAAACTCCGATACTATTCGTGCTGTGGCTGTGGCCACGGTATCAGGGAGTTATCTACTAAAAGGCTGAAAGACCTAAATTGGTCTTTCAGCCAACTTTACTAATACTAAGTAAAGATTACTTAGTATTAGTAAATTCAGCCCCTACTTGCTATAACACGAGTAGGGGCATGTCTATTAAACAGTCTGCTCACTGTTAAAAAACAAACAAATCAAAAACCTACTAACCGCAAAAAATCACAATGGGGGGAACTATTGTTCACCCTCCCGCCCCCACCCCTGCGTGGCAGGTGGGGGCCCTAAATAAGGATAAGGGGGGACCTACTGTCCTCCACCTCTGGCCCAATAAGGGGGGACCTACTGTCCTCCACCTCTGGCCCCCACCCCTGAGCGGTGGGTGGGGGCCCTATATAAGAATGGTGGGCCCTAAAAAACAATAAGGGGGGGAACCTACTGTCCTCCCCACTGGCCCCCACCCCTGAGCATTGGGTGGGGGCCCTAAAAAACAATAAAACAATAAGGGGGGACCTACTGTCCTGCCCCCTGGCCCCCACCCCTGAGCAGTGGGTGGGGGCCCTAAAAAACAATAAAACAATAAGGGGGGACCTACTGTCCTCCCCCCCAGCCCCCACCCCTGAGCAGTGGGTGGGGGCCCTAAAAAACAATAAGGGGGGAAACCTACGGTCCTCCCCCTGGCCCCCACCCCTGAGCGGTGGGTGGGGGCCCTATATAAGAATGGTGGGGGGAACCTACTGTCCTCCCCCCTGGCCCCCACCCCTGAGCGGTGGGTGGGGGCCCTAAATAGAAATTCACCCCCCCAATCATGGTGACTAGGGGTCCCAAGCCCCTAGTCACCCCCCCACCCAAATAAAACTAAAGAACTTTCCCACGCTGTGTAAAATGACACAGAGCACTGTGATTGGTTAGATTCCAAGCCCACCAGTCAGAGTGCTCTTTGTCATTTTACACAGCGTGGGGAAATTCCAAAGAACTTGTGCTCCGTACGTTCATAGATACCCAGAAGAACTGGGAGTGGTTCCTACCCCATCTGCTCTTCGCATACCGGGAGGTACCTCAGGAGTCCACTGGGTTCTCCCCCTTTGAATTGCTATTTGGGAGGAGGGTGAGGGCCCCTTTGGACCTAATTAGAGAGCACTGGGAGGGAGAAGTAACTAGTAACGGTATTGTCCCATATGTGCTGGAGTTTAGGGAACGCCTGGAGGCTCTAACCCAGACCGTGTGCTCCAATCTCCAGTCGGCCCAACAACGAAGGCGCAGATGGTATGATGGGGGGCCAGGGACCGCAGTTTTCAAATCGAACATAAGGTGCTGATCTTGAAACCAGTCCAGAATGACAAGCTGCAGGCCTCCTGGCAGGGCCCATACAAGGTGGTGGAACAGATATGTGACACCACCTATGTGATCGGCCCGTGCTCCATGCTACATGTTGAAGCCGTACCATGAACGCGCAGAGGAGGTAAATCCTATTTGCGCCTCTGCCACGGAAGACTCTGACAATTTGCCTCTTCCTGACCTCCTAGGAAAGGAGGACCAGAACGAAGGTCTAGGAGATGTACAATTGGGTGAGTGTCTGAGCCCCCAAGAGCAGGCCCAGGTACTAGAGTTAATCAGAGAAAAAGGGAACACGTTCTCTAACTTACCAGGGTATACGTTGCTAGCAACCCATAGGGTAGAAACCCCAGGGCAACCACCATACCGCATACCGGAATCTGTAAAGGATAATATGTGGAAGGAGATTGAAGAGATGTTGCAGTTGGGGGTGATAGAACATTCCGATAGCCCCTGGGCATCTCCGGTAGTTCTAGTGCCAAAGCGGGACGGCACTACCCGCTTCTGCGTAGACTACCAGAAGCTTAATGATAAGACTGTCTCGGATGCTTAACCTATGCCACGGATAGATGAGCTCCTAGATAAAATGGCCAGGGGCCAGTACCTCACCACCATAGCCCTCTATAAGGGGTACTGGCAAATTCCACTAGCTGAGGATGCCATTTGTAAGTCAGCGTTTCAGAAGATGGTGGATCGGCTACTGGATGAGTCGAGCATTTAACCCACATAGGAGCTATACTAGACCGCATTAGGGAGACAGGGCTGACCCTTAAGCCTAGCAAGTGCCACATAGGGATGGTCAAGGTACAGTACCTAGGACACAGGGTAGGGAGCAGACAGCAAAAGCCCGAACTAGCCAAGATAGAGGCCGTAGCAAAGTGGCCAACTCCCCATTTTAAGACACAAGTTCTAGCATTTCTGGGTACCGCAGGCTATTTCCGGAAATTCGTGCCCAATTATAGCACCTCAGCAAAGCCCCTCACCGACCTTACCCGTAAAAACCTACCTAAAGTAGTCACATGGAGCCCAGAGTGTGAACAGATTCTGGGGGAGCATTGTGGCAAACCTAGCCACTCAGGACAGTAAGAAGACTTTCGTGCCTTAGACGGTGTTTGGGACTTTTAAAATGGCCGTCTCCCCTAGTGTTGCAGATTACTGTTTGGGAAACTTCCTAACTACCGAATGAGAGACCACACCGATGAGGTCGTGTGTCTCTCATTAACGGAATGCAACATTGTTTCAATTGATGTTAATGGTTTTCGTGGGTGGCTGCCGTTCGAATGCTGAACACGTGGCGACAGCCATCTTTGTTCGCTAAAAGTTCAGCGGTGTTTGGTCATCGAGTGCATGGAACTGAAATCGGTCACTTGACTTCCAAACACCGCTGGACTTCCAGGCCATTCGGGAAATCCACTCTTTCGCCAAAATGCTTCATTTCGTGTAATCTTTCTATTGAGACCTGGTTCAAATAAAACAGTATTCTGTATGGCGTTTGGCTATTTCTGCAGGGATCTGAGCGTTAATTCGTGAGATTGTACATTCAGATCCCTGCAATCTAATGAGGGGTCATTCGGTAAAATCTGTGGAAAATTGTACAAGTTATGGATTTTAATGTAAAATACTACATTTTTCTGTACCAACTGTTAATATAATTATACATCTGGGTTATGCAAAACTGGGCATACTACTATAATATTTAGAAATACGGCTGATTATCCGTACTTATCCTGGCGACCGGCTACCAACTCTTATACCTCGCCAAAGTGAAGAGACCGTCTTACTCACTTAGACAATTGACCCACGTGTGGCTTCCACACACTGTAATTTGGCTATCGTTATATTGTTCATGTTTCATTTACTTACCATAAAAATAAGTGCTATGTTATTGACATCTCATACAATGCATATACATTTGGCTGATGTTTATATCACCTGAGAAATGTCACCGTATTCCTATATGTACAATTCTGCATTTGAAAAATAATTTAAAAAAAATATGTATAGATTGTTTGCTTACTTTGTCTTTACTGCTATTGTAAGTGATAATAAATATGGAGTCCATGTGGTGGAAGGGGCTGCGCACTCCTTAAAAATGCTAGGATTTGTGTCAAGGCACTTAGAGGAGATGCTAATGCTCTTGGAGCTATATACAACATATGCAGGGGTTAGGCAGTTGAACCTGGACAGTCTTTTTGTGATGACATCTGTGACCATAGGTCTCAACAAAGTATCGTCCAGACAAAAGCTCAGGCAATTCATAACCCTGGCTTAATCCAGCACTAAGTAAGCTTACCGGGGAACTTAAAATGTTCCTCATAGCTAGATAAGTGGATGGATGGACGGACATATTGATACATAGTTGATTGCAGATATTTAGTATGATAGTATCACTTATGAATCAAGTAATATAAGCAAACCTTGTAAATACTGAGATACAACTATTTTTGCTGTGATGTTTTAATCAAGGAAAATTTTAAGACCTGCTGTAATATCTTTTCACAGACTACAGGAAAATTAATTTAACATGTTCATTTTATCTCTACAGCTTTATTCAACCTCATACCAGTTGGTCTCCGTGTTGTTGCAATCCAAGGTGTAAAGACAGGGTTATATATAGCAATGAATGGAGAAGGCTACCTGTACACATCTGTGAGTAAAACATTTTATATTCATTTGTAATTAGCACCATTTAAAAACTGAATCCATAGGTTAAATGTGTAACAATAAATACATGTAAAAAAAAAGAAAAGAAAAAATGGATACATACATATATACACACATATACAATACATAATGAAGACTTTTTTGGATACTTTTATGCTCACAGAGATGCATGTTGGGCTATTCACTAAAATTTGGAAAGTATCATTGTACTAAATAAATTTGTATATGTATAGATATAAAAAAAAATTAATAATATATATATATATATATATATATATATATATATATATATATATATATATATATATATATGTGTCCTCTTGCTCAGAAATGCTTTAGACTTGAGAAAGGGAGGTTCTCCCAAAAGCATCTCATTAAAAAATTCTGTTAAACCAATAAAATAGGTATTACAAGATACAAATTTATATATATATATATATATATATATATATATATATATATATATATATAAACATATAAGGAATATTTCACAAAACTTGATTTTCATTTTTGTTTTTACTTGAACAAATCTAGTTAAATTCTTTTTGCATTGATTTTGCATGGCTATAGTGTCACGGAACTTTAGTAAAATAATCCCTTGGTGTGACTACCTGTTTGAGCAAGTAAATTACTAGTGACGTGCACCTTAGTTTTCCAGTAATGCTTTGTAGAAGAAAGAGTCGTATAAATGTATTTTCTCCCTAGTCATTAACACACATGTGCGATTCTAAGCCTTGTGATTTAATGTCTCTTGCTGGATTTTAAAAGTCCCACAGTCTTCAAAGGTTCCCTTATGCCCTTTTACAGTTTGGTTTCTGCAGAAGATTTCATGTTAATGCCTTAGTCTCCAGGAAAGGAATATTTGTTCTAGAATATTCAAGGCATGTCAATCACAGAGTGTTGATTTATAATTTGCAAGACAAAATAATATCATTATATTGTTTGTTAAAAGCAAAACACAAAAAAAACCAAAAAAAAAAACCAACAACCTCAAAAAGAGCTATATTTAAAATGCACATCTTCCTTTAAGAAGTAATGATTAGTTTTATGTTTCTTTGAATGATTAGTTCTGCAGTCCTTGCAATTCAGTTTGGTGAAGAGATAAATAGAGGATATTCCCAGTATGTTTCCAAGCAAAGGCCAGCTTTTGTAATTATTTTGGTTGATTTTACTCAACTTTTTCCATGCCTGACTCCGCCTCTGTGGCTGAGATGATCAATTTGGTGATCTCAGCCAATACAATGCTTTCCCACAGGAAAGCATTGGGAGGCAATTGCGCATTTGTGGCAAAATGTGGCAGCCTCTCCTCTCCTCATAGAGATGCATTGCATCAATGCATCTCTATATGGAATGTTCAGTGTCTCCATGCACATTGTGCAGCACTGGACTAGGAAGCACCTCTAGGTGTCGTCTTAATGACACGAGAACCACAACATTAAGCTGTAGTTGTTCTGGTGACAATAGGGGCTATTTTAAGAAGTTTAATAAGGTTTATTGACTGTGTTTTAGTGTTTTGACCAACAATTTTCTATGATGTAATAGAGATAAAACAAATACATGTATTTTTGTTTTTGTTATATAATGTGATTTCATATCTAGAGACTTGTTTATCTTTTTAATTTTAAATATGCATATATCTTTTAGAAAAGAATATTCCTTTTAAAAAATGTTCTCTTATAACTTGTACATAATAAAATCTAAGTTAGACATATTTCACCTATGCAAGGTACCTTATATACTCGAGTATAAGTCGAGTTTTTCAGCACATTTTTTGTGCTGAAAACCCACTCGTCTTATACTCGAGTCAGTGTCTGTATTATGGCAACTTACATTGCCATAATACAGACCAGGACCGCCGGGCTCATTACAAGCCCGGCGGTCCTGTTGGGGGCTAGCAGCGAGCTGTAATTTACCTTTCCTGCAGCTCTTGTCAGCTCCCTTCTCTCTCCTCCGGTCTGGTCAGCTCCCCTGTCACCTCCACCGCGCGGCAATCACACCTCGAGACTTACAGGGGAGCTGACCGGACCAGAGGAGAGAGAAGGGAGCTGACAGGAGCTGCAGGAAAGGTAAGTAACAGCTTCCTGCCAGCCCCCCTCCTACACAGCCCATCCACTGGACCACCAGGGAATGAGAGCCCAAATTTAAATAATAATAAAATTTAAAAAAAATATTAAAATTAAAAAAAAATTAAATAATAAAATAAAAATACTAAAATAACAAAATTTAAATTAAAATAAAAAAATTAAATATTAAAATTAAAAAATTAAAAATAAGAAAAATGCCCTCCTCCCACCCAGTTCACACACACTACACACATACACACACATAAACACACACTCATACAAACACACTCTGCATTATACACACACACTCATACAATCTGCATTATACGCACACACTCATACAAACACACACTCTGCATTATAAACACACACACACTCTGCATTATATACACACAGAGTGTGCGTATATAATGCAGAGTGTGTGTATGAGTGTGTGTGTATATAATGCAGAGTATGTGTTTGTATGAGTGTGTGTATAATGCAGATTGTTTGTATGAGTGTGTGTGTATAATGCAGAGTGTGTGTTTGTATGAGTGTGTGTGTATATAATGCCGTGTGTGTGTTTGTACGAGTGTGTGTTTATATAATTATAAAAATCACAGAATTTCATAGCCCCAAGTTTTACCCTTGACTTATCCACGAGGCATAGCATATTTCACAATTGTTGGTCACAAAACTGCACTCGACTTATACATGAGATCGACTTATACACGAGTTTATACGGTATCCTTGAACAAGCAAGTTATTTCCTTGTTGTTATCACGTCATCAGTTAGAGAATATTTCAGATGCTTTATTTTTGCCTACATTTTGCTATTCAAATTTTTATTTGCTGCTATTCAGAATTTAGTAAATCAATTTGCCTGTTACAATTTTCACTCTTGAAAATTCACCAAATTATCATTTGAAAAAAAAGGTCTGTCTATAAGTCCTTTTCCGTTCAAACAAAGTTGGGTCAGTGTGACACCAGTATAGATTAAGCACAGGACTCCCAACTGTCCCGCTTTCAGTGGGACAGTATCAATTTTCAGGGTACTATCACGCCATCCCGTTTTAGTTCTCTGGTGCCTTAAGGCAGCACAGCTCGCGGGCATCACTAGACATGCTTGTGCTGTGCAGCAGACACTTAGTCTATGCCGAAAACATTTCAGCAGATCTTTCTGCATGGTCCGACTCCTGCATGCCGGGGGTCGCAAGAAGGCACCAGGCTGCCTATCCCCTTCGGTGGATAGGTACGCTCACTTCCTGGGTGGTCCCTCTCATTATGGGTGTCACCAATGACACAAGTTGCATTGCTGACGATGCCCCCTTGATGGCCCACCCAACTGTGACCAATTCGATAACTCCCATGGTATGTAATTACCATAAAATAACTTGGATTGTTCATCTTTCTGTGAATTTAGTTTAGAAACTGACAATGCTTTTCTATAGTTAAAAAACAATCTCTTTTTTTTCTATTTAATTTTTCAATAGTGCTTTTTTGTTTTGTTTCCTACATAAGTAAAAAAGTGAATTATGTGATTTTTTTCCACGTGTATATATATATATATATATTTTTTTTTTCTTTCTCTGTGTTATTGTATTTCGTGTTCAAACATCTGTGTTATATTAAGAGAGAACATCAGAAAGAATTTCCTCTAGCTATTATGTACCATTTATAAGAACAGAAGGTGATGTAGGGTGATAGCTTTTTCTGCCAATACAATTTCAAAATCTTATAAGGGTGTCTCCATTTTGTTGATAATTTAAATACAATCTTGTTTTTGTTTTTTTACAAACCAAATGGCAGTTCACAGTAGAAATAGCTAAATCAGAAGTGATGCTTGGGATAATGAAAACAGGTGGTGCATGATGATAAGCAGAATACATGAGTTTATTTATGATTTACATACAGTATATATTAACTGAAACTCAGTAATGCCTCCATGGCTTTTGTTTCTCCAAATATTTCAAAACAATTGATTATTTATAACCCCAAAAAGGTTAGCTCCTTAATACATACCAAAGGCCAGCAGCTACCCAATCCTCTGGTCCTGAAATAGTAATATTGTCCTCTGAATTGTCTAGCTGTTCCAATCACCTCCTATAAATAACTATGAACAAACTCTAGCACTGTAAACGTAATTTGTAATAAAATATTTTGTTCTGTTGCGGTCTTGAATAAAGACCCTTACTACCAGTAACTCTAAACAAAGCTCCCGTACAGTTCGCACTGTGCGAGTGAGAGTGCAAGCCGCCAGGAGCTGAGCAGAGTATGTAGCTGCCAGGATTTGGGCCAAGGGGCACCTTTGGAACCCATAGAGTTAATTCATCACCACCTGTAGTTGAAACGCAAAGTGTCATAACTCAAGTAAGGCGAGAAAAACATAAGAAGGTTCTACTTGACTGTCTTGCAGTCTCTGCTTTGGGGGCAGGCAGTGCCAGGCTCCCAAAAGTGATTAATACACCTTTAGAGTACCGGAACTAAAGTGAGGTAGTGAATGTGAGCCTCACAGCAGCTGTCTTTACTATGAAAAGACATCGAGTCTCCAGCCAGCACGAAGACTTGGGGCAATTAATAAAAAGAGACATTTTGGAGACCCTGGAATTTTCAATGGTCCACTAAAGGGGACTTTGGCCCAGGACAGCCACCCATCCCGACAATCCTGACCACAATGCATCAGTCAGAAGAATCCCACAAAAGGGCAAACTGCAGGCATCATTGACAGAGGAGGCAAAAATGTCAGCACCTAGATATTGGGATCCAGGGCAAGGAAGAATTGATAACAAATAAACCCACACAGCTGTTACCTCCCTAGATCTAAAGGGGAACTGTGACGTCACTTGATGTTAGTATTATGTTATTTATTTCCTATATTTAGAAAGTATGTGTTTGTGAAGGGTGAAAAATAAAATTAAACCTCTTTATCCTGCAATTGGGTGCCTCCATTTCATTTCCCTGACAATCAATGTTGTAAGCTCTGTCCATTGCACCAGGCAGTCAGCAAACAAAGGAGAAGGAAAAAAAATGCAACATGTGTTCTACCTGTGCCTGGGCTAAGATGGGTTGTGATGCAATTTTTAAATCGTATAAACTTAAAAGAAAATGGACCACACACGAAAACATTAACTCAACTTATAGGGGATTTTCAGATTTTCAATTTTATATTAAATAGTAAATCTATTTCCAAAGAAAGATTACAGTTCCCCTTTAAGGACAGAAGCTAACATACAAGCATTACAGGAGTTTCCAGGGGTCTGTCCCATTATGTGTTTTATAAACATGTATCATACCTCTATGCCCTTCATAATTATGATATTATTGCTACACCCATTTATCTGTTCATTTGCCCATAAAAAGTGATAATCTGTTTTGTTCAAAAATCCAGCCTAGCTAACGAGTGTATGTGCCAAGTGGCTGTATTCGAGATACATTTCCTGAAACATGACTTGTTTTTAAAATAAATGTCTCTGTGTGTGACAGTCATACACACCTGTACACATGCCCTTTCAATTATCCTGGCTGACTCTTAAAATAAAAATAAAAGAAGCTGTATATTGAAGCACATTTCACAGTACATAGATTTATGATGTTTGCTTTTTGTAGAACTAACTGCTACAATTGAGGATATAACTCTTCTAGTGGCCTGAAGTGAAATGTAATATCTGTTCTCGATATATGACACACTCTTAGAAGTTAGGTTCAGGAAAACTGATGATCAATGTCAACAGATAAATGAAAATGTGCTATAAGGTATCTGGCAGAGACTTTTAAACAAGGTGATGGGAATGACTTATGGTTTATTGCTGTTTAAAGACAATCTTCCCACAGGAAGCAATATTTCCATAAATATAGTCACAGTTTTTTTTTAGGTTGAGGTGGCACTCGAAGATCTGGGTTAAGAAACAAGGTTTCCTAGATGATAAAAGGAAATATCACTACAGAGAGTTAAATATAGAACGTCAGTTTAATTTGTTGATCAAGATATCATAATTGAATACTGGAACTTTTCTCGTGTATGTGTATGTATGTGTGTGTGTGTGTGTGTGTGTGTGTGTGTGTGTGTGTGTATATATATATATATATATATATATATATATATATATATATATTAGAAAGGTAGCTGCACTCACGGCCTTCCATAAAATCAGGTCTTTATTGAGTCAAGATTAAAATAGACTGAAAAATTAAGGGAAAAAAGGTGTGAACCATTAAGTAGGTGAACCCTTCTAAAGGTGAGTAACCCAATAAAACGTAACTTTTAATAAGTATAGTATAAATTGTGTAGCTAAATTGTAATAAAATAGGATCAACGTTTCAGTACTTTCCCATGACTTTCATCAGGATGCATCTACCTCACCAGACAAGACCCAAAGTGCAAACTTAGGAAGGAGGCCTCTGAGACAATCTAGCACATAGCAGCTGGGTGCAAGATATTAGCAGGAACAGCATACACCAGCAGGTACAACCAAGTTGCTGGAATTATGTACGGAAATGTCTTCACAGATCATGGGCTTGGACCTGTCCAGATGGGAGATACCACAAAGGGTAGTTGAGAATGACAGGGCTAAGATCCTGGGGGGCTTTCAGATCCAAAGAGAAGGAAAGTAGTGGCCAACTAACCTAACATCATGGTGATGGATGTGGCAATACCCAGTGACTATAACATCAGGAAGAAAGAACATGAGATGATGGACAAATACAGAGGACTAAAAGATGAGTTAGAAAGGAGGTGGATATATAAACCGCTGAGCTAAACAACCAGGAAATAACAGGACCGACTGTCTGCCAACCAGGAGATTGTAATTAGGCTCATTGATAAAAGTGTCAATTTCAAACTGAAATTTGCACTCTCTATAAAATGGGGAAAAAAGAGGACATTCAAAACATTTTACCAATTAAAGTGTTTTAGGCGTCTGGTGTGTTCTTTTAATGGGGTCATTCCTGTGATTGGCTCCTTGGGTGACTGGTCAGCCTGGGAGCCAATTATGCTTTACTGCTGGACTGCCTCATTATAAGAGGCCAGCAAAAGGCAATTGACAGATGATTCCAGCATGCACTGTATCAGCTGGCAATTACGCCATGTCACGCTATCACAGCAGTCCAATGGCCCGTTGAATGTGTAACTGGACAGCCTCAGGAGTGAAGCATCCAGCAATAGCAATATTGCCACGATCACAGTTATTGCAGCAATATTAGAATAATTTATAGCCAGTCCATAAGTTGTACAAGCCTAGCAGGAAGTATTTAATCTACAGCTTCACACCACATACAGACCCAGTCAGAAAGGGGCCAAACTATTTTATTTTGTATTGAGCAACAATTGTAGATCTCCTTTATATATTTCTAGATTTTACCAGGTTTAGCCTTTAAATTAAATGGTGGTTAGCAGAGTCTTCCCTTCCAGGAACACATGACAGTAACATGAGAACAATACACCTCCTGGTGGCTTCCATGGTTCTTCCTTAGTTTGCAAGTCCAAAATGGCACTACACATGTGCTGTATTATCATTGTATTTCATTGACATAGACCTGGTCCTACCTCTTATGGAGCAGAGTAGCCCCTTACCTAGTTTATAAAATTATTGTGACGGAAGCTTGCTCTGCACATACTTGCTATAGCTGTGACTGTGCTAATAATATTGAGAACTATTGTGTGATCACTCCACAATTAAGGAGGGGGCAGGCTGTTATTGTGTTGAGAATTAGCAGAGAATTACAGTAGTATGATTTCTGTATTTGCCTTATGCAAGTTTCAGAGGAGGAGCAGTGCCTAATTCAGAGCTGCTGCAATATATATATGTTACTATGGTAATGTTGATCCTATTATCTCCTGCAAGCATATCCTACCCCCCTACTCCCCCTTCCTCACACTACTGTCTGCTCCCAAAGCAGGATAGAAGCTTTAAATTCAAGTTAAAATCATCCAATATATATTTATTTTATATTGAACTTATAAAGATAGCTGTGCTTATTCATTTTATCCAATGTAATCTTGTTTGTAAATGCCTATTGATAACCAAGAGATAGTGAAAATTCATACCCAACACATACTGTCTTTCAGTGCAGAGCACAGAACTCCCATTTACGTAGGGATATATTTATTCTACTCTGAAATTGATCAATCCCATGATGCACATTGTCAGTCAGACCATGCAGTATCTTTTTTATTGCAGTGTTAAGTCACACAATTAGTCATACAATACAGCTTGCTTCTATCTGTCTGTCTATCCACACAACACACACATATTTCTACAATAATTTTCTTATAATATATGTTTTATTATTCAACTAGTTTTTGGATTATTATGAATTCTATATTTTGTACACTTATGCCCTGGCCGCAGAAAAAAATAATTATTTACAAAATTCATAACTATCAACGTCTAATATAACCAGACTTGTGCATGGCTAAAAAATGTGTTTGGCCAAAACACTTTGTCTGGTTTGGAGTGACAGAATATCATGCATGTGGTGGTTCAGCTCATCAGAATTTGGTCTACTGAAAAATAGTTGGCAAAACTAAATATAAATATTATGTATATATTTTGCAGTACACTGATCGGCACATTTTCCAAAGGAGTAATGGTGCCATATCGAGTACCGCTCACTGTAGAAGTAATAGCGCTTAGAGTGCTACTTTAAGAAATTAAATTCATGTATGAATATGAAAATGCTAACTTTTATAAATAAACACAATTAACACTAAATTAATTAAACTTTTATGCCATTTAATGCAATCTACAGAGAATGTAAAACTAGATTTATAAGCAAAAATAAAAAGTATGGAGATGTTGAAAAGAGGATGACTAATAACAGGAAACATAGGTTCTGTATGTTGTAGAATTTTAACTTGCGGGGAAAACAAATCTTTTTTTTTTTTAATTTACCGTAACTCTATTTATTGCCAAGTTAGGACTCCATTCTGGTATTTCTGGTATTAGTGAAAATGTCAATGTCTTATCTGGATATGAGTTTATGATATCTACACTCTCCAGTAACTCTCGGTGGGAAAAAGCTTCAGCACTAAGGGGTCTCTCTTGACATTTAAAATGCGTCACACTGCTGATTGCTACTTTTCTATAAGCCCACATAATTGACTTGTCTAGGAAGCAGAACTTGCAGCCACAGGGAGAAAAACGGCACTGTAGATAACAATGTTCAGAAGCAGAAGGAGGCGATGGTAATCATTATTATTCAGGCAGCTTTCTAATACACCTTGCAATCAAAGTCAAATGAACAACAAAGCTGACTTCCCCTATCTTCCTAGCTGTGTGTCTACGAGCTTGCCAGACCATGTGATGCCTTTTTAATTTTCTCATAACATACAGTGACTTATGAATCAAAGGCTGAGTTAATCATGTTATTATTGTAGCAGTATGAAATGTCCAGTGGTACGGAATAGAGCTGGAGATGAGCGTTTTTGATTATAAAATGAATGAGGCCATTTGACTACCATGTTTTAGGTTTTATCTTTTAGCATTCTTATTCAACAACTGTCAAGGCTACTGGATATTAGATGTCATCTTCCCAATAACAGAGCCTGCACCCCTATTTTTGTACTATAAACGTTCTGATTTATGTGGATATCCTCAGTCAGCTGACAACTAGAAGGTTGTGGCAAATTCGCATCAGAGAGAGAATGACTTTTGGAACAGTTAGAACACTGGCACATGCACAGAGTCGTAACTAGAAACCACAGGGACCCGGTGCAAAAATTGCCCTGGCCCCTCCCCCCCCATGTCTACCCCGCATGTCCCCGCCCCCCACACACGTCCTTGCCATCCCACACATGCAGAGAAACAGATACACATGCATGCACACGCACAGACATACACATACTGGCACATATACATGTAGACACACATACACACACACACATACAGGCCCACATACATGTAGACACACACATACAAACACAGACACTCATACACACAGACACACAAACACACACATACACACAGAGACCCATACACACACACGCACAGAGACATATGCATACACACACAAATGTAGACACACACACATACATACACACAGACACATACATACATGCAGGCATACAAACACACACACAGACACATACATACAAACACACTCCCACTCTGACTCCCTCCTATCTTCCTCCCACGTGGGCTCTGGGGCAGTCACTTCCTCCCTGATGTCATCAAAGGGGGCCCGGTTGCGTTGTTAAAACACTGCAGCGCTGACCGGGACCCCTGGAAATTAATTTCAATCGGGTGTCGCTAACAGCATGGGCCACCAGATGGGCCCCTTAACGTGCGGCCCCAGTGGTTATACTGCATAGGCTGGGGCCGCAACACATGGCCGTTGGGCACCCAGTTGCAGGGGTCCAAAGGGCGGCCGGCCACCCTAGAGTGACGGGCCTGGTCGCAGCTGCGGCACCTGTGACCGGAGTAGTTCCGCCACTGCACGTGCACATGTCCTGCTCATGGAAACATTCATCACACCTGCCAAAGAACACAAGTCCCTCTCTTTCTCTGAAACCATGCTTAAAATAATAGTAATGGTTAACATAACAATACAACCATAACAATAAGCAGTGTCTGCATTGTCACAAGAACTTTACATTCAGAAACTGGTGAGAGATTGTTTGGGAAGTAAAATACCTGAAAGTTACAAACTGGTAGTGATACGTAGTTCCAATACCATGGAAACCAGTGGAATCAAAAGAAACAAATCCAACAAACACATTGTGATTGCCCATAGTGATTACCCACTTTTAGCATTTTGCTCCCCTTTTATGTTAGCAACGTTTTTGTAAAGATTATGAAGACATTAAGTACTACCATACAGATAACAAATTTTGATAGCCTTCAGAATGGTACTTATATACATATGTTCTCCTAAATCTGTGGGTTGATTTTCAGTACCAATGCAATAAATTAGAAGTACAAATTGTGACAAAATGTGGTCAATTACAAGTTATTTCCCACAAGTCACCACCATGTGGCTAGGAGCTTAAGATGGCGTTAAACCTAAGCATGGCGATTGGAGGGAAACACTACACTACTAAATACATCTCCTTCCCCTATCTTACCCTGGGCATGCAGACAGAAATAAAAAGACTACACCAGTCCCAGTTCCACTTTAATATAAATTAATCAGAACTGCAGTAGTAATACATTTAGTTGTCCATTGTATAGGAAGAGGGTAAATTTTTCAAAGGACAGTAAGGAAAGGCAATGTTCAGTTCTCCAGTGGGTGCTATGATGGAGCAGTACAAAAGTTCTAGAAGCTTAAAAAAAAAACGTTTATACTATCAGAACATAATTAGTTCTGTTGAAGGGTTGTAGTTCATTAGTAGTTTAAGGGTGTGACTAATGAATATAATATATATAATACTAGAGAGGCCATATTTTATAGTTCAATCATTTTCAAAGGATATTTCACAACCTTACTACAATACAGACATAGTTCTAGTACCTAACCTTTTGCGATAGCCCCTCATTTCTCCTCCTCCTGGATTTATCTTGGTTCACTGCTTTAGGATGTAAATGTTGATTTAACCCCTTAAGGACCAAACATCTGGAATAAAAGGGAATCATGACATGTCACACATGTCATGTGTCCTTAAGGGGTTAAGGAGCTATATTTAGCAGTGCGCATCCTGTCTACATGCAACAGAGAAATAATATTGTCGTCTGACATTATTAATTTGCACATTACTGGGAGATCTTCAACATCTGACGGCCACAACATAATTCACACGCACAGATCCTGTGCTGTGATTTCATACAGACAGATGAGTTATTTTGTTATGTCTTTCCTCTTCAGAGCATGCATAGAAAGCAATAAGAAATGTCTTATTCATTTATTTATAAATAAAAGACCAAATAAAGAGGTTAGCACAGTGGTTCCCAAACGTTTTAAGTTCAAGGCAACCATAATATTTCAATCTTTTTCCAAGGCACCCCAAGTTAAAATAATTTTCTAGGTTGTTTATATATGTACAGCGCAGCGGCATATACTGGGTCTCTGTTTGGAAGAAATGCTTGCCATTCAAGTGCAGATCCAGAACCTAGTCTCGGGAGGTGCACTGGTAGATTATTTAAATAAACAATCGAGGCACAATAACCACTACAGCACTTTGTAGTTGTCATGATGACAGTAGTGCCCTCCCACAGTAAGAAGTCAAACTGTTTAAGAACAGTTTGACATTTTACCTGGGACCTGCCAGGATAGGGGGTGTAGTATGGGATAGGGGCAGTAGTGTGTCTGAGGGGTTCAATATGTGTGTGTCTGAGGAGTGCAATATGTGTGTGTGTGTGTGGGGGGGTGCAGTGTGTTTGTGAAGGATGTAATGTGTGTGTGAGGGGTGCAGTATGTGTGTATGTGGGGGAAAGTTGTATAAGGGGTACAGTGTGTTGGGTGCAGTGTGTGTGTGTGTATGGGGGGCAGGCTGTGTGAGGAGGGTACAGTGTGTGTGTGGGGAGCTGTGTCTGTGGGGCAGTGTATGAGGAGTACAGTGTGTGTGAGGGGTACTGTTTGTGTGTATGGATGGGTAGTGTGTGTGTATGGGGGAATAATGTGTGTGTGTGTTTATGGGGGGGTAATTGTGTGTATGGGGGAGTTATTCTGGGTCTGTGGGGGTAGGAGGACAGATAAATATATACTTTAAAAAAATTATTTTAATTAATTTGCCTGGGAGGGGGTAACAGTACTAATCCCTGATAGTCTGGCAGAGAGGCCCTGGTGACCCAGTGGTGAGAGTGAACTCTAGCAGTCTCAAGAGCTGCTAGAGTTTACTTTTGCAAGATTTTGAGCGTTGCCGTGATAACCGTGGCATTGCTCCGAGCTCGCGAGAAGAGAACCCGTTGGAGCTCCATGTTAGAGCCCGTCTGGGTCCTGTCTCCCTCCCTCTCTCTCTCCGTTACCTGCCGGCTACAGCATTACACTGCTAGCGGGCCAGAGAGGGAGATATCTGATATTCTTTTGTTGAGTTATCGGAAGGGATAATTCATTATACCGTAACTTAGCATAACATATAATTTAGTTTTGTTTGATAAACTTGACAAATTTGTCCAGAAATATTAATATGAATAATTACATATTATTCGTTTAAAATCCATTTCAGGATTGTCACAACTGGATTAAAAAAAAATCCCATTCTACGAACAGTGAAACATATGATCTTAAAAGCTACATCAGAGTTTCAGTTGGGAGGGATATTGGTCACCCCTATCCCGCTAGTTACAACTAGTTGCCATAGTGACAGCAACCCTGTAGCACTACAGAAACCCACCGAATAATGAGTAGTATTTCTGTTAATTATATAGCGATATAAATTATATATTATCATATATTAATAGCAATCACTGCAATTTTATAAGATAATCATTTGCATTTCTAATGCATGGTAGGAGAAATATTTTAATCAAACAGGGTCTTCCTATTTCTTTTCTTATTTCAAGACGTGATGGACTTTAAATTGCACCTGTGCAGTCATCTATAAATCATGGATCAAAAAGTCAAATGGCAATCCGAATGATAGGTAAATTACATCTAAAGTAGGTCACAATCTAATTTTTCGACTTCAAGGCAGCATAAGATGAAGTGGATTCCCAAGGTCGTAGAGATTTTCATCTCTTACTGTACCTCTCCATGATTATAAATAGAGCATTTGGAAAGTAAACAAAGTAGACAATTTTCAAAGAATTCTGAAAGACTCCCGTTGTTTCACAGTAGAGACAAAGATTGAATCAGTATAGCATAGACATTTTGGTGAAAGATCATTTACATATTATTAACACTGACAGGTTTAGAAATCCATGAAGAAAATGAAGACAAAAACTGTTTATCAATGCTAGCCAGAAGCCACTCTGCCATTCCGCTTATGATCCCATTAACAGGAAGCATATCAACAAACACCAACTGGATTGAAGAGATTCAAAAGCCAGATTGCGGCGTTCTTTAAAGACTCGTTTCTTTATATTGAAGTTAACAAGAAAGTCAGGAATGCGTTTGCATTATATTAGCGGTTTTAATTTTTTTATTTTTTTTCATCTATCAGAAAATGGTTTCTTTCTGGGTTGTTGGAGAATATAATATATGTGTAAACTAATTATTTCATTATAAAAGTCTAACTTTCTAGACAAAAATGAGTTGGAATACAGACATTTGTGCACATTTTATGAATGCATGAGTAGAGAAACATTTAAAAATCGAAGCTTTAAATTAGCAGCAACTTGTGCATAATAGCAGAATATATTTGATGGAAACAACTAGGTTTTACTTTTACAAATATACATTTCTTACAGGAACACAATAGACTAGAATTCGTTAATATACCCAGAACACCATTTTAAAATAACAAACTTTTTTTTGTTTTTAATCCAGCCAGTTTATCTAGACACGGAGTCTGTCCATTAGTTTAGTCTTTTAAAGTAGTCATGTATCAATAAATAGGATCTTCTGATACCCTATATGTGTACATAACACAATATTTATTAGGAAGAAATGTTAAAAAATGAGGCAAAATGTGGCATTCTGATTTCAACTTTTATAGTAGTCACATAATCGAAAACTGATAAACAAACGTATATATTTGTAAAAAGTACATCATGGAGCTATGTAATTAAGAGCATTTTGATACTTTTCATTTAACCATTTTATCACAAACTTAGGTCAAATTAGTTAATTAGTGATGTCCCGAACGGTTCGCGAACGGTTCGCCATGGACTCATCATTGAGTAAACTTTGACCCTGTACCTCACAGTCAGCATACACATTCCAGCCAATCAGCAGCAGACCCTCCCTCCCACCCTCCCACCTCCTGGACAGCATCCGTTTTACATTCATTGTGAAGCTGCATTCTTAGTGAGCTGTCCAGGAGGTGGGAGAGTCTGGGAGGGAGGGTCTACTGCTGATTGGCTGGAATGTGTCTGCTGACTGTGAGGTACAGGGTCAAAGTTTACTCAATGATGAGTCCGTGGCGAACCATTCGTGGCGAACCATTCGCGAACCGTTCGGCGAACCGTTCGGGACATCACTATAGTTAATGTTTGTGTTTTATTTCATACGTGGTTTATTTTGAGGGAATTCACAGACCATGCATGTACCAATACTGCAAACACCCCATATTTGTATTCTGCTACTGTTCTTGAGTATAATGATACCCTCATGTATACATTTTCCACTAATCCTGCTCTAAATCAAACCCTTAATCAAACCACTAATCAACCCATAATCCAACCCACAATTTAACCCTTAATCCAATCATGATCTTCCTAACTCTAACCCAACCCATAATTCTATTCATAATCTAACCCTAATCCTACCTGCATCATCATCATTGTTTTGCATGGTATACATAAAATTTGTTTGAAGATACAGAAGTTAGAAAGCATACCCAATGGTGACAAAGTAATGACTTAATTTTACACAAAATACATAAACAGGGAACAATGTACACACAAAAAGATTTGCATTCTTCAAATCTACTTAAAATCATGGAATTTGACAACACTTCTACCCATACTGTGTTAATCCTCCTCGATGTCAAAATACTGCAATGTTACCTTTATGTGCATGCACATTGTCCAACTGGCAGTGTGCCCTGTATTGTTTTTATTTCAGTTTGAGATTTACTGTAATGTACATGCATGACAAATAGTTCCTGTCTGCCACACCACTATTCATTGTTTAATACACTGCAAGACAATCTAAATACACAAAACAATAATAACAATACTTTATCACAGTAAGGTCAACAGTAACATTTACTGAGATTAATTAATACTGCGAAATTTCAGGCATGTCACCTTTCTCTTCTTGGAAGAGATAAAAGAAAAGAAGAGGAGTAGTACCTGTTGCCCTTTGTTGTTTACAGTTATAGTAAGACCTGCTTCATGTAGCGTGATTGCACTGGAATTTTCTAGAATGTTAGCAATGTCAAACAAAGTTATGTAATTTTTAGAGTAAAAGACAACACGTAGCAGGAAATAAAACACTTTAAACGTGACCTGTGCGAAGTGTGTTTGTAAATGTACTTACTGAAAATCAGTGATACCGGTAATGATTCATAAACATCTCAGTGAATTAAACAAAAAATCAAAACAGTGCACATTGAGAATAATTCCAGCTCTAAACTAAAACATGAATTGTCAGTGTGATGGAGCTCCTTTACTCCGACCGAGTACCTCAGCGCAGTTCACTACCTAGTTGCCACACGGGATTCAGGAGCACTTCAGCCACAATCGCTGAAGCTTGAGTGGCGTCTCTCCGGAGCTCTTCCACCCGACCAGGCTGCAGCTCTCACCTTCCTGGCAGGTATCGTTCCCTCTTTATTTATGTATTTCAAAAACGGAAGCACCACCATCTTAGTGGTGGCTAGATGCTTCCCGGAATGACCAAATGTGGGTATTCAATTACCATTTCCTGCTGCTACACCTGTCTCCAATATGGTAAATTGGAGGTATATATAGGTGGGTCAGCAAATGGGAGGATATACTGCACTTGAAAAAGACCCTGGAGGGTCGAAACGTGTTGTGCTAGCTGCTGTGTTAGCAATTTCTGTTTTTATTATTTTATACCAAATAAATGTTTATTTTAATACTTCACCTTACCTGGTTCCTGTGTTCCCGCTAAGAAAAACCTGTTACAAACATCTAAGAGGAGGATCAGACCCAGTGTATCCCTTGATGGATGAAATACCTTTACAGTCCAGAGCCTAACCTATGTGGCTCTGGAAAATGTGAGTGAACCTCTTTTATTCTGCTCAAATTGTAAATAGGTTTCAACAGTATACACTATGTTGTTTTCTTGTATATATTATATATAGGGTCCACAGTTACTGTCTGTTGCTGAAAATAGGACCTATACAAGTTTTTAAAGGTAAAATATTCCACTGTTTGTGTGCTTTCACCTTTTTTTGTTCACTATATCGTTCTCTCTGCCTATTCCTCTGCAGCTATACTTCCAAGAAAGTATCCACACATCCGCCTATAATGTTGTAGAATATTGCATATTCTATGTTTCTATTGATTATTTATGGATGTCTTGATTGACATAAATAACTGATGGTATCAATAAGTCACAAGGTTATCTTGTATGAGAACTCTGGAATGTGGATTGGGAGTCTTGTCCTTACATGGCTAGAGTTATACTCTGATGTCAGTATGGGCACAGCTTTATAGTAATTGAGCAAAGGGACATGAGGTCTCTCTCTCTCTCTCTCTCGGCTCTTTTTCCTGTACATGTAACGATGTGACTCTCCCTTCAGAAGTCCAGTAATTACCACCGGCTTTGAACATGTAACATCCTTTGTTGTTTTATTATGTATCCGTAACTCTAAGAATAAACCTGAAGAAACCGTAAGTCAGATTGTGTTTTAGTACTTTTCAGTAATATAGACGTATATTAATGTAGCGAGCCTTTGACCCAAGACTATATATACAAACGAGGTATATGTCAATCAACTGGAAAAAGACACAGAAGAATAGAGAGAAGAAGCAGAAAATTATTACAAATGTGATGGCTACTGTCTTTACAAAAGCAGCTCTCATGCCTATTTTTTTTTTAAATATCTCAGGCTACATGGACCATACACCCAGCCAACAGGTCCAAAGACTCTGTAACTAGTATTCCTGAACAAATCCAAATCCAAATCTGATAGTGTCAGAAAATGACTGCAGGTTACCACGCAATGCACCTGTCAAAGTGCGTACACTGGGCTAGTGAGGCAGATCTTTCTTGCTGTGTTTTTTTTTTTTTTCAAACCTGTTATCTACAAATTGACAGATTCACCTTAGGTAGGTAAAGATTCAATACGTACAGTTTGTACTGCCTAATTAACAATCCGTTTGTAAATTTAAATAAATAGATGTAGTTACTCTTCCCCTTTAGGGTAACTCTAAGGGCAGTTGCTATGCCTCATGTGACCTGATTTGCATTCTACAATTCCTAACGTGCATGAAATTTTAAAGTGACATTAAAACATTTTTTTTGTGAGGACAGGAATGTCCTTAGGTCACAGGCAGTAATAAAAGTTCCTCTTTCATTTTATTAATTTAGTTTTTATAAACTTGTTCTTTGGTCTCACCTTCCCATGTTTAACATGGGTTTTCCAGAGAAAGTTCAGCCTCTCTTTCTCTGATGGGTCTAGTAAACAGCCTGCCAGGGCAGGACTTACTAGATCAGGTTTCTGAATATCTTAGAAACTGCAGCATGGGATAATGAAAATCAAGTGTTATCTAACTCATTCTGCAGCTGGTAAGGCTAAGCCTATATCCACTGCTTGGTTGCAAATCTCACTGAAGAGAGCTGTTGTGGAGGCCATCTCCTACTTCTGTTTCATTATATGGGTGCTTTGAGAGTTGTTGCAACTCACTCACTCTTATGGTGGTTAGAAGTTCCCATAAGAAATCTCCTCAAAGGGAACCAAAGGAGTGGGAGGCTTAGGCCAGCTGAAGTGTCTTCTGAATCAAGTTTGGAACGTGAGGTACTGTATGGCTTTTTTGAGGAAGACAAAGAGGTGGAATATTTCAAGAAATCCATTGATTCCAGATCTATTGATAAATTGATTGTTGCAGTAAGAGACACCCTTAAGATCCTGAAAGAGAGAGCAGAAATAAAGATTCAGACATCCAAAAGCAATAAAACGTATTTTTCCCTTCGTACTACTATTAAGGAGCTCATCCTTAATGAGTGGTCAATACCAGAAAAGAGGTTATCTCTTAAGGGAAAATTGCCTAGAGTATGTCTCTTCGATTCTAAAGAAAGTAGGAATTGAAATACAATTTAAAAAATTGATGCAGCAGTCATCAGATTAGCCAAGAAGACTTGTTGCCAATAGACAGAATAGTAGAGACGTACTGGATACCGCACTCACCAAGTAACCCAGGTGCTCTCAAGCCAGGGCTGGCCAGGCCTCCCTTCCAAGATGTGCAGAATAAATAATGATTCAGGCACTCCAGGTTAACAAAAATAGCAGATTTATTAGGGCAAAAACAGCAATGTTTCGACCCTACCGGGTCTTTATCAAGCTTGATAAAGACCCTGTAGGGTCCAAACGTAGCTTTTTTTGAGAAGAGACGCGATTTGAGCCATGTTAAAGCCTATCTAGCTTTAGGATCAGATCTCCATCCGGCAGTAGCTAATGTTATAGTTACCAGAGCCTTGAAAGAAGTCTGGATATATCACTTTGAAGAGGATATTGTAAGTGGTGTTAAAAGAGAAAACCAGGTGGAGTCTTTGAAAGCGTTCCATCTAGCTGCAGATTTCTGCTCTGAAGCATCTCCAGACCTTACAAAAATGGTGGCAAGATGGGTGACTCCTTCTATGGCAGTCAGACGAACCCTATGGCTTCATTCTTGGGGGGCAGATTATGTCCATGTGTCCTTCCATCACAAGGAGACCATGGCAAGACAGCACACACAAGAGGTAATTCTAGGTCTAAAAAATCATGGATAGATAATAAACATGGGGAAAAGCATTCTAGCTCCCTCAAATTCCTTAGTGTTCATGTAGGCCAACATAGACACATTTGCAGCCTCTATAAATCTGAAAGCAGAAAGGAAGGATTGAATAAGGGACATGATAAAAGCCATTCTTACCACCTTAGCTACATCAGCATGGGACTTCATGAGTCTAATAGGATTGATCAAGTCCACCATATGACTACTCACATGGGCACACTCACTCACAGTTCTTTCTGTCTGAAGTCCACAGAAAAGATACAGATTGGAATAAAAATATTTGGTTACCTCTGGAACTCAAACTTTGTTTGAAATTATGTCTGAATGAAAAAGATTTGAACAAGGAATATCCCCTGAAAGATCCACAATGGCTCTCTATCACCACAGATGGCAGCTCAAAAGAACGGACAGCCCACTGCAGGGAATTTATGGAGCAAGGAGAATGGCCACATGAACTCAAAACACTAAATTTTGCAGTACTATTCAAAGCTCTTCTGAGTTTTGCTCCTCTTCTAAGAGGACATTGGATTTTGGTGTTTGCACAACAACATCTGGATGGCTTGAAAGCAGTATACCTTCACAGGAAAGAGAATATTCTTGCAGACTTTCTCAGCATATCACAATTGGATTCAGGGGAATGGAGGCTGAATATGGATATATTTCAGCAGATCACGAGAAGTGGGGTATGCCTCAAGTGGACTTGATGATGACATACAAGAATATTTAAGTTCCTGGTGGACATTTCATCAAGCAGAGGCCCAGGATGCTCTCACAAACAAGTTGAACTGTGAATTCGGATATGTATTTACATCTCTAACGCAAATTAAAAAAAAAAAAAAAACTCTTTGGAAGATCTGGATGGAGGATATTAGATTCATTGCTATAATTCCTTACTGGCCAAGAAGGCTTTCCTCTATTAATGAGATTCACACTGGATGAGTCATGGATACTTCCCCCTTCATGAAATTTGTTATTTCATGAGCCGGCTGTTCATCCTTCTCGTCAAGACCTGAACCTTGCGGCCTAACTTTTGAAAAAAACCTCATTGATTTGTTTTGGTATTTCTTCAGCAGTAACACATACCCTTTTGAAAGCCAGAAAATGATCCACTTTGTTTACCATAGAATATGAAATATATTTAAAGATTGGTCTGATTCTCATAATAGAGATTTCCTATATTTTCAATGCACAGACATCTTGGATTTCCACCAGGATGGTTTCGATAAGAGTCTAAGCCAATTTTCCCTGAAAGTTCAAATCTCAGCATTATCTGCCTTGACTAATTTAACATGTGCCTAGGACACAATAGCAGGAAGATTTCCCAGCACCGTCCTTCGTATAAGACCTCCAGTTAAACATTTATCTCCGCCATGGGATTTAACATTGATTTTCAAGGCTTTGATTGAGAATCCCTTTGAACCTATGGATGTGATTCAGGACTTTCTACTCACATTAAAGACACTGTTCTTAGTTGCCATAGCTTAAGGTTGGTGTATTTTCTGAACTCCATGCCCTTTCACAGAAGAACCGTATATGGTGATATATCAGGATTGGGTTACTCTCCATCCATCTCCAGAATTCCTTCCACAAATGGTAAACTAATTCCATATTTTGCAGGATATATCTCTTCCTTCTTTCCCATCCTGCTTTTCCTGAAGATCTATAATAAAGTCAAAATTGCAAAGTCAAGAACACAAGTCAATGTCAGGCATTCCAGAGGTACACAAAACAGTAAGGCAAGTCAAGTTAGAAAGTAAAGAAAATGAGAGAGGTCAAACTGGGCCGGGTCAATAATGCGAAATCACTATCAATATAGAAACGTGCTCTCGGAAAGGAAAAACCATGTTAGGGCACAGACTGATCAGAAGAAGGGAAATATATAGGGTGTATTAAAATACCTTTGGACAGCATATTCACAACGGCACCAAATTACACAGGTGTTTCCTGGATTATGGTATAAGTGACTTTTGCTATAATAGGATAAATATTTGCAGTGTCCTGTTTCTTTAAATATGTCTTTAAAGAAACCATGGCAGCCATATGGCCTCTTTGGTATGCTCTGCACCTTGAGTTGCGTTTCCTCAACCTATAGCATTATGTGGCATTCTGGGAAAGTGAAGACCAGCGTGCAGCGTTCTCCTGAATCTGAAAATGCAAGAGAGAAAATGCAGCATCTTCCTAAGTCTGTGAATGCTGCCTGGCACACAGATGTATGATCATATTTAAAAAAGACATTCCCAAAACTAAAATACTGTTTTATCATCCAGTTTTCTACATTCTACAGTTTTCTACATATTTTACAAGGATTTTTTTTGTTTGCGAGGTGTAGTTTTATAATTGGTTGCTAAAAGACAGTAGGACAAGTGGTTGTACTCTGACTTAACTGTTATGTAATCTATGAAAAGTGAGGGTAATTGTGGTTAAAAAGAGGTGAAATACCAAAGGATTAATTATGCCAGAAAAAAGTTTAGGGAATTGAAGGTGACATCTCAAAAAGAAAGTAACATAGATCTAGGGTATATGAGCATAATTGTTTTAATTTTGAGTAAAATATCAGTGAAAATAGTAGACATGTGCAATTCGTTTTGTTCTACATACGGACAAATTTCGTGCAATTTGGACATTTGGATGCTTACAAATGTCCAAAGTTCGATTTGCTGAAGTGCCTAACCTAACAGAGTTGCAGAAGTTCCGAATTGCCAAAGTTCCGAAGTGCTCTGGATTTCTGAAAAGTGGCAAAACAAGTGGTAAGGGTTAGAGTTAGGGTTTTGGGGCAAAGCAAGTGTGGCAGACTGCTTGGCACCCCGACTGGGTACCTCCACCAAACACGCTTCCTAGTGCTCACCAAGTACTATAAGCACCGCACCAGAAACCACTGTAGCCCCCTTAGCTGCCACAGCTTGGCTGGGATCTTGCCAACCCTTCCCACCCTGGGTCAACACCTACATCCAGCTACCAATGGGAAGACCTCTCCTCCAAGAGAGTATAGCAGGTATAGTAATCCAAAGAGCAGTAGAGCAATCCCACCCACACATGAGCCAAGGATTAATGCTGGGAAGTAGTCTGTTTAATGGCAAAACAGTCACAGAATTTATACAAGTTCCAAACTCCTCTTCAAACTCCTCTTCTGTGCCTAAGAGATAATTGAGTCAGGAACTGTACTAACTCACTTATCTCAGTTATTAGAACACTGCAGTTAGAATCGTTAAGAGGTGATGATCCATGGTTCGTGCACCTGTTTGTTTCCCGAACAGCATAGGAAAATGGCACGAACTAAGCCTCTTATGGCTTTTTGCAGGGCCCATAGTCTTTAGGCAGGTGTCTAGCCAGGTTCTGATCACCACCCAACTACCGAAGTGCCGAACTGAACCTAATTTCATTGGTCAGAATTGCCGAAGCAGATTCATTTTTTTACTTACCCGAATTTCCAAACCAAACTGAATTTTTTTGCCCATGCACATACCTAGAAAATAGCCATGCTCTGTAAAAACAACTGAATTGAGGCTTATGTTTTTGGTTGTTTATGTCCAACTATATATCTATGTTTTTGTATTAGATAAATATTTATGGTTGGTTGGTGTTGAATGATAGTGAACTTTTTGTGTGATATTTATTGAAGGGACTTCCTTGCTCCAAACTTAGCTACTGATGGTTTTTAATGATTGAAGCATCTAGCTCTACTTTTCTTGTAGCAAATAGGGATACCCTACTGTTTTCAAAAATCTATTTCTTTCTTAAGGCTAAAAAAAACTATAAAAGAAAACCATTTTGTACAAATTGTATCTGAAGAAAAACATATTATTGTTTACCTTTCTGTGAAAGCTCCAGTATTTTGTCATTTACTTTTTTTTGGAAGCAATTCCTGCCCTTCCTTTCTCTGTTTGCTCTCAACTGCTGAATGTCCTTTGTGTTGGCATGAATAGGAAAACTAACAACAAGAAAGAAAATAGAAACTATAGAAAAACACTGTTATAATTTTATCATTTTGTGACTCACACATTGGTGAACCACCAATGAAAAACAAACACAACAAAAAACAACAACAAAATCCCGAAAATACTAATTGTAATTCAAAACATTAAACCAATCAAGGGCATCTTACAGACCTGCAATGCAAAGAACCAAATGTATTCATGTTTCAGTCAAGCCATATTAAAATTGTAAATAGGGAACAAACTTAAAAATATATATGAAAAATCCCTGTATTTTTTCAGTGTACATATTCATACACTCCTGGGTAAAACCCAAATATCTAAACAATGCATCTGACTTCTTATTCCTTTATAAAAATGAAGTATAGTCATTACTACATAGCAAATACATCTATATATGTATATAAACTGAGCTTGACATTACAAAGAGAGACATTCAGGCCAGATCTTCATTTCCCATAGAGAATGTGACAGAGAGAGTATATGTAATAAATATAACAACTACCTCCAAAACCCAAGTTAATATAAAGAATGAAAGGATGTGTTTGAACATATATACAATTCCTATTAGAATCACATTCCAGAATTTTCAGATAAAGAGAGCCATGTGACTTATTGATACCATCTGCCCTATACTCGCCAAGATGACCATGTGACTTATGCCATTGCCTAGTAAATGTAATGTTCTCCACTTTAACAATTGGACTGTTTCTGATTATATATACAATTAGTTACATTACAGAGAAAAAGAGCATCTAAATGTCTATTGTTTATAACGACTGTAACAATATATCTAACAGAGTCATTGAAAATGTATCATTATTTTATCCATAGTAGAGAAATTAAATACAAGAGGATGTTTGACTCAATAATTGACTGGTTTTCTACATAAACATTTATTTTTAAAATTGCCAAACATAGTAGGAGGTAGGAACACTAACTTGTAAACAGCTGAAATAAAATGGACTAAATCTCATTTTCATTGTCATTGCTGTTACCGGGCAAATATACCAGTTAAGATAAAAATAAAAATATATTTGTACTAGTTGCACTTTTCACTTTGAACTTGAGAAAGACTTGTTGTTAGGTCTAAACGTTGTTCAGATTGCAGTAGGGACCTCAATACATCTAGAGTGCTTTTTCATTTACTGATACGAGCTGGACCTTTTTAATTTTGTATAGGTAAGGGACTGAGAATAGTTTACAGTGGTACCCTAAATAACTTTTTATAATGATGAACTCCTGATTAACAGATAAACATTATTATTTATTAAACCCAACTTTAGACCCACATTCATTAAATACATTTCCACAAAGCATTACTATAATACAAGGCATTACAGACAGTAATTGTATATAGTGTGCTCAATGTGCAGAGACTCTTACTCTTATTCCCTTTCCCCATGGCTTCCAGAATGCAGCCATGAATTTTGACCCGCAAAGGTTGCTGTAGAGTGTGTGGGAAGGGGAGAGTATCACTTTTTCAGTTCCTTTGCAGATATGCAGAGTGACATAATTCAGCCTTAGCCGACAAATTTGTTTCTCAGTATCACAAACAGCATGAGAAAAAAAAAGGTGGTAAGATGGGGTTTTGGGCTAGAATGTGTTAGGATTGGATACATGATTGTACACATTATCAGGACTAAATGGGTTAAAACATTGCTGCAGTAGATTGTTCTAGGCACCAAAAATGACCATTCCTAAACGGTTTTCTGATTGATCTAAAAGAAAGTACAGAATTTGTGTTTGCACAAACAAGTTTCATCTGTAGTCTGTAATGGGTGGATAATGAGGAATTGTTGGCTGTAAGTCCAGGGAATGCAAGTATATTGATTTCAGCAGAAATAGGCACTCTTTAAGCTGACATTGTATCCTCGTTTGTATCCAATTTTAATTACACATTACTATGTATATAAAGATAGCAAGATCTATTTGTTTCTGAGGTTTCTTGTTAATGTACAGCAACATAAACGTACAAAAATATCAGAATGAATGATGTAAAGCAAAATGTAAAAAAAAAAAAAAAAGTTATAATTTTTAATTTGTGGGGTAATGGCTTCTTGATTAAAGGAGATATCGGACTGCCATTCTGGGGTCAAAAAGGACATTTGTCCTGTTTTTTTTCAAAACTGCAAGCGCTTCAGACTTGGTTTGTTGCCTTCTTTTGGCTCAACAGAAAAAACAGATGATAGAAACGCTGAACTTGATGGATGCACGTCTCTTTTCAGCCTACATAACTATGTAAGAAGTTAAAATGTTCTGAAACAGTTTGTCTTCTAACAGTTCGAACACCAGGGCACTTCTAGCACCATGAGTACAACATAGAGCTGTAGTGGTTATGGTCCTTTAAGTGCTCTTTTAAAGAAGCCAGTAAAGGAATTTACCTGTCTGATAAACTTCATCATTCTAGATATGTAATAATCACATATATCTGCCTTGACTTTTATACATCACACTTTGCACACATATATGTTGATATTTTTTTTAAATTTAATTTATATTCATATTCATTTGATTCTGACCTTTCCATATGCCTCTTTGGTGGCATAAAGCAAAAGGCATGATGTTTGTTTTCTAAGCCTTGGGCCATTATTTTCTTACTTTTATTCATTTTGAGCTACCAGAGCATTGTATTCCTTTGAAAGAATCAACTGTATAGAAAATCCCTTTTGAATATTTAAATTAGTTTACTCTGTATTGATGCGTTAAAGTGAATCTAAACAGGTCATTCTCTCCATTAATAAATTCAGAGTTACTGAACTGTGAAATGGCATGGTATAGTAAAATATAGAATATATTTCACATTGATTTAGATGTGGAAATGCTTAAGGTAACAATGCATTGCCCCCTATCTGTTGGTGCTGTTGGATTCAGAAATCTTTTATTTATTTTTTGTATTTTACTGCAAAATCTTGCTTTTAACTTGTTGAATTTGCAGCATTCAGTGCTGATACCATATTTAGTACATTTTAGTGTAATCTGATACCATTATTGGTATATTAAATATACAGCCATAGTAACAGGTAGCATCCTATTACCCTCCCTTGTGTTCTGTGAGATTTAACCCGTTAAGGACACATGACATGTGTGACATGTCATGATTCCCTTTTATTCCAGAAGTTTGGTCCTTAAGGGGTTAATGTGGACCTGTCCTCCACAAAAAAAGTTTGTTTCATGTAAATCACACATCTCAAATCACCTTTGATTTATTTTGAATTTTTGCACAATACACATACCCTAATTTTGTCTATATTTTGTGTATTTTTATACTTTTTGTTATAACACAAATGTAAGATTTATTGTATCTCATAGCTCTTCTTCCAAATGATCCAACAAGTCCCAGCAAGAATTCTGACACAACATTGATAATTGGCTAGTCCTCATGTCAATCACGTTGCCAGACCAGTTGATTGACCAATTGAGCCTGACCAATACCGAGTGAGAGAGACCAATTTAAAGACTATGACTATCATCCGCATTATTTTCCCTCTGAAGAGGCACTTGACTGGCATAACCTGCGCATCAGGGGCTCTTATACAACAAAGGTTTTGCTGTACTGTTGACTCACTATCATGTGGGATTCGACATTTTCATTTAACACGGCATTTGGTTGTACAGCCATTCTGATTCTGTTATTCAGGATATTTGTTTTTTTGTTAAACATTTCTTTTCACACAATTTTCTCCTTTTATTTGTATATTTTCTTCTTGTAGTGATGTAGATTACAGGTTTATGTATTGAGAGTGCTATTTATTTGTAAAGTGTCCTTGAAGGCACAGTTTAAAGGTTATCTACAGATGCACGGGTTAGCAGACAGGTGCCCTTGAAGGTAAAGGTACAGAAGGTACATAAGGTTTTTCTGACTTTTCTTGTTTAGTTATCAAGAGTATGGGGCTATATCAGTAATGTTACGACTGCATTCTTATTCCACCACCAAGGTGATGATAGGTATACTTACAACAATTTATTATTGTAAGTATGGGGCCCTTTTGAATTTACCAGATTATTTTATTACCGGCACTTTGAGATAATGATGGTATCTCACCTTTATACTTGAGCATCCATATGCTCTCGATAGAGAGTAGATACAACCATTTCCTTTCTTTTTTCTCTTCGGTTTTGGCTAAACTATTTGAGTGGCAATAGACTGTTCCATTATACACTCAAGTACCCCTCAGTGCCCATTTGCAGGTACTGTCCTTATTTTGTGTAGTAGTCTCTGCCTTAATACATTGTAACACCCGAACACACATTAGTTATAACATGGTTCTTGCACAAGAGGAATTTTTTACCAACCAATACTATTATCATTTGAATAATTGACGATATAGGAGTACTCTTAGTCTAGTCGTAGTTTGCGTTTTAGACCTAGCATACTAGCACTCCCTAATTTCTAGACATTTTCCTTTTTGATGTTATAAGTTTGATCCAAAAAGTTTTGTACATTGTACATTGCAGAATATCTTTTTTAAAATTTTTTTTTAATAATTCTTTATTTTATCATGCACGAAGAATACAAAGAGGCAGGAAATGCCACAACAGCTATTGCCAGCTTTTAGGTCAACATTGAAAGACTTTCATTTGGCATATCAAAATATTGCACATTTTATGTTATATTGTAGATTCATCAAGAATTGGATCAACATGTCAGTTATAAGATAAGGCAGACTAAATACTGATTCGGATTAACATACTGACTTTTTGTAAGATTAGAGGGTCACTAGCTTAATTAAGGTTTATCTTACTTGCGTGAGTTAAAAAATCAAAAAAGAAAAAGCATAACTAAACATAAGGTAAACAATCTAGGTAACTGCTTTTAGAAGGTAAATTACGATCATCTAACATTGCTCAATAGTGAGTGGATGTATATCCCTGGGTAGACAAATACACAACGTATAGGTTGGGAAACCCTATCTCTTTGTGTGCTGTGTCATCAATAATCAATGTGTTGTTTAACCTATGCCTTCCACTGCATGCCTAGTGGCCTTGTGCAAAAAATTACAAGAGTTCTGTTTCGTGTTACCCCACCAGTCCCAGATTAGGTGGCTGTTCCTCTCTCAGGTCTCATTACTCCATCGTGTGGTTGCAGGCAACATTTGTGCACCCGACTCTTTATAAGGATTCCACTGCTCGTGGTGGGTGGAGAACATCTGCGGGGTTGAGTGGTGTCGAAAGGTTCTTCTCCGAAGGAGCTGTGGTCCACATGGTCTGTGGGCCCCAGCCGGGCCGAGCCGTCTGTGTCGGAACGCTTTATTAGGCCTCCACCTCCGCCTCCCCATCTGTCTTGCTGTGCTAGGCATCAGCCCGGACCACGACGGCCTGTCTCCGCTCCGTGAGGGGCCGGCTCGGAGCGAGGTCGCAACTGTAAGTTATTTGGTGTGTTCCCAGTATTGCCTCCAGAAGCATTTGCAGGCCAGAGTAGTGCAGTCACTGGAGTCTGGGACATGCTTGGCCTCATTTTGGCGGCCATCTTGGCTTGCTCTGAGTGGCATTCATGCTCCACATGTACAGTCGGATCCAGGTGTGGTAAATGTGGATTCTCCCCAGGGAGGACCGGGATGACGATCCAAGCAAGCCCCGCTGTCGATCCAAGAGTGTGGTGAGTGGCTACCTCTACCCACCCGACCTCCTGTAGGCCGCAGCTGCGCCCCGTCCCAGAGCACTGACCGCTGGCTGCAAGTCTTCATAAGTAGTGTCGCCTGGCTGTGAGTAGGTGACCCGCTGTAGCATGGTATGCTTTAAATGCATTTTTGGGCTGGAAGAGGCGGTAGTTTTAGGGTCTCGGCCTGGAGCTCGGGAAGCATGCGACCAGTTGGCTCAGCAGTAAGGCTCCGCCCCACCCAGAATATCTTATTTTGTGATTATCTTTTAATAAAAGTTACACACTTTGGTAAAATGTCTTTATTGTTCTCAGTTCTCCTGCTCCTGGTTAGTATACCATTTTTTTATGGGTGTATGTAGATAAATTGCAAAACTTGCTTCAAAATATATATATATATATATATATATATATATATATATATATATATATATATATATATAAAATATATAACCTATAAATCTATTTTGACTCCTAATGTATACATATCTATCTACATGTGTTTGCTGCTTTAATTCCTAAGAATTATAGCCCTAGAAATGTAGAGCATGTTTTATAAGGGAGAAATATAGGTATTATTTTTCTAAGCACCATAACTGCTTCATCTCGCTGCAGTCATTATGTTGCAAAGACACTGTCCCTGTGGTCTTTCTTTCTAAAGCATTTTTTCCTGTGTAAATGGCTGTCTACTTCCTTCCTGGTTGATATGATCGGTTTTGTGTGCCCTTTTCATCTGGATGTATGTAGGACACACAGAATGCTAACCTTACATGCAGTGGACAGGCTGCCCATGGCTGGGCAAATTCACACAATGTCAAAGCTCCTGCTGTCTGCCTCTCAGGCAATTTAACGCTCTAACATCTTGAGGTAGAAAAGAAAAAAACATAAATTGTTTTTTGTTTGTTTTGACCTCTTTACTTCCTAGGTACAAAAGTCAGAGGAAAAAACACAAGTCACTCTGTCGTTAGTCCCATCTTATTGAGTGAAAGAAGTTACCTGTCCCAATTGGTCTTTAACTTCTACCATGCTTAGTGAGTCTGCCTGAGGTTGATGGGAGTTAACATATATATCTGATGTAACTGGAATGTGAAAACATTAAGTTACAGGAAGAGCTCTCCTGAAAAATGGGTAGCAAGTGTGTGGTTTGTAAAGTACAGGGTGCTCTTTAAGGAAATAAATCTGTGCCCATATCAGATATATACATGTAATAAAAATAAAAATAATCCCAATGCACACCAAGGTTTTAGCATATAAAGAGTATTTATTCATGCATAGGAAATACATCAGTGCATAGTATAGTGCCAAAACCATAATATAAGTAAAGTGAGAAAAAAAAAAACACTAAAAAGGTATACTGACCAAGAACAGGAGAAATGAAAACTCCAATGTTTTGGCTGTGAAGCCTTCCTCTGGGGGCCTCAGTGAGCAGAAGTTCCTGTACCGCAGTCCATGCAGCCCAGCCACGCTAGCTTGAGTGACCATATTAAGAGTAATAAAAGTAGCATCAATGAAGGCAATAAAATAAAACCAAAATGTGCACTTATTTAACTCAGGCAGTGGCAGAGACAGGCCTCCATAAAAGTTAAGTAATATACAGTATGCAATTAGTTAAGCAATAATAAAGGACATTAGGCTAAGGCCTATGGAAGCAATGTAATATGATAAACATGTTCGTATTTAAACTAGATTGTAAATATGGGATCATTCATTATACAAAGCAGATTATAAGTGTGGGGCTCCTTAAAAGCACGTGTATGTAGGCATTCTACCATATGTAATTTAGCCTGTGGATCTTGCACTGTGGTTAAACCATATTAACATAAATGCTAGGTTTCAAACTTACTAAACATGACATGCAATGGTTAAGAGCCAGGGTACTCAAGGCTAGTGACATTGAGTGTGCTCGTTAGTAAGCTGTATGGGCATAATGAGAGATATTGTAGTTGCTGCATACAGAGATAAGGAACGAAAGGTCTCGTCTGAGGGAATAAAAACATATCCGGTGCTATCGCTGCATGGTGTGTCTAAAGTTAAGCAGTGTCCATTTTAATCTAAGGGAGCTGTTCTCACACTTGCTTTCGTAGGACCCTTGGAATGCCGGGCCTCCATCTGTCCTCCCCGGGTCGGACCTGACTCTCCAGTGTAGCATTCTGTGGTACCATGGCCACTCAAAGTCCAGACCAGTCCACCAAAAGTCCATGCACTGACTGTCTCCTGCACCTCCCCAGCACCACATGTGCTTCCATGAAGCGCTTGGTACCACGTGTCTCGTGCTTCCATGAAGCGCTTGGTACCACGTGTCTCGCCCAGCGCCAGCCTCACACTTAAGACTTTGGTACTCTCCCCACAGCCACCGGTATACCGGGGGGTCTGTATTCTTCAGTCCTACAGGACTCACTACTACAGGGACAATCTTCTCTGGGTCCCCTATAAACCCAGATGCAGAGTCCTTTACTTCTCCAGGGGGTAGGCCTCCCAGGGGACCCATCCGCAGGTCAGCAGCCATCCAGGTCCTCTGAGCTGCATTTGAGAGCCTCTCCATGGAGGCGAGTAGTCTCCTCCGTCTCAGCATTTATGTCTGTCTGTTCAGATCTCCTGGTGGGCTGTTCTTTGGGGTAGGGGGGGAGAGGGGTGGGAAGGGGTGCCCTGCTGTCGAAAAGCACTGCCACCGGCCTCACTCAAATGCCACTCAGACACACCAGAAGCAATAAAAGAGAAAATGTAGAATTCTAGAAACCGTAAATTAGAAAACAATAATTATAAATAAGCAGGTGAGAGTACTTATCTGGTCTGAGGGAGCAGCAAAGAAAGAGGGGGATCTTGTGAAACACAAGCCTTTTATAGTCACTTGCCCTGTTATGTGATTGGTTGCTTGTGTTACTATATAGGTTTTTTTTCTCATTTTGATATATTTATATTCCTCTCTATCTTTGCTGAAAGAGTTATGCAAAATAGGAGCCTCCGTGTCTTTAATAAAATCTCGATATAGCAGGGTTAAAATTTAGCAGTAATATTACTGCTGTTTTTGCTATCCCCCTGGCCCTTAAATACTAAATATTATATTACATTTTGTTAGGACAGAACATAAAGCTCATTTGCATTGTGTCTCTGCTGAGATATTGCAAAACTCTTTAATCACAGAATGAGACAATTAAGATAAAAAGAGTAGAAAAACACATTGTCACCGCATATTAAATTAGGAGCACAAAATCATTCTCTCAGTAAGATGAACATATGGAAGTGTCTGATTTTGTTTAGCTTCAAAAGCTTTTGTGGAAAGCATATGGGAACTATAAAGTCAATTCCAATTATAGAAATACAGGAATAACATATTAAAGGGTAGTGTCAAAGAGGCAGAGAGCTGTATTAGTTTTAATAAGACAATTTTAAAAAATTGGAGAAAATTAAAAAATTAGCAATTAGGAAACAATCATTCAGTAGTATAGTATATGTAATATTATACCAACAGTAAAGTAATATAGACACCAGTAAAATAATACAATTAAAAATAATAATAATGTTACCACGGCAACGCTCCAACACAGAACAGTGCCAGCCGGAGCTTGCAAGAAAAGAGTTCTCTGCCTGCACTCGGTCAGAGGTGCAGGTCTGAAGTAACCATGTACCACCAAACCAACATGGCTCTCCCTGGCCAATGAAAAACACTCTTAATTTTATAATTAATTAAAAAATATCTTTATATGTGTATTAAATTGCTCCCTTTTCATCTCCCCCACACACACTTTACAGGCCCAACATATTCACACATCACTCACACAACACTGCATCCCTTATAGACACACACTGTACCACCTACACACACACACACAACATCCTATATACACACTATGTATCCCCTATGCATGTTTTGCTCTGTAAAGGAGCAGTAACTATAATAATGTTTAGATACACTTTTATAATCAAAAATGTGCAACTTGTGCAAACATTATTGAGCAATGTCATAGATCGGTTTTGCTGAAGCTTGAAATATCAGTACAAGACAGACTTTTGCCTTTTTGTTGAAAATACAATTTATCGCCTGCTGTTTTCTAAAGGTTTCCATCTCAATATATCTCACTGAAAGACATAGCTTACACCTAAGATTGTTAGTACCTTGATTTGGGTTAATGTCAGACTGAGATCAGTGCATCAGAGAAGTGGCCTGACCTGAAAGGATAAAAAAAAAAAAATCACTACATGAAGTGTTCGTTGAAACAAACAAAAATAAAATGAATCAAAATCACAGCTGGATTTGCTTGTGAATTTAAAGATAAATACAAGAGTGTTATTTATTTACTAGTTTGCTGGTTTTTTTTGTAAATTATTTTGAATAATAAAATAAATTTTAGGAAATACAATAAATTAAGGATACAAACTGCAACAGATGTAAATGATCAATATATATGCGGTAGCCCTTTTTATTATCTAAAAATAAAAATATTAAAAAGAACACTCCAAGAACCATAACTATCCCTGTGCGCTATAGTTGTTATGGTGCCTGGAGTGCCCACCCACCATGTAAGTAATCAAACCATCTGGTAACAGCTTGATTTATTATTAAGGGTTTGCCAGGCACTGCTTCCTGCCTCTCCCCGAAGCTGGAAGCTCTTTACAGTTATTGACTGAGAAAAGACCACTTGACCATCTTAGGCAATGAACTGGCCCTGTACTACAAGGCATAGCTCTAAATATTATAGTATTATGTAGAGTAGTAAAACACCTATTGACTCTTCTAATTTGTGCATTCCAAGAGCGGAGCTTTGTGGAGTATTTTTGGTGAGAAAAGCGTAATATAAAAATACATTATTTGCTAACATTAATCCAGTTCCTAAATGTATTTTTTGTATTGACAAGTACAAAGGGTTTTGAAATGTAGCTAAAACCATTCAAGCAATCATTATACCAGTTTATGGCAACAAGCTGCTCGCATGTCTCCTCTAGGCTTACTTGATCTGCAGATGCATCTCCATGGCAATGGCGGACATCATTGGTTTGCTATAATTGTGCACATTTGCAGGAATGGTCATGAAGAGAGGTATAGTATTTGAATGAGGCAGCCTGAAAAAAATCCAGTAGTCTGACAAAATGTTTAGGTTCATTTTGGATTACTCATTTTTCTTCAACTGTTATTTATTCTTATTTGTGTAAAAAAAAGGCAGTGTTTACATTGTTGCCTAGGGACACCTCCAGTTTCAGATAGCCACTAGAGGTGCTTCCTGGGTCCGTGCTGCACAATGTGTAGCACTAATGTTCAGCATCTCCACACTCCGCATGGAGGCGCTGTACATTCCCCACAGAAATGCATTAATCCAATGCATCTCTATGAGGAAGTGCTGATTGGTGTAGCACGGCGATTTGCTGCACAGGTGCGATAGAGTCCCAATCCGTTCCCATGGGAAAGCACTGTATTGGCTGAGTTAATCAAGTTTGATCATCAAGTTATTTTAGAACTATTGTGTCAGGAATACAAGTTTGTATTCCTGGCACTATAGTGTTCCTTTAAATCCTATAGTGGTAAACTTTAGGTAGGTGCTGCTTCATTCAAAAGCTACAAATTCTGTAGGGCTCAACTTTTACATTTGTGATATTCATTAAACAGGCAATTCTGATCAACAACTAAATTGCAAGCCTCGGTTTTATATATATATATTTAAAGTGCCTATTTTTCCAATTTGACTATGTTAAGCAAAAATTGGAAATCCTTTTGACTGTTCAAAATCTACTGTTTAGTGAAAAATATTGTTTTAGGTCCATGTGCATTAAATCATTGCTTTGGATAAAGTATATCCATTTGGATGTTTTCTTATTACAATAATTCTTCAGCGGAATGGATGGTGGCATGTAAGGCTGTCTGAGCATCATGTGACAAGTAGTTCGCAAACATCTGGGAAACCCATAGTTACCTTATGTAACCACATTTTATTAACAAAAGAAATTGTATATTTTCTAAATGTAGAAACCGCCCAGACTACTGAAGAAACATTTTTCTTTTAAGTTTAAAAAAAACAAAAAACAAGTCTCCCTAGGGTTTATTAATTTTTAACACATTTTAAAAATACAACCCTAAACTTTTGAAATGTGCTACAGAAAAAAAATCTAAATCCCTTGTTGAATGAAAAAAATCCCTTTAGCACATTCCTATCATCAGAATGTGCTTTTCAGTTGTAATGTCTTGAATCATATTACCAAGAGATCATGCTTTCTTAACCCCTTAAGGACCAAACTTCTGGAATAAAAGGGCATCATGACATGTCACACATGTCGTGTCCTTAAGGGGTTAAAGGATCACTATAGGGTCAGCACCACAAACATGTATTTTGTGACCCTATAGTGTTCACACCACCATCTGGGCCCCTTATGCCTCCATAAATATAGAAAAATATTACTGTATTCAAGACAGAAGTTGTAACTCTGCATGCTGTTTGCCTCAGAAAAACAAGCAGTCTGCTGACATCATCAGAAGTGGTAGCCTGATCCAATGATAATGCATCCCCATAGGATTGGCTGAGACTGACAAAGAGGCAGATCAGGGGCAGAGCCAGCATGATTCAAACACAGCCCTGGCCAATCAGCATCTCCTCATAGAGATGAATTGAATCAATGGATCTCTATGAGGAAAGTTCGGTGTCTGCATGCAGAGGGAGGAGACAACTGATTGTTTGGATGCATTTTAGGCAGCCATGACCCAAGAAGGATCTCTAACAGCCATCTGAGGAGTGGCCAGTGAAGTTATCACTAGGCTGTAATGTAAACACTGCATTTTATCTGAAAAGACAGTGTTTACAACAAAAAGCCTGAAGGTAATGATCCTACTCACCAGAACAAATTCAATAAACTGTAGTTGGTCTGGTGACTATAGTGTCCCTTTAAATACACGTTTCATTTTAAAATGTTCTGAACACAGTGTATATACCTGATGTTTGTTTCCAACAAGCTTTTATGAAAATAGCTACCTTCACATGATTATTCTCTAAAATGAGATTTGTTGGGAATTCAAAGTAAATTACAAATTTATGGCCAAAATAGCAGAACTGGAAACATGTCCCAAGTTAGCTATTCTTCCAATTCAGATACTTTGGCCTTACCTTTGAAATTTACTTTGATTTCTCTGTGGATTACAAATGATTCTCAATATAGTGAATAACCCTGAAAATTTTAAATGTAAAAAGCATTAATGGAACCATGACTGCCTTCTAGTGGAGAATGTAATAACTGGCACATGAATGGGCAACATATACTCTGTAATAAAACAGAATGGCACTTTGCTTCCTGGGTAAATTGCTCACTAAAATAAAAATGTGAATTTTTACTACACCTACCTGCCAGTGAATAGTGAACCATGCATACCAGCACGATGTTACCAGATTTCATTAATAGTAAGATCTATTATGTCTTGCTTGACATACTACCTGCCATACTTGCGTTATCCTCCCACCCAGCTGTATTTTTCCAACTTATGTTTAGCCTGACTATGTGACACTATACCTATTCCCCATGATTAAAGCAATCTGATGCTGTATATTCTCCTAACATCTCTACTACATATGCAAAATGTAATCTTTCCTGATTGCAATTATAATATACCTGAATTCATTTACAATGACACATGGGATTCAAACAGTCTTTGTGCAATCTGCTCTTTGGGGAGTCTCTGGTGCTCTTAGTTTTCAATCTACGTATTTTATTTGTTATTTTGACTTCCATGAGCTTTTTAATTAAGCCTCGCTACTCTAACGAGATATATGTACTGATACGTCTTGCTTTTTATATACGATTGGCTATTTGGCTATATCCATGTGTTGGGATCTGATCCAATCCTAACATTTCAACACTGGTACTATGGCTTATTTCTAGATTAAATTAAGTAATGCTAGGTGTGCTTGAGTAGTGTTGTTTTTTTTTGTTTTTTTTAATCCCTACCTGTAGTCCTAGAGATGTGATTCTAACCAGATTATTCAAATTAACATTTTCCAATATTCTCAATTGGTAAGTGTACATATATCTCTGCACATGCAGTATTTCCTAATTGCAAACCCATGTTACATGAAGAACTTTATGCAACATATTTTTTTTTTCAAATTTAGCGCATATTTATCAGAGGAATCTAATTAATTTAGTCAAGTATAAATCCATTAGGATTACAATCCGACAAAATTTGAAAAAAGGATGGCTTATTTATTTGTAGATCAAACAATTGCTGTCAGTTGAACGATCTGTAAAGAATAGATTTAAAACAAAACAAAACAGGATCTCTGAAAAAACAACTATTACAAGAATATATGATAATTTCAAAAGTAAAGAAAACATGTCTTAAGAAATGATAATGGGCCAAGTAAGATTTTTTTTTTTTTTTTGTTTAATGTAAAATGTAAAAATAATGCAATCCTAATTCATCAAAAGAGACATGAAGAGCAAAGATATGCTATAGCGTGATTTTCAACACCTTTCGGAGAATGGGCAAGGAGTCATGGATAGGAGGATAAGCATATATTTATAAAGTATATTAATCACACCTTTTTTTAAAATAAAATCAATTAAAGGAGTATGTACCATTAAACTCTTTTTAGAAGATGTGTGTGTTCAAAACTCCATTTACTGAGCATTCAAAAATAAGGATTCAACTCCAAGGCAGTAAGCTAATAAAGGACCACTATAGTGCCAGGAAAACATACTCGTTTTCCTGGCACTATAGTGCCCTGAGGGTGCCCCCACCCTCAGGGTCCCCCTCCCGCCGGGCTGGATGGAGAGGAAAGGGTTAAATCTTACCTTTTTTCCAGCGCCGGGCAGGGAGCTCTCCTCCTCCACTCCGCCTCCTCTCCGGCTGAATGCGCATGCGCGGCAGGAGCTGCCTGCACATTCAGCTAGTCTCATAGGAAAGCATTCATAATGCTTTCCTATGGACGCTTGCGTCTTCTCACTGTGATTTTCACAGTGAGAAGCACGCAAACGTCTCTAGCGGCTGTCAATGAGACAGCCACTAGAGGCTTTAGAGGCTGGATTAACCCATTTATAAACATAGCCGTTTCTCTGAAACGGCTATGTTTATTAAAAAAAGGGTTAATCCTAGAGGGACCTGGCACCCAGACCACTTCATTAAGCTGAAGTGGTCTGGGTGCCTAGAGTGGTCCTTTAAAGAAAACGTATTTAGCAAAAAAAAATATTATCAAGGAAGGCTTTCTATAAATGCTGATTATTTGAGTCAGTGGATTTTTTTATTTTCGTGTTTTTTTTGGGTTTGTTTTTTAAGTTTCTTTTGTAAGTCTAGTGCCTAGCATAGAATGAGTGAAAAAGCCCTATGAAAGGTTAAACTTGATGCAGTTTTTCCAGAGCCTATTGTGCCTTGCCTTGTCAAGCTTGAAGACTGAATAAAACAACATCACACCTATTTTCTGTGTGCTAAGGATTGTGCTTATCTATTGTGTCTTTGTTATGTTGACTAAATGCTGGAGGCAAACCAAGATAAATGGAGATCAGAAGGGGTACAATGAATGTGTATGGAATACAAAAGTAATAATGTATATACAACATTCTAAATAATTGGTCCTGCTGCATAGAGTTGTAAATTAATGCATGGACATTCCTAGTATGGAAACATCTTCCAACCACTCTGCAGCATGTATACCTTGCAATTCTTTGTTTGTCCTCCAACCCTTGTATCTTAGCTTATTTTTCCTATGCCCCAGAGTGGTTATTTACGCATGCAGTGACTCTGTTTTATAATCCATACTTGATATATTCAAGCGTTTTCATTCTATACCATTCATTTCTTTCCAATAATCTTTTTAAATTAAAAAAAAAAAAAAAAGTCTTGTTAATTGGATTCTGCAATGAGACTATTTTCAATACACCTGGCAGCTTATCTGACAGTGATAATGGAGTTAACCTGTTCTGTACAGGGATTTTAAAAAAATGCAAGCATTGGTAATTATTTAAACTCATGTTTTTTTCCTACTGACATAATCTGAGTGAATGCTAGCATAAGTAACCAAATAAATCATCTGCATGTTTTTTCCCTATTTTTCAATTTATTTGCTGTAGAATATTTTTTTTTCTGAAACAAACTGTAGCTTTTGGCAAGTATATTGTCGATTTCTCATAGTGACATTTGGGGGCCAATTTATCATTGTGTGCAGATTAACTCAGTTACCGAGAGAACAGTAACTGCTGCCTTTCTCTAAGCAAATATGGGCAATATATCAAGATGAATTCTAATGGGCTTTTGTTTAGTAATTAGATTTGAAACATCTCAAATGGAGCTTCTACTGGCTCACTTTTTTGGGATCTTTTATTCAGGAATTAACATTTTAAGGAAAACATTAATTTAAATGAATACTCTTCTTCTGTCTTAGCCATATGTGCAATTGCATCTGTTAGAGTGAAATGTGTAGGTATCATCCATATGGCTGTTAGATAGCTGCATTAATTGCTATATTAAACTCTGATTAATATTTCGGTGCATTGGAAACTACTTTTTTTCCATTTTGTGTATTATATTTTGTATGTGAGAGAATGTGTAACGTGGCTAAATTGGAATTATAAAACTTTAAAAAATCAACATAGGAAGAATCCTGACTCTCTCACCTTGATAATGTAGCTAAAATAAATACTGTACAAAATGGGAAGACAAACATTGTCTTGAAATTGAAGTGTATTCTACTGTACGTAAAAATTGTATGTATGGAAATTAGTGCTGCCATTCTAAGACACATTAATTATATTTATTGTAAAGGACTTGACTAGAGGTTCAAGAGAGAAGAGCAATATTCGCATTTTAAAAATTTTGTACAATCCTGTATGCTTTGAGTGCAATGTTGCAGATTTCTTCCATGCTTTGGAACAAAGTCCCAGAAAAGCCAAAAATTATTCGGTTCTACGGCTGCTTTACATGCAAAATAACATTGCATCCCCTATGCATTTTACTCTAGTTCAGTACAATGCAATGCTTTGCTTTCATACACTGCACTTAAACATGTGATTTTACTTTACCGATCTTCGTAAATGTTAAATGATTTTTCTATCCAAGTAATAAGTCATCATTATTATTTGGGCTGAATTAATTACAATTAATCTACAACTCAAACACGTGTAAGCCATTAAAACAATTATATTAATGATAGTTTTTAGTATTGTTTGTTTTTTATTTTTTATATAGTAATATTTCTTGAAGAACATACCTACATTCCAGAAGAACATGGATCTTTAGCTTCCAATTTATGTAAAGTCACATTCTATTTTTGATTCGCTTTTCTAGTGACGTATTTTAAAAGTAGCTTGATAACCCTAAATTGTTAAAAGCCATCTTAACTACTTATCGCAAGTCTTCTATATCTCTATCACTGCGTTATATTTTTAGTTTGCTTTGGAAAGAATTGGTTTTGAAAGCCTTAGGAGCAAGAAGTCAAATATTTCTGCAGATATTTCCTCACATGCTACTAAACTTAGCAATAACATGAAACCATTCCTTTACTTTTAAACCATATCTCTTTAAAAAATGCACTTACTTATCAGCAAAAAGCACAAGCTATTGGTCATTTTGAAAATGATATCCAATGAGGCTAAAAGCAGTAGTTGACAGATTCACAAGAAAGTAAGCTATTACTCTTTGAAGCAAAAATCAAAAGAAACAAACAGTAGCAATATTATGGATGAAATATTTCTAAGAAAGGGGAAAAAAAAAGAACAATTAGTTCCAGGAATACAAACAATGAAAATATGTTCTAAGAAAGAATTTTTAAATAAATATAATAGATATACAGACCTGAACCATTGAGGATGACTCTAGCTAATATTATTTATTCTGCATAATAATATTGATCTGTTCATATTACAAGGATTTTGCATGTTAAGCCTTCATTGTTTTTATATTATTCATGGAAATCTACATTTAGTTTCTACTTTGAGATTTTGATACCCAAGGGTATGTGTTTTGTTTTTTTTTGTGCCCTGTCTTTTGACAGTTCTAATTGGCTGTAGATTACCTTTGCTCAATGACAGCAGGCAGGGAAACTGATGCTAGAATTATGTTTGTCTTCCAAATGACAGGAAACCGAACAGTAAAACAAATTATAAGTTAGATTTAAATAGCTCTTGTATGTATCTGTACTTTATGGTGTCTATGGAAATGAGTGAGCTTGATCAAGGTATTCTGCTATTTTCTGTTTTGTAATGAAATCAGTAATGAAATATGAAATTTTAACAAAGGTAGCAATATGACTGAGTCAGCAAGTTAACTTCACAAAATGAAACACATAAATTGGTACTTCTCAAATTACCTCCAGCAAAAATAAGACAGCGCTTACATTACCGAGCCAGCATGGACAGGCTGTAGGCCGTAAACCACTACATTAAGCTGTAGTGGTTCTGTTTGTAACACACAAATCCCATACTACGCTTATATCTCTGCTGACCTATTCAATATACAATATTGACATCTTTATTAACGGTGTGCCTTAAGCCATGATCAAATGAATTATATGTGTTTAAACAAATATCCAGAGCATGTGATATTCCTACTATAATTTTCCAATGAATAATCATTAATTGGTCACTGAAATGTTGCACCGTTCCCTTTTTAGTATGCAGTTAGTAGACATTATTTCTAGTCTAAGTAGTGGAGTGAAGCTCAATAAATTTGTCATAGAAGGTGGAGGGTAAACTGTTATGCTAGTACTGGTCAGGTATATAACTTTCCACATATGATATCTAATTTTTACTTAATTTATTCTATTTATCTTGTAATGGTGTATAATGTTTCTCCATTAAAGGGACACTATAGTCACCAGAACAACTACAGCTTATTGGATTTGTTCTGGTGAGTGGAATCATTACCTTTTCAGAGAAAATGCAGTGTTTACATTACAGCCTAGTGATAACTTCACTGGCCACTCCTCAGATGGCTACTAGAGGTCCTTCCTATCTCAGTCTTGCCTAGTGTGCATCATAACATATCAGTATCTCCTCCCTCTGCATGCAGACACTGCACTTTCCTCATGGAGGTTCATTGATTCAATGTATCTCTATGAGGAGATGCTGATTGACCATGGCTGAGTTTTACTTGTGCTGGTTTTGCTTCTGATCTGCCTCCTTCACAGTCTCAGCCAATCCAATAGGGAAGCATTGTGATTAGCTCAGAACAACACTTCTGATGATGTAAGCAGGCAGCCTGCTGGTCAAGAGAGGGCCAGGAGGGCTAGATGGTGGTTTTAACACTATGGGTCAAAAATATATGTTTATGTTCCTGACCCTATAGTACTCCTTTAAGGGCTGGATACTCTTAGGAGAGTAACAGTTTACTCTGCTTACTAAATACCCACCCCATCTAAATACCCACCCCATTCCATTCCTTGCTTTCCATTGCTATCAATAAATCCCTTTACATCTGTTATCTCCATTCCTGTCCAGATGCCTTTAATCCACCTAACCATCCAACATAAAAAAAGAGTAACTTAACCCACCCACACTCTCCACTTCCGGCTTAACCTGGTTCCTTCTTACTTTATAACATGCTTCTCCAGCTGCTTGAGATCTCATTTCCCTTACATGCTCCCAGTAATTGTAATTCTCCCTGGCCATCAAATCCATATTCACCCTGCTTCCTTTTGTCTGAACATCCCCATTTTAACCTCTTAGATTGTAAGCTCATCCTCATCTAACCAAAAGTTCTCTGTATAAAAAAACAAACTTCAATGGTTCAGATCTAAGCTCAAGGGCAGGGCCCTGTTTATCTTTTGAATTGATCTGTGTATATTGTACTGTCTTTTCCCCCCTTATACAGCACTGTGAAATTTGTCAGAACTTTATAAATGTCAGTAATAATGATAATATTACTTTTCCCATAGTCGTCAATAGAGAAATTACTGTTCAATAACCATACTAAATCCTTATACTCTGGGAGGCCTGGGAACATTTGGTCTGGGGAGCGGCAAGCAAAAATAAATATAAATATGGATATTCTGTCTACAATGTACCTACAATGTTTGAGTTTGACAGTTAAAAGATGTCACATCTTTTATTTCTGCACCCTCTATTACTATGACCTGTTCAGGATAATGGAGCTTTCGCAGAGATCTGTACATTCTTAAGAGATATTTTCCCATGGCTTGCCACTAGTGACTACTGATGTGTTTTACGAATGTCATGAACACTGTTTTATCTCACCCTGCAGCTACCCTTGCACCCTACTCTGCTAAGGAATGCAGTGCAAAATGTTACTGACATGAGCTGATCTCCAACGCCATGTGATGTATTTGATTCCTATCCCTCTTTGTTAGGTTTGAGAGAACTAAATATTGTGTTTTTGTGCCCTGTAAGTTCTAACAGAAGCTGGCATAGAATAATGTTGAAGTCTAGATTCAGTGATCCTTCCCTCCTGGGGTCAACCTAGAGAAAATCCCTGAGTAAATCCTTGTCTGTTCTGGATATTCCTGTGTACAACATGGAGCAGTTGTTCCCTAGTGAAATTAAACCAGCTCTAACGGTCACATGGACCTGTATGAAAAAGCTGCAAAATCAAAGAAAATTAGATCAGCAAGAGAGGAAGATGATAGAGCTCATAAGGTTAGTTACTGGGCAGGCTTGCAAGATGGCAGCAACCTTTTTTTAATACTATTCAGTGTTGTAGTAGATACAACATTTGATAACACATACATGTATATTTTATTTGTACTGTCCCTTTAAATAACTTCTTGTCAATCAATGTATTTCACATTTATTATAACATATTTTCCTGCAGTGGCGTACTAAAGGGGGGGCGGGGGGGGTGGTCCACCCCGGGTGCCACCAGGGTGGGGGGTGCCATGACCAGCCCCGCCGCCCCCCCCCCCATGCTGCAGCCGCCCGAGCGCTCTATGAAGAGCCTCAGGCGGCTGCAGCTTTGCCCGGGCGGTGCTTCCATGAGGGCGGACCGCACTGCCCGGGCGCAACCTGAGGAGAGGCTGACAGGAGGTAGCGCTCCTGTCAGCTCCCTCACTGCAGCATGGTCCGACGGGTACAGAGAGCAGCTGTCTCCTGTACCCGGCCGGACTAACAGGAAGTGCACACTCAGTGTTCACTTCCTGTTAGTCCGGCCGGGTACAGGAGACAGCTGCTCTCTGTACCCGC
>OW240912.1:284002390-284076874 GCA_933207985.1 Pelobates cultripes
ACACAAGCAATGCAACCGTTACACACAATGCATCCCTTACACACACAGAAACACACAATGCATTCATTACACACACTCAATGCACCCTTACACACATTCAATGCATCCCATACATACACAGAAATACACCTTGCAGCCCTTACACATACAAACACAATTTCACACAATGCATTCCTTACACACATATCAGGACATCCCCTACACACTCCACCCCCTGTGAACAAACTCATCGGTGGAACATGAAGGTGGACCCTGGGACCCAGACCTTGAGCTGTGTAAGGACCCCCAAAAAATGGAGCTGCTTCCCGTTCTCCCAGAACAGTGATTTTTGTGACCACAGTTACAAACCGCCTCAAGGCCTGTTCTGCACCAGACCAGTGAAAGCCAGACTGCAGCTAGAGCCCATCATCCTCATCTGGTTGTAAGTAGGCAATCTAGTATATTCCGTGGCACTAAGCTCTAATTTACCTCACATTAAAAACACTATAGTCCCCAGAACCCACTTCAGCAATGTAGTGGTTCTGGGTGTCTCTTCCCTGTCCCTACAGGCCTTTTAATGTAAGCTTTCACAGCGGCACTGCACAGCACTGGCGTTGAATTAACATGGAAAATCATATGGGTGGGGCATTGTGATGTCACATGGGGGGGGGCGGCAAACTTTACTTTTGCCTAGGGCGGCAAAAATCCTTGCACCGGCCCTGGCTGGAGGGGGCTGTGTGAGCTGTGGCCGCACACAGTGTCCCATGGTAGTTAGGGTGCCGTGCGGCCAGTACAGCTCACACAAGCAAACAGCTGATAAACTGGCCGCACGGAGGAAATGTGTATGTGTGACTGTCTGCCTGTGACTGTATGTGACTGTCTGCCTGTAACTGAGTGTGTGACTGTCTGTAACTGAGTGTGTGACTGTCTGCCTGTAAATGTGTGTGTGGGGCTGCAGGGATTTTGTAGAAGGGGGCGGGGGTTTTGTATTGGGACAGGAGTCTTTATAAGGGGGGATAAGCAGGGGATTTGTGGAAGGGGGTTGCGGGGGTTTTGTAGATGGGGCAGTACAGGATTTGTAGAAGGGGAAGGACAGAGGTTTTGTAGGAGGGGCAGGGCAGGACAAGGGTTTTGTAGGAGGGGCTGACAGCGGTTTTGCAAAGTTTACAAATTGTAAATATAAAAGAAATAAAACCTTTAACATTTTTTACAGGTTTTTTTTTTGGGAGGGGTGGTGGGGGTGGTGGGGGGTGCCAAGCACAGGATCCGCCCCGGGTGCCAAATGCTCTAGGTACGCCCCTGTTTTCCTGTATAATCTACTTTTTACTTGCTTCAGTATATCTCAATTCCTTTTCCAGACAAAAAAGAATTGCTATAGAGGATTCAAATAACTACATAATCTATAAATAGTTACCGTTAATGGGCGCTGCAATTGTATGTTAACACGGGGCATTGGTAAAAAAACAAACAAATAATATGGATATTTTAACTGGATCAATTGTCAGGAGATAAGGAGTTGAAGTTACAGAAAAAAATGAGAGTCCCAAAAGTAGGCATGGGGGCGAAACACAAAAAGGTGTGGCATGAGTCTTGTTTGCCTGTGTGCTTGTGTGTGTCTGTTTTCATATGGTTTAATGGATGTTTCTGTGCATGAGTATGTCTTCATAAGTTTGTGCATGATTTTGTAAATATGTCTATATGCATGTTTGTCTGTGTGGGTTTGCATGTACATGTGTCTTGCTGCATGAATGTGTCTACTTTCTGTAGACGTATTCATGCAGCAAGACACGTGTACATGCGTTTGTATGCCTATCTTCATATGTGTGTCTGCATATATTTTTCTAAATGGATATTCCTGTATATAGGCATCCACTCATATTTTTATTTCTGTGCTTGCATAATAGTGTCTGTGTTTGTCTGTGTGTTATATGTTTGTTTGTTTTTATGTTTGCATGTGTTTATAAGTGTCTGTGTATTTTTATAAATGTTACAGTCATTGTATGGGTGACTTTATACATGATTATGTCTATTTGTGTCTGTCAATGCCAGAGTACATATGTGCTTGTGTGTATTTGTGTCCCGCAATCCTAGGCATTTCTTTAATACTTTTAACTCTCTTCTTTGCCCTGCTGTGACCACCCCACAAACTAATCTTTCAGCTGATAGCTTTGCATGTTACTTTACTGACAAGATTAAACCGTTAAGGAATGAATTCTCCCCCCTTCTCCCCTCTCTATCTCAACCTTACTTGGACCGTACTCTCCAAGACTTCCCTCCAGCTACTGAACAGGAGGTGACTGCGCTCCTCCTTTCCTCTCGTCCCACCACCTGTCCGCTTGATCCAGTACCTTCCCACCTCATCAGAGCTCTCACCCCTTAACACACATCCTAAACTGCTCTTTTTCATCTTGTGTTGTCCCTGCTCCCCTTAAGCATGCTACTGTAGTACCCATCCTAAAAATGCCATCCCTAGACCAACTATCGTCCCATATCCCTGCTTCCTTTTTCCTCAAAGCTTCTAGAAAGACTTGTCTTTACTCGTATGACTCACTTCCTAAATTCAGACTCCCTCCTCGATCCTCTTCAATCTGGCTTTCGCCCCCTTCACTCTACTGAGACTGCTCTTATTAAAAGTTACAAATGACCTAATCACAGCCAAATCCAAAGGCCACTACTCTATACTAATTCTTCTTTACATCTCTGCTGCCTTTGACACTATTGATCATGGCCTCCTTCTCCTAACTCTTCAATCTCTTGGTCTCTGTGACACAGCCCTTTCGTGGTTCCCCTCCTATCTCTCCCAATGCTCCTTTAGTGTCTCTTTTTTCAACAGCACCTCCTCTCCTCGTCCTGTCACAGTCGGAGTCCCTCAAGGTTCAATTCTTAAACTGGTTCTCTCTCTATACTGCCTCTCATGGCAAACTCATTACTTCATTTGAATTCCACTACCACCTGTACGCTGATGACACCCAGATATATCTCTCCTCCCCTGTGTCACCCATTGCCTTTCTTCTATCTCTGACTGGATTTCCTCCAGGTTTCTGAAACTCAATCTATCTAAAACTGAGTTTCTTATTTTTCCTCCTCATAACACCGATCCTCCTCTTTCACTCTCCCTGCAGGTTGACGGTACCTGCCTCATCCCATCCTTTCAAGCTCACTGTCTTGGTGTCACTTTTGATCCTGGCCTCACCTTTGCGCCTCATGTCCAGTCTGTTGCTAAAACATGACTGGACATGAGGTTTAAAACATTGCCCGCATAAGCCCCTTTCTTAGGCAAGATGCTGCCAATGAGCTTGTTCATGCCCTAGTAATCTCTTGCATCGATTAATGTAATTATCTCCTAATTGGTCTTCTTAGAAGCCCCTACAATCTGTGGTGAATGCTGCTCCCAGGCTGATCTTTCTCTCCTATCGCTCTTCTCACACCTCACCCCTCTGGCTTCCTGTACCCTACAGGTGTCAATTTAAAATACTAACCCTTATCTATAAAGCTCTACCCAACTCTAGCCCCTCTTACATTTAATAACTGATTCATAGGTATGTCCCCACTCTGTCTCTCCGCTCTACTGGTGACCTTCTCCTTTCTGCTGTCAGACTCTCTCCCCTAGTCTTCAATCCTTTAAGAAGTCCCTCAAAACCAATCTTTTCAAGAATGCGTATGGCCTCCAAGAGTAACTTCTATCTCTCAAACCTTCCTTTTACTCTCTCCTATAGGGCCACACTCCACTCTTACCTCCAGTTCTGCTACTTTCCCACCATGTCTATTTGCTGTTTCTCTCAATACCCTTCCTATTGTGTTTTATACCCCACCTCCTCTAGACTGTAAGCTTGTTTGAGCAGGCTCCTCAACTACCTATTGTTCCTGTTACATTTTGTTACTGTCTCATTTGGTAAATTCCCCTTTTATTGTAAAGCGGAATAAGCTAGCGCTATATAAATACCAATAATAATAATAGGAGCATGTCTGATTGTCTGTCTATATAGGGGTTTCCTTGAAGATTTAAAGGGCAGAGTCTGTGAAGAAGCTACATAAATAATGAAGATGGTATTAACTAGATGATATTCTTGCATATTCACATAATCAACACAAATATGGTGTAGAAACTAAAAAATATAATAAAAAAATACTTAATATTTAGTCTATTTAGTAGTTTAAAGGGACATGCATTGCTTTAAGGCAATTGTCTCCTTTAAAAACATTAGCGCTGAAATAGACAGTAGTCTTATTCTTCAGGCAACAAAAAGCAGGTAAATAGGATTTTGTTTCATATCTACCTGCTTCTTTGTCCTTATACTTTCCAGGTCCATTCCACGGAGGACACTGATCCAACCAATCAGTGTCCGCTCTCTAAAATGCTAGAAAAATTGCGCATGCGCAATTGAAAGAACAGAGTTGCATAAGCACACGATCTAGTGACATCAGTAAAGCAAACAGAAAACTTTTCTAGTACATTTTGAAGCATTTATTACATATTTTTCAATTGTTTCTTTCTTTCTTTGGGTTTGTATATTTTTGTAAAAGTGTTTGCTTTTTGGTTTAAAAAATACTGTCAAGTGGTGCGTGTACCTTTAACTCTATATCTAACATAGCGGTGGTACTTGTGATGTAGAAGGAGAGAGAATATATACTACAATCTCTTTGCACCATAATCATTTGCAGAATTCAGTCATAACTAATTCCCTTTTCCCTAGGATATTCCTATTATTGCCTAACTGGAACAACATTTTTCTATAATGAGTGTTATTTTTAAATCAACCATGCTGTAAAAAAAAACCCTATAATAATATATAGAGCAATGTCAAAGCGTTAAATGTGCTTTAGGTTATTGATTTTGTTCATTGTGGAGACTGTCTATGCCCACAGCCAGGGAGAAATGTCACTTATTTTAACACTTCGTGTGAAAGAATCACAAGATGTTAATCCACTTCTATGACTGCATGTCAAGGTCATGTTGAACTTGTTAGCAGGGTGTTACAGTAAAATCATGACACAGACAGCCTTTCTGGGATGTCACCAGGCAGAACATCTTTGTGATTTTTACAAAATTGCTGCCAAATTCCAGCAATACATCCCAAAACTAATGACCTCACCAATTGTCACCCTGTATGATCATCACCTTCAAGGGAAATATTCTGACTATATACATGATGACTGCTAAGGACATTTCTCTTGTTATAAAAATATTTTTGCAAATAACTCTTTTTTATCCTTAATTTGTTGTCTGCCTACTGCTAACAAGCTGTCATAGAACTTTGTTAAAGATGCAGTTTCTATCACTAGGGAAACTTTCTTTTTTTCATTATATATACACCCAATAAAAACCGTTTGCTTTCCCATATTCATAATGGGCTATAATATAGAATTAGTTGCTCTGCAGGTTACAGATTATGTTTATGTACATTTATTATTATCACATATTGCCTTACATGGGTTCACGGGGCACTTGAATTTTATTCAATGTCATGGTATGTATAATTTGATTTATATAAATGATTATTTTTATATTTTTGTAGAATCACCAGTATATTGGCAACAGACAAACCATAATACATTGTTGTATGAGAAATGATCTGCCTGGTTTTTAATTTACTATATTGTATGTCTATCCCTCGGGTATCGCTATAGACAGAGTATCATTTTGATTACAAGTAATTTATCAATTTTGCTTTACAGCAACGCTTACTTGGTTGAGGATACTGGATAGATACAACATAGAACTGCGGGAATGCATAGATTATATGACCCCATTACAGTTCTGCAGAAATAAATGGGATTTAACAACTTGTTCGTACTTTTGGCTTCAGGCTACAGTTTTATCCCAGTGTATTCATTCCAGTAATATGTGATTTGATGCATCGAGAAGGGCTCATGATTTAGGCCTGTAGTCTTCCAAATGCTGTTTATATTCAGCCAAATTATACATGTGGTCTGCTGAGTCTCTGTAAAACCAGCATGATGAGCTTGTTGTGTCTAAACAGATTATGATAACCAGAACCAAGTCCTAGAATAATTCTATTGGGCGTGTGAAATTCATATTCTCTGCAAAACTTACACAAAGTGATAACAGTTTGGAAAATACCTGATTATTTAATGAATAGTAGTGGACCATCATCAAGGGTATTTGTAGGGTACAAATATTTCAGGTCTTAGTCACTATAAAAATTTACAATGATATTGACATTGATAATATGTGTTCTGTAAGCACCTGTGTTACTAAAGAGTGTGATATTAAATTGGGGAGATGGCGCAAGGATATTTTGTAGGCAAGATACTACAGGGCCAGATTTACCCTCCTTGCTTCCCCAATACCAGTTTATTCAATATGCCCCCCTCTCCTCCCCATATATATCGGGGCTACAGTATTTGTGTTTGAGAGTAATTAGAGCTGTAGTGTGTGGAGGGGAATTGGGGCTGCAGTGTTTGACTTAGAGTTGGATAGAAGCTATGGTGTGTGACTAGGAGTGTGTGTTTAGGGGATTGGGGCTACAGTATTTGTGTTTGAGAAGAATTGTAGCTGTAGTGTGTTCAGGAACAAAGGTGTGTAGTGTATGTTTGAGTTTGTGGTAGTTGGGGGAGATGGGGGCTCTTGTTTGTGTGTGTGTTGAGGGGGAGAAATGGGCTGTTGTGTGTTGGGGGAATAGGGTATATTCTATGCATTGGGAGAGGCAAAACATGGAATATTAAAATAGGTTAAATGGGCATTATAAAAATCAATATATGTTATCCCCTTAAAGGTAATAGTGGAGAATCACTAGCTATATAATATCTATTATAATATGAGATGATACAAAATATAAATAAAAATATTCCCAATTGAAGCAAAAATTAAGTTGGAGGAGGCTTTTTGTCTACTTTCATTGTTGCAGTTGTTTTAATACTTAACTAATCGGTTTCACTATTTAATCACTGGGCTACTTAAAGGACCACTATAGGCACCCAGACCACTTCAGCTTAATGAAGTGGTCTGGGTGCCATGTCCATCTAAGGCTAACCCTGCCTGCTGTAAACATAGCAGTTTCAGAGAAACTGCTATGTTTACATAAAGAAACATAGAATGTGACGGCAGATAAGAACCATTCGGCCCATCTAGTCTGCCCAATTTTCTAAATACTTTCATTAGTCCCTAGCCTTATCTTATAGTTAGGATAGCCTTATGCCTATCCCACGCATGTTTAAACTCCTTTACTGTGTTAACCTCTACCACTTCAGCTGGAAGGCTATTCCATGCAATATATGGGTTAATCCAGCCTCTAGTGGCTGTCTCATTGACAGCTGCTAGAGGCGCTTCCGTGCTTCTCACTGTGATTTTCACAGTGAGAAGACACCAGCGTCCATAGGAAAGAATTGAGATATGCTTTCCTATGGACTGACTGATTGCGCGTGTGGCTCTTTCCACGCATGCGCATTCAGCCGATGACGTCGGAAGGAGGAGTAGGAGAGTCCCCGGTGCTGAGGGAGCCCAGGGTTGGAGAAAGGTAAGAGATTAACCCCTTCCTCCCCCTAGAGCCCGGCGGGAGTGGGACCCTGAGGGTGGTGGGACCTATTAACACTATAGTGCCAGGAAAACAAGTTTGTTTTCCTGGCACTATAGTGGTGCTTTAATATTCTTTTTAAGAATTGACATATTGAGATATCCACTACGGATTCTCCAGTTTTATCCCCTTTAAGGGATAACATTTATCTCTTTTCATAAATATCTAGGGTTAGGCCCTTACTTATTTGGGAGAAATCTCGGTCAAAGCAACCTACTTTTTTCTTTTTTACTTTCCTTCTGTTAAATGGGCAGCATAAACTTGCAAATTGCGGTTCCCTCCTCCACCCCATACACTGTGCTGGGGGTATGTCCTGGAGGCACAGCATAGAAGATGAAGCTATGGGTGAGTGATACACGGAGGAATTTAGTTGGCCCCTTTGGTATAAGTGTAACTGAGTTCATTTAAACTGGTCCCTCTCATCATGACTCCTCACAGTAGCTGCATCCTCTCATCCTCATCCACCACAAACCACGACTTCTCGCTGGTGCTCTCACTTCTCCCAATCTTCTGGAACAGCACAGCGCATGCGCCCAACCACTCCTGTGGTGCACCACTTTGCATGCTGGGAATTAAGGTGGTGCCTTTATAAATTGCCTTCCTGGGACGCAGAACACAAAAATAAATTGTTCCCACACAGCTTGAGAATTATTGTTTATTTTATTTATTTATAAAATATTTTACCAGGAAAGATACATTGAGATTTCTCTAGTTTTCAAGTATGTATTGGGTCCACAAATCATTGCATTGTTACATTAGGTACAACAAAATACAAAAACAATATTAATACATAATATATACAAAATTTAACATAGAACAGGCAGGAAATATATAATCAAACATGACACGTGCATTCTGTTTTGAGGTATGTAGAGAGGGATCTCTTAAATGACTTTAGGCGTAGGGAAGATTTTAAATTGTGCGGGAGGTCGTTCCACAATTGCGGCGCTCTGTAGGAGAAGGAGGATCGGGCCGCTTTCTTTTTGTATTGAGGTAGACTAAGTAAAGTGCTAAGTAAATGGGCTGGCTGATGAGGGAAATCCTTGATCTTCTCACTCTCCATGCCGCCTTTCTTCTGCCTGCCGCCCCGAGGCTGTGGCTATGTGGGAAATCCGGCCCTGCGCGATACCCACCACAGTGAACTTATTTTGCTCTACATAAAGGTGGATCAGAGGATTAAAATATGAATAAAAAGTATGTATGGTGAATCCCTCTGATGATTTCCAAACATCACCTTTGCATTGTCTTATTATGCTCATGCCTAAATAAAAAAATTAAAAAAACAGATTGACAACAAAAGTTAAATAAATATTTTACCAATGTGTAAAAAAACAACATAAAAAAACATTTACTGAGTTAGAAAAAAAATGGGCAACTGGTGATGACTTAAGTGTAAGAAATCTCCGTGAAGGGCAGTGTTAGTTTTTACATTGTGATTGTAAAATGCTATTTCCTTTATTGGTGTAATCTGTTGTGCCAAGCATCACAAATGTTAGGTTCACTGATATATTACTGCTGTTGTTTTTCTGACACATTATCCCATGGGGTAAATGAGCAACCCACACAGGCATATCCCTTGGTAAATTTGTATCAGTGCAATTAATTTTCATCTGAAATCCTTTCACATACTGTCAGCAATGAAATAGCTAAAGAAAAAAAGAAAAATACAGTAACGACGAAAGTGCTACGGAGAACATAAATAGGAAAAGAATGAGTTAAATGTTTAAAGTAGAAGAACCATCTTTAGTTCCAATTCTAATAAACCCATAGCATCCCAAACAAGAGCTTGAATGTGCCCTGCAACAAGAGTAGGTTAAATAAATCAGAAAAGATCATAAGCCTCTCAGCAGTGCATCTCTCAGACTGAGAAAATCCATGGTGCCCTTCCATGAAAGTCAATTTTTTTGAAAGCTTAGTGACAAGCTAAAGCTGTTTACAGAACATTTCCTCTGTGCAAGGAAGAGACACACACCTTACACATGAGAATATGGAGCAAGGTACTGATTATTTGCATCAAATGTTTTAGAAGAAAGATAATAAAAAAGTACATACATTTACATAAAAAAATAATAATAATAATATATATATATATATATATCCCACAGGTTAAATAGAAATATTACTGTAATGCATCACCTTCATATTTTGAGTTGGACTTCTTGGGCACTGAGACTCGAGAAATCACGATTCCACGACTATCCTTGAGTTCCCAGCTAGACCTATTTTTATTTAAGTAGAGTCTAAGCCTGACTGGTCTTATATACATTATTGCTATGCTCTCCCTGGAATTATTATTATAATTGTATTTTATTTTATTGAAGATACCTCTGTTCTACACCTTTTTCTAAAATAGATGATAATCTAGTGTAAAGCACCAAGGAATCATGTGTTGGACTTTTTTCCAAAACCTAGTGGGCTATTACTAAACTACTAATGTGGTAAATTAAAATCTGGATGGAAAAAAATTAAGGTTAAATTAGCAAAGTTACGACTATTACCAAATATGAGAATGTGTCCATATCAGCCATTTTGTCCTCAATATTAGTACTGAGATTGTGATTCATTCTTTCTTTAGTAAAGAACCACACTGGGTTGCTATAAAACTTAATATAAGTAGAATTGGGCTGTAGGAGAGAAAATTCCATGCACATTCGAAGAATGAAGAATACACGGAAATGCAACACTTCTATGGTTGTGGCGCATTGCATTCTGTTTCAGCCTTTGAGGAAGACAGGATAAAAAATATTTTCAGGATATTTTTAGAATTTTTTTTAAAGGTTTGTTTCCTTAGGAAGGCAAATTAAAAAGTAAATGACTCAAAGTGCAAAACGGGTATGTAGATCTATTATACATGATATATTATATAAGTCAAAGAAGTTCATGTTTCCAATTTATCCACACTAGCCTAGAGTTCTGAATGTTTCCGTGCTGGTGACAGCAAACATTAAATCTTAAAGCCACTTTGTTGCTGTGTTTGAACTGTAATTTCAGAACCTTTTAAGTCATATCTCAACTGCAGCATGGAAAATTCACTGATAAACTTGAGATAAAATATAGATGTCAGATAAAAAAAATATACCCTCACACAGATACAAATAAAAGTCAGGGCACATCAAATCAATCAGAGCTCTGAATCGTAACATAACATTTTGGTGTACATCACAATTATTTTGGTAATTTGTGATTTGACTTATATCACGTTTTGTCACATTAAGTACAAAGCATGCTATTCTGACTGTTCTTGAATAACCATAGCTCTAAACATTTTTTTTTTATCTAAATGGCTCATAGATATATCTTTTCTTGTTCATCTCCTGGGGCAGGGATAGGCAACCTTCGGCACTCTAGATGTTTTGGACTACATCTCCCATAATGCTCTTACACCCACAATGCTAGCAAAGCATCATGGGCGGTGTAGTCCAAAACATCTGGAGTACTGATGGTTGCCTATGCCTGTCCTAGGGGCTCTATTGCAAGCCATTTTGAACATACAATGTGACAAACAGATGGGAAGTACTGTTTTAAATTAAAGCACACACACATAATGTGGTATCATATTTGAGAATATCAAAGTCCTACCATGGGCATAGTGCCATCAGGCTACCAATCTAAAGTAATAATGAGTTTGTGCTTTCTTTGGGACACCAGGGAACAAACCCAGAACTGTAGGATAGAACCTCAGAGTTGGGACAATCCCACTGGATTGGAGATATTTAGTAAATGTGCTATACATTGGACAAATGTACAATATGCATTTTGGGAAAGTGTTCCGTGTTTGATATTTAGCAGTTTATTCACTTAACCTGGATTTATAAAGAATTAAGAATGGAGTTGCTAATTTAAGGTCCATAATAAGTGAACTAGAAAAAATATCCAAACCTATAGCTATTTTCCCAGCTTAGATTTTTTTTTCATAATATTTTTAATTCCTAATTCAAAATAAAATGTGCGTGAGGTATGAAAATGTGTGCTAAAATCAAATGGTACATGGGTGAAACACAACTATGTAATAATGAGGGAACTAGATTGGACAGTGCCAGTCTGCAGAACATTACTTTTTTCTCTCTTGCTGTTTAGTCTCTAGGTTTCAACAGCCAAATATTTGTTCATTATGGTTCCAGGCAGGTATACAGTACAGATTATAAGGATAAGTAGCTGGATTGAAGTAGTACCCTTGGAATGTCACAGGTCAGAACCTCAATTCAAAAAAGTCCAAATCAGAATCCAGTAGACAAAGTAAAACAGATACGTGTTGCAAAATAAGCAATGACCAAAGTACTAAGCATATCAAATGCCTGTCCAATATAAGCAAATAGACTGAAAGTCCTGTAGCCTCCATGAATAAACACAGGTGATGGACATTGCAACAGACTTAAAAAAAAAAAAAAAGTAATCGTTGGTTGTACTTCCTTGTGTCAGAGTGGATTAATAAACATTTTCTAACCACTTCACACTCCAGGTTTGAATCCCAAGAATTAGTTTCTAATGATTCTTGAGATACATACAAAGAGATGTACACACTTCCTTTTAAATGTTCGTAACAGACCACCTATCAAAGAGTGAACAGGATTAACGTGTCAATGTGTGTAGTGATCATTCTTTACGAATAATGCATTTCTAGTGAAGTAGATACGAGGGATCTATATAAAACTGTCATGGTATAATTATTACCTAGATGTAAACATTCAGGCCAAAATAACGGTGTAGGTCAACTCTCAAACCTAGTAAATTGGAAATTATTTTCCAAATCAGTTTTTGTGTGATCTAAAGCATGGCATGCTGCTATTTTACTCCGAATAATTTAAAGAGCATTGATATATAGTTTATATATTATGTACATTGCATTTATACTGGTAAAAAAGAATAAGACCTTTAAAATTGAGAATTTGGCTATTGCTTTTGAAGAGTAAGCTAGATAATTTTGCTCCTTTTATGAGTCTATCCTTTATAGATTTAAAAATATATAAATCTGTTCTGGGCCATTATATGAATGCGGTGCAGGGACTACACCTGCTTTAATTGAGTTGTTACATCTGGTAAGGATTTCAGGCTGATGCAGAAGGGATAATAAGGCTTAGCTGAATTTGTGATTATGTAGCTCTAGGGACTGTCATGTTAAACTCTTCGCTATACTCCGAAAGGCCATTTTGTTACTTACAGGAGCCTTAAAATCTATTGTTCTACAGTATACTACTATAGGATAAGACAGAAAAAAAGGAATTCAACACATGCATAATACCAGTCTATCCTTGACAGCTAAACTACAATAGCAACAAATTAATATTATTGGCACCAATATTGAAATATCACGTAGTCAACAACAACTCTGGAGATTTGCTTTATGTAATGTGGAAATATGGTGGGGAATAGATAAGGAATTGGACAATGAATTTTAAATCCTGTACTGATAAATTATAGACCTTTGCCTAACCACAGCTGGTGAAAAATACATAATGTAGATCAGTTTGTGTATTAAATTAATTAGATTAGGGTCCTCTTCTTCCATCTGTAGGCCCAGCAGAGGACAATAGGCACTTTGGAAGTATTGCCCAGTGTTCCAATAAAATCAATGTAATTTGCCTTATAGGTGATTGTCATCAATGACTTCACAAACATAACATATCATCTATAAAGTCTGGACCAGTCCTCACGACCCAGCAGCAGTCCAGGTTTTGTCAGTATCTCTATTTGAATAAAAAAGGAAAATACATAAATCTTGGATTGTTGGTTGGCCATGAGGACTGGTTTGGGAACTACTGCTGTAAGAGTATAACAAAATGTTATTTTTCCCTCATGGTAATATAAATTTGAGCCAATTCTAGTAAATAATTTAGGGAAAAATGTTTTTCCTCTCTCTATAACTGTTCCTGCAAGAGACACTAGTTTTCACCTGATGGCATGTATGCTTCTAAACCATAGCATGATGCTCGGGGCATATGCTGACCCAGACAAGCTACCTACAAGGTGGCTGATGTTTTCTACCTATCTAAGTGACATTATTTGCATATATTGTCTCCAGGGAAACCTCATGCTTTAACTTATAACAGACTGGGTAACTAGGGATAGCCAGGAATACAATTGTCAACAAGAACAGTTTAATGAGACTGAAAATTATACTAATTACACATGGTAAAGTGAAAGAGTGTCAGAAATTCAGCTTTGGGGCCTAATTAAAATCTCATCTCTTCCTGACTAAAGTACATTTATGGCTGTAAGACCAAGAATTCTCTGTTCAATAATTATTTAAGAAGTTAAAACAAATCAGCAATTTTTCCGAACTCTCTGGTAGATATCTAATTTCCTCTGTAGGTTTTGAATCATGATTCAACCACCGTTATTTTCACGCAATACCACAGTGTGTCTAGAAACCGGATTCCGCAGCACGAATAATTAGAATCTTAATATCAGATGTCTGTTGCCAGAGATTAGATAGGAAGCTACTAAACTTTCAGGAATTGCATGCACATAAATTAGATGGTTGAATTTGCATTTATCATCTTGTCAGTGGCAAGGAATCTGTTGCTACACTAGATCTGCATCAGGTCTCATGTGTATGCATTAGAGGAAAATTGATTTTTAAAGCTGGGTGTTGCACAGTTTGAAATGCCTGCATTTCTATCTGTTTCAATCAGTGTCACCCTTTAGTGATAAAATTAGTAATTATCACTGTTGTCAAATTATTTAGTATCTGTTGATAGTGAAGAACACAGAAGGTCAGATTATCTAAAAATGGGTTTATTGTCTAAAATGGGAATTTGTGAGAATTAACAATGAAATAAATAATAAAAAAAAGACATTAACTTCCTCTGGCCTACGTCTCAAGTATATTGATATAGGCCGATCGGAGTACCCACAAGTTACAACAGTATACAGCCATATAGTTCAAGATCCTATAACAAGGCTTTCCAACAGTGGCTCGCGCAGCAGAGGGGCCCCAGGTGACCCTCTTTAGCAATGGTGCAGTTTCTGCCGGGGTCCTGCCAGTGTGCCCTGGTCAAGATAGACCCAAGAAATAAGCCTTAGCTAGCGGCCCTGCGGGGCCCGCAGTGGGTGCAGGTCGGGGTCACTAGGTGTCTCTACTCTGAGAGCCAAAAGGGGGTGTATACTGACACGGACACACTGTAACCGTTTAAACAGCTTGAGATGGTCTTTGTTAACAATGTTACCACCTGTTTTGTTTTGATCTGCATTATACCAACGACACAGTTTTTAAGGTTATTTAATTTTCTACATTGAATTTCTTTTTATTATAATATGAAAAAACTTTACTTTATACATTGCAACTAAGCCCAATTACCAGTGTATGCCATAATACATGCCATAACACTATATGGTTTTTTTTCTGTAACACCTAGTCAAGAATGTCTGAACCATGATCCGGCTTTTGCATAAGCAATACTACTGTTGATACATTGCAATTTATGTCATTGCAAAAATAAAGAACAACAACAAAAAAAAGACATTAACAGACAATCTGGAAAAATAGTAATATTGGGAAATTTTCCAGTTTGTAAATTTTCGGCAAATTCCAGCTTTGTGTACAAGCACACATTAATTTAAATTGTGATATCCTAAAACAAGATTAAATTTTTTTCCTGAATGGCACTGGAAGCTCCTCATATTTTAAACTGAACCGCACCTCACGGGTCATCACAACAAAATCTAGTAATTTATCGCAGCATAGACTTCATTAAATATCTATGCTAGTCGCTTGCTATGAAATGTAAATTCAATAATTACAATCTGTTTCTTTAGAAAAACAAGCTACCATCTGACAGCATGCAAATAAAATAATTGTTTATGCAAACCTGAATAATAATAATAAAAAAAAGCTGCTGGGCATTAAGACTCACAAGCAAGGCCTGCTGCATATACAATTTGAGTTGTAAACCTTTATATGTTCTAACACTTTAGCCACCATCTTAAAAAAACAAAAAATTAGTATAGAGTTTATTTGAAACCTGAGATGAATGACAAAAACTTTAAATTGAATTAACAAATTGACAGTAATCTATGCATATGATTATGCAATTGTAGCTTTTCACATGTATAGTGTCAGGAGTATAAAGCTGTATTCCTGGCACTATTGCTTTCTCTGCCTCTCCCCGCCCTTGATTCCCCCAATGCTGTGATAAATAAAGGGATAGAAACCCTTTATTTACTTACCTGATACCAGCGCAGATGTCCCTCGCCGCTGCGTCGCAGCTCTTCCAACGTTACTGACGAGGGGGTGCTAATGCACATGCGCGGAAAGTGCCATACACGCATTAGGCCTTCCCCATATGCTTTCCTATGGGGAAATAGCTGACTCTGGATGTCCTCATGTAAAGCATGAGAATGTCCAGCGTCAGTTACCGGATCAAAAGTGCATTAACATCCAGGAAGCGCCTCTAGTGACTGCTGGTATACAGCCACTGGAGGCAGACATAGTGCTGCAGTGTAAACATTGTAGTTTCTCTGGAACTGCAAAGTTTTACATTTCAGCACTAAGAGCAATAGGGACACTGCACCCAGATGACTTCAATGAGCTGAAGTGGACTGCGTGCCTATAGTGTCCCTTAAAGGAACACTATAGGGTCAGGAACACAAACATGTATACCTGATCCTATAGTATTAATAAGACTATGTAGCCACCCTAAATATAGTAAGTTCTTACCTTTTTTTTCCAGTCTGCTCTGCCCCTTCAATCAGTGCATCTCTATGAGGAAATTCAGTGTCTCCATGCAGAGGGTGGAGACACTGAATGTCAGTGTGGCACACTGTGCAGCATTGCTCCAGGAAGTACCTCTAGTGGCCATCTGAGGAGTGGCCACTGGAGGTGTCCCTAGGCTGTAATGTAAACACTGCCTTTTTTTCTGAAATGACAGTGTTTACTGCAAAAAGCCTACAGGGACTGAGCAGTAGTTGTTCTGATGACTGTAGTATCCCTTTAAATAGATAGTAGGAAAAGAGCACATTTTATACATTATTTCTAATGTTCACACATGGTCTTAAATAAACATTTAGAAGCCAAAATGCCATGTTTGCCACATACATTTGAAGAAAACTTAACTCAATGGCAATTCTAGGAATGCAATGTCTCAAAAAATATCAAAGAGATGTTAAATTAATACCCGTATGTTCACATTGGTGGAGACCTGTCTGGGCTAAGCTCCAGAGTTTTTGCTGCAATAAAAAAAATACCTATTGGCATGGCCTACAATACAAAAAATCTATTGGCGTGATAAAGACTAATGATACATGTTAGAAAAAAAACCTGCTGAATTGATTGTAATTAGTTTGTCATTTTCCTCCTCTAACCTTTTTTTTCTGGCTGGAGATATTGCTGACAGGCTAAGCAAGTAAACATTTTAAAGCATATTTAAAAAATACCCTATTTTCTGCATATAGATACTTCAGATCTGCTCTAAAAACATTTCTGCCAAATCCATAGTGGCTTTACATTAGGCTGTTGGATTCTGGGTGCCTAAAAGACAAGTACAGTATTATTTTATTCCTAGGGTTGTGGCTGATTAATTGCATCAGTGGAGTCAAACTTGTTTAATATGGATGTTACGTAGTTGCATAATTGTCGAGGTTGAACAAAGACCAAAGTTCATCAAGTTAAACCTTAAAATCCATTAAAATCCATTCTGTTATGCTGTTGATCCAAAAACTATTGTAGCCATTTCCAAGTATGCCACAAAAAGGGGGAAAATCCTTCTTGACTCCATAATAGTACTCATGCTTCACCTGGGATCAAAAACCTGTTTAACATACATATCAATTATATCGTTACATATGCTGTTTAGGCAAAAATACATCCAAGCCTTTTCTAAAAGCATCTATAGAATCTGATAAGGCAACCTCTTTAGGTAGAGAATCCCACACCTTTATTGTTCTTACTGTAAAGAACTTTCTTGCGGTCCCAATCGGTGACCTCATGTCTGTTGTATATGCTAATGATCAGGTAGCATGTTATATATACTTATGAACAGGTTAACACATAGCAGTTTGTATTGACATCTGCATTTATTTGATTTGTATAGTGCTATCATATCCCTGCTGGGGCATCTTTTTTCTAAAGAAACAAATTCCATTTTTTTTTAGCCTTTCCTCGTAACTAATGTTTTTCATCCTCTTTACTAATTTGGTAGCTCACCTCTTCACTTATAGAGTTCTGCAACATCATTCTTTAGAACTGGTGCCCACAATTATACCGCCCATTTAAGGTGGGGGTTTTACCATTAATTTAGAAAGAAGAAAAAATATATAATGATCACATGAATCTATACCAATTTTATACACGAAAGCAGCCTACTAGCTTTTGCAACAGGAGACAGTCATTGCATACTGTTGCCTAGTTTGTGATCTATAAGTGTTCCCAAGTCATTTTCTGTTAAGATCATTTATTGATTTTATATATATATATATATATATATAGAATAGATTAAAAAGTAGTGGTCTCAGGACAGACCCCTGAGGCAGTCAACTTACCACTTTTGTCCAGTATGAAAATTTTCCATTTACAACTACTCTCTGCACTCTATCATTAAGCCTTTGTTCTGTCCAAGAACACGATTTTTCATCTAATCCAACTATATTCAGTTTTACTAATAACCAAATGTGTGGAACTGTATCAAATACCCTGGCAAAATCCAAGTAGATCACATCTGCTAGATCACCCTGATCTATGTTTCTACTAACTTCTTCATAGAACGCAATTACGTTAATTTGGCATAACCTGTCTTCCATAAAACCACGTTGATTCCTGCTAATAGTATTTAATATTGTTCAACATGAACTTGAATCTTGAATATTATCAATTTACAGCCCTTCACATAATTTCCCAACCACAAATGTTAAGCTCACGTGTCTGTAGTTTCCGGGTTGAGCTTTTGAAATCTTTTTTTAAAATATTTTTTATTTTTGCAGTGCGTTCAAGGATATACATACTTTTGTGAAGACGATTGCTAGAAAATCCAAACAGTATTTGCAACACATCGCGTTGAGACAGTAAATCAGTGTAAACATTGCACTTACATCAAGATTGTTGCAACTCATAGTAATGTGACAGTTAGTTGGAGTAGGCTAGCATATTAACGTGGTAGGTTTAATGTTGTGTCTAGCGTTATTATAGGACTAGATATATCATTCTTGTTGGGGTTTGTCGCATAGCGTAGGTAACACCTGCCTTCCTAGACGGGCCTCAGGTTACTACTTGTTCATGGTATGATAGCTGAAAACAATAGAACAATTAGGTATAACATTGCATGCAGATAACATAAACATAGGTAAACAAGAGTAAAGGGGAGCTGTATGGCTCAGTCGCTGCCACAATACTTAAGTAACTGCTTCCTTTCTCCTTTCCCTTCAGGGGTGAATGAGACTGTCCTGCTAAGGTTCCAGGTGTGTGTGTGGGTGTCTGTGTTGTAGGCGTCAGAGTCCCTTGTGCAAGTCACAATTAGTTGAGGAAGGATGAAACTTCAGACGCTGAGGTGAGCTTCAGCACCATTTTGTCCCGAGTGACTGCTAGGGTCCTAGGCAGGAGCCATTTATATTTCACCTTCGCTTCACGGAGTTGGGTAGTGATGTGCGTCAGCGATTTCCTCCCCTGGAGAGTGTTGCGGGTGAGGTCCTGGAATAAGGTGAGCTGGAAGGTTTCAAACACATATGGGGTTTTGTCTCTGACAGCTACAAGTATGCGCCGTTTGACACGATAACGTCCATTGGGGATGCCTGTTTAGGCTTGTTAATTCGGAAATGTCCATCAGATACCAGTTTCTTGACGTGTGTGTGGCAGGAGCCCAGCAGTAAGTCGTCTTGGATATTGTGGCAATTCGGTGGGACCGATGGAATCTGGGATCCCCTGAATCTTGATGTTTTTTTGCCTCCTGTGGTCCTCCATGCTATCCAGTTTGCGTTGGACCACTGTGTTGTCAGAGTGCAGTTGGCGGATGGTGTCCCCCATGCTATTTATCTCTTGCCATAAGTCCATCAAGTTTTCTTCCATGGCTTGGACCCTTGTGGTCACAGATTGTATCTCCATGTGAGCTAAGTTTATGTCTGAGTCAAACATTTGTTTCATCTCCAGTAGTAGTTGTTGGATGTTGCACTTTGTGGCCGGAGCCAAGTCTTTATTCTCGGTTTGTGGTGGTTGTGCCTGTTTGGGTTGGTGGTAGTCCCCCAGGTCCTCCGGGCTTACCTCTGAGCTGTTGCAGCCAGTGTCTAGGTTGGGCTCGGCCACCATTTTGTGGTCTAAGGGGCGTTGGAATAGGTCTTTGGGTGTTTCTGCGTGCTGCTTTTGTATTTTTCTCCCCATAGTGCGGCTGCTCGCTTGTGGGCAGTGTTAGGTTTGCGAGGTCTTGAAACAAGTTCCACGACAGCCTCAAGGCCTCTGCCGTTGGGGGGTGGAGGGGCTGGTTAAGCCTGACTTTTGCGGTGGGGTTTTCTGCCCGTTTGGGCATATAAGAAGGGCATCAGTGGGTGACCCTTGGTGCCTGAATGGTTTGTGTGTGCTGCTCGCATGAATTTGACCCAGTGGGGCCCTAGATGGCTGTGGATTTGCCGTTAATCTTGAGGAGCTCTGCGAGGTAGCATCCATGCGGCTCAGTGGTTAAGCTCCGCCCTCCTTAAACTTGAATTCTTTTTTTAAATATATGAACCACATCTGTCATTCTCCAAAAATCTGGTACAATTTCTGAAAGAAAAGAATCCTGAAAAATTAAATACAGTTGTATGGATATTTCTACACTAAGCTCCCTAAGCACGCATGGGTGAATATGATCTGGCCCTGGGACTTTACATTAACTCTATTTAATTTCTGTAGCATTTAAATTTTTACACATTCAAATATACATTTATATACATGTCTGTGCTGCACACAAATGCCTACAAATTCACATAGATACATAAATGTTAGATGTAGCACTTGATTAATGCTTATATATTATCTTTCAAATGGCCAGTGCTCTAACTATGTTATTTACTATAGTAAGTTAATTTCAAATGTAAGACCAAAGTAGCTAAACTAGAAACATTCTTCCAGTCACCCATGCTTCAATTTTAGCTACTTTGACTAAAATCTGAAATTCACTCCTGACAATTTTCACTTTACTAAATAACCCTGTAATTGTTTTCCTGGAGACCCACATTGCTGTCTTTCAGGCCCTTAGGAAAGGTAATGTTATACTTTTTATTTTACATTGCACTTGGCTTAGAGAGATGGGATTAAATGGTAGTTTCAAAAATATTTTGAGGTACGGTATATTTACTCAAACCCCTTTAAAAGAGATGATCGTTCTGAAGTACATATTTTAAATAAATCTTGATTGTGATATTACAATTGAAAGGTCACTGCTCAATGACATGCATATAAAGCTTTGGATACAGATTTCAACATAGGAAATCCCGCCAACTCCAATACAAGCATTGGTGCAGCAGGTGCAAATCACTGTAGTCTGCTGGCAGCGTGGGATCAACTAGATGGTTTCAGAATATAAATTAATGATACATGTTAGTGATGTGACACAAAAGCATTCTTCCTCTTGGCTCTCATTTTATAGTCCTATGTGTTCAATCAGGACATGTTTCTTTTCCGATATGTGGTGGAGAAAAAAGGAAAATTTGCACATTAACAATATTTGATTCAGCTTGGCAAGCTTGTTCATTAGAAATGCAAATCATTTTATGCATTCCTTGCAGAATTTCCATTTAAAGGGATATACGTAATATCAACATGAAAAAGAGCTTTTCTCAGTATGTTTGATATTCTCTATATGCTTGTTTTAGAAAACTGTTATCCGCATGTATTGGAGCAGAGATCCTAAAATCTGGTTGAGATAAAGGGATAAATACCACACTGGGAAGGAAATTGGGGGTACAATTGTATTTGTTAATTTTTTTTACATTTTTTTTTATTTTCCTTAAACTTGGTTTGTGACAAATGCAGGTTCATGACTCATGCAATTTCTTTTGTTGAAAAGTCATCATTTCCTCACTTATCGTTGAATTGAAGAAAATTGTATCTATTTTCAAATGTGTGAGACCCGCATTTGGTTTTTTGAAAACTGGTATTGTTTGTGCTTATTAAACTGTAGGAAGTTACTTTCCTTGTCTTAGAAAAATCTACCTGGTAACGTTGTTTTTTGATGTGTTGTTGAATTGGCCCTAATTTGCCAAAGTGTTACCATTCTGTTGAAATGGCCCTAATTTGCCAAAGAGTTACCATTCTGTTGAAATGGCCCTAATTTGCCAAAGTGTTACCATTCTGTGAAACTTCACTTCTAAAGTAACTCCTTGTGAAATGTGCATGTGATCGAGCAGCCTTACTTGCACTCTATAACATTTTAGAGGTCATATACCTTTGTGTAAGATACATTGTACATAAAACTAATTTCATTCTTTCTTCCTGTGATGTATGACGTTGTTCTGTTTCGAAAAACTACTATATTATATATTTTTGCTTTAAAATGTGTACATTTTATGTTGGAATCCAAAAATACTTAAATATAAAAACTTCTTAATATTTAATGCGCTTTTAATCACTGTTTCTATTGTATAACAGAAGAGCACAATGCTGGTATCTTTCTAGATACAAAGAGTCTTTGAAACTGTGTGGATGAACAATACAGTGATTATAATTTAAAATCACTTACTGTTCCCCACACGGTTTCACAAGATGTATTCTAAAATCACAACTCGATGGAGTAAATTCTGGAGCTGTGATTGCGTGGATCACACAAAACATTTAAATTGCTGATTAACTATATTGTCTTCTGCAGTTTTAAGGGTAATTTAAACATAGAACATTTTAAATATAATGACAGAATATATGTAATTGTATCCACTTTATCATCCCTCGTAGAGTTTTTCTAACACATCTCAATATTTTGTTCTGTTTTGAAAAGTTACAGAACTCATTGCAAACTTTTTTGTTATCTTTCATCATAATTTAAATATATGGTAATGTTTGCAAATCCTACATATTGCCTCTTTTTCTGCATTTTTTATGTTTATGGGAAAATTGGGTAAATACACTGAACAAAATTATAAACACAACAGTTTTGTTTTTGGACCCATTTTTCATTCCCCCCATGCTATTTATCGTTTGCCATAAATCCATCAAGTTTTCTTCCATGGCTTGGACCCTTGTGGTCACAGCTTGTATCTCCATGCAGACTAAGTTTGTGTCGGAGTCAAACATTTGTTTCATCTCCTGTAGTAGTTGTCAGATGTCGCTCTTTGTGGCCGGAGACAAGTCTTTATTCCCGGTTTGTGGTGGTTGTGCCTATTAGGGTTGGTGGTAGTCCCCCACATTTTAAAGTGGCCTTTTATTGTGGCCAGCCTAAGGCACACCCGTGCGATAATCATGCTGTCTAATCAGCATCTTGATATGCCACACCTGTGAGGTGGATGGATTATCTCGACAAAGGAGAAGTGCTCACCAACACAGATTTAGACAGATTTGTCAACAATATTTGAGAGAAATAGGCCTTTTGTGTACATAGAAAAAGTCTTAGATCTTTGAGTTCAGCTCATGAAAAATGGGGCCAAAAACCAAAGTGTTGCGTTTATAATTTTGTTTAGTGTAGTTCCTCAATCTTTATATTTTTATTGATAGGAATAGTAATTATTTGTATCTCAAATCATTTTCTATTATGCTTTTTAAAATGAATTCATGTTTTTTTCATTGACCAGCATAGTTATAATATACTTAACACCCTTTGCACGTCTTCCATTTTTGTCTACAAAAATATTAGCAAAACATTTATTTGAAACATTGGGTGCATAACTAGCACATAAACCTGATAAAATAAAAAATGATAAAACAACTCTTTTGTGTATAGATTGCTATTCAGACAGGCAAACTAAAATTATGCAAATGTAAACCATTTATATTTCTCATCTAGTCATTCATCCTTTATAGAAATGGAGGGCGGGGGGTTGAAAAATCTGTTGATAGTATACTTCCCTTATCTTGCAATATTTTACATAGATACCATTACAGGGATAGGCAACCTTCGACACTCCAGGTGTTTTGGACTACATCCCCAATAATGCTCTTACATCCACAATGCTGGCAAGGCATCATGGGAGGTGTAGTTCAAAACATCTGGAGTGCCGAAGGTTGCCTATGCCAACCAGTATAACAAAAAATTCTCAAATATAAATAACTGTGACAAAAAAAAAATAACTAAAAATGGTGAATACAGAAAGTGTTAGTGTAGGAATGATATGCTCTTTTAATCTCCCTTTCCTATTTTTGAAAGAGTGGGGCATTGTCTTTTTCAGAACATTTGCAGACATTTAATAGTTGTAATGTGTTTCTGGCAGACAAACATTTTCTTTTACATGTAACTGAATAATCTGGAGTATAAATGTACGTAAGTGAGGCTTCATGGAGTATTATTTTGCAAAGTAAATGAAAATAAAATAAAAACATGTTTGCATGATTTTGGTAGTGAATGAAGTTAACTAAAGTGAATAGTTGCAAACATTTGCTTTTACAAAAAGTGTTATTTGCAAATTCCTGTTTGTTCTACAAACTCATAGTTTAAAACTGAAGGAAGTATTAACATAATAGAAGGCACAAGAACAAAAAGGCATTGGACGAGTGAAATTAGAATAGTGTTACTCATTTTGTGCACTTTGTGTTATTTGTTGGTGTTATGTAGGTTCTGGAAAAGGAAACAAAATTGTTTCAGAAACGTTTAGCATCCCTGTTTATATTTATGAATATTATTTATAAAGTACTAAGATTTTCCATAGCGCTGGGAAAAGAGCACATTATTAAGATGTAAGATTACTTTTATAAAGTACAAAACAAAACTAGACAGACTGTTAAAAAAAGAAATGAGAAGCATAACAGTTGACATGCATAACACATAGAAACATAGAATGTGATGGCAGATAAGAACCATTTCACCCATCTAGTCTGCCCAATTTTCTAAATACTTTTAGTTAGTCCCTGGCCTTATCTTAAGTCTAAGATAGCCTTATGCATGTCCCACGCATGCTTAAACTCCCTCACTGTGTTAACCTCTACCACTTCAGCTGGAAGGCTATTCCATGCATCCACTACCCTCTCAGTAAAGTAATACTTCCTGATAATATTTTTAAATATTTTCCCCTCTAATTAAGGATAATGTCCTCTTGTTATGGTATTTCTCCTTCTTTTAAACATAGTCTATCATATAAACCTGTCTCGTCTTTCCTCCAAGCAATACATATTAAGTTCCTTTAACCTTTCCTGGTAAGTTTTATCCTGCAATCCATGAACCAGCTTAGTAGCCCTTCTCTGAGCTCTCGCTAGAGTATTTTTCTCAGAAAGTACAAACCATTATGGTCCATCTTTGGCTAGATAAGAATTTTGACTCACATATACCTCATAATGTACAGTATAAGAAGGTTCAGTTCTTGGGTCCTGGATGTGAAACATGTATTATATATGTATTAGAGGAAAACAATGCCATCTTCTTGAGACTTAAAAAGATATTGTAGGAACTGTCACTGATTAATCTCATTGAAGTGGTTATAGTGCATGAAGTCTCCTGGTGCTATCATTCCAATCAGTGTCAAACAGAATGGAGCATTAGCCTGAGCAGCAATGGGTGACTGTCTTTGGCTGAGAATGTCAACTGACTGATTTCAGCCTATCACAGCGCTCATTCAGGAATAAATGGAATAAATCAGTATGGCTGCCTTAGCCACTCCAGTGGGCGCTGGGCTGTGGGAAGCCAGGGACCCTCATTCAGTGTTAAACTTAACGAAAATATTTTAACACTGAATGGAAGGACAGAGTCAGGGGACTCCAAGCATTATAACCAATTTAATGAGGTGAAATGGTTATAGAGTCTAGAGTGTCCATTTAACCTCTGGTTTCAGAGAGCTGTGAGATAAATTTATATTCCCATAACACACGGTTAGCTGTTATGTATTCCCCCTCTCTCATTTTACATATTTCAATACATATTTATCTTGCCAGTAAAGAGTTATTGCCACACTTTGTGATTTCTCTTAGTTAAAACCTATTAGTTGAGAAACACTAAACAAATGTAGACAGTTTGTTAATGCACAGTGGTTGCATCTATGAAATTGTATTTGCATAGATGGCTGCATCTCTACCACAGCAAACAAGAAACATACTTTATTCTATTTTTTGCCTGTGTTTTTCCTGCAGTGATCTAATTTAAATTTAGACTGCAATCATGGGGCAAACACGGTGATTCTTAATCAATTGGTTTCAGAGTTCAGTTGCTTTAAAGGTATGGTAGCATACTCAACTGCTTCCTCCACAACCCATGTTTTTTAGTGGTCGTTTAATTTTTTTTGATTTTTTTATAGTTGACTAATGGGACATTATGCTGCATTGCCTATCTACGAAACAATTAGGTGAGCACAATTACCTGCATAATTGCCTATAATACAGTGACCTTGCCTACATAGTGGGCCAGGGCATGCACAACCGCTCAAACATCTATCCATATAGTCACTATCTAAATGCTGCGTTTAAACTTGTAAAATCTCCAGACAGCAAGATCAGTTATATGCTTCCATTAGATGTCCGGAACATAACGTAATGCCATGGTCCTGCCTTTCTATCCTATACACACATCACTCACGCACTGGGATAATCATGACAAGGCCTGGCAACTGGAGTATTAGAGTACTTCTCAGCTATGCTGCAACAGTAATCCCAGACATGTAAATGCTTTAGCATCCCCTTCAAACATCTGCTTGTTCTGGCCACACAGTTTTCACTATTCAATATCACGGGCTGTAGGAGAGTTCCTCAGATCTCCCCCAATTTGGCCCATTACCTGTGAGATGTTGATGAAATACATTTGCTTTGTTGATGGTACAGCCTTTAGGTGAAATGTTTCAGATATGTCGTGACTAATCTGATGTTTTCAATATGGCAACAGCAGAATAATACATCAAATGACACAGAATGCTTTTTGCAACACAGCACAAAATGCTTTTATTTCTAGATTATTACACTGAATTACAAACTTTCCTGAAATAGTGAGAAACAATAAAATAAATAAGAATTTGGAGAAAAAAAGGAAAAAGTGTTTTTCTTGCTACAGGTTTAATTAATGTCATTGCTGTCTGGTGGTAGTTAGAATTTAGACTCGTATATTTTCACTGATATTTATTTATTTTCTGCTAATCCATCTTAATCCTCAGAATCAAAGATACTCTATCTGTGCGCATCATTGTATAAGACAACCCTGCACCCCTTTCCAGATCCTCTGCTGCTTTAGGAAGATGGGAAAATGTCAGCTAAGCTTCAAATGTATCCAGAATGCATCCAGAATCAAGCTTGCTGACAACATTTATTTTATTGTTCTAAAAGATTGTGGATAGGCCAGTTAAATGATGGCATTAGTTGATACTCACAGTCTTGTGGATTTGTTTTCTCCTGCCCTTTTGATAAGTCTGGAATAATTTTGATGTGATCATAAGAGTTTGTCCCTATAGAAGTGGAAATCTATAAAGACAAAATACTATCGAAGAAAGTCCGATTAAATCAATAACTGCATTACTATAAAATAAGTTGAAACCAGTATATGAAAACTAGGCAGCCTTGTAGCTTATATTTGAATTTGGTGTGCTTATACTGTATGTCAGCTTAATTTTTAATGTGTGTCAATGAAATAACTGAAGGAAATACTATAATGATGTTAACGGCTCCCCTAAAAATTAAGAAGTTAAAGGGTTGCTCCAATAACCATGACCACTTCAGTGATGCACATACAGATTTTAACACTTCTACTGCCGAAGGTGTAAATCCATCCCCGGCAGGGGCACTGGGTTGTTGTCAGCAAGTTTGGAACTAGACACAGAAGTGCAATTGTTGGCTGAATACTGCAAGCTGATGCTCTCAGCCAATGAATGGCTGAGCTCTTCAGAAGTCATATGCATATCACAGTCAGCCTTAAAATAGACTAGAAGCGAGGTGAACCATGTAAGAGGGCAAAACGGTTTGCCCCATTACCAGGAACTGGGGACAGGTTATGATGCTTGGAGTAATCCTTTAATTTTACAAAGCATTCATTAAAATAATTATTCATTATAATTTGCAGGTTATATAAAAATATAAATATTTTAAAACATAGAATACATCTACAAATATACTTTAGATTGGAAGGTTTTTCTAAAAGTCACGTAACGCAAATCAGCTTTATACAGCATATATGTTATTCTAAAAACATTTAAGAAATAATTCTTATTGGTGTAGATGTGAGAGCTTTCAAAGTATTAATACGATTTGTCACTATAACACAGTATGACGAATAAACAGACTTTCAGTTGTTATCTATGTTTTTTCTGTATCATTTTCTTTTTATTATCTTTATCGTTTTTCTCATGTGATATTTTCTGTGAATTTTTGAGGTTTTGTATCAAGATGGGGGAACAGAGGGGCGGGGCCTGACTGCCAACGGAGCAGGTCGCACATGGCTGGAGCTCCTTGAAATCAGTTTGAAAATCAATGATTAACCACCGAAACCTGTCTAAATTTCACCTGTCACAGCTATACCTACTCAAGGAATACTTTATGAAAGTAACGAATTTAAGATTTAGTGGTCCAGACAATCGTGGACCATTCTGGACTGTTCTGAGGTCTGCGAGCGGGCGGCAAGCAGAGGATGAGGGTCATCCCCTGCTGGAGCTAGAACCAAGCCTCATCTGGGCTCTCTCTCCCTCCCCTTTGAATCGGTGGGGTTATCCTGGTCTCCCCGGGTGCACACCGTGACCCACTTATATGGACTTTACTAACCACACAGACCATGAGAGCCGGAGGCCTGCCCCTCAAGATGGCCGACAACATACCACGTGCTCTGAAGCATGCTAACCGGCTGATACCTAGCCAAGCAGACCTGATCATATTGGCATTCGATGACCTATGCATTAAATTCTGGGAGCGAATCAACATCCGAGCAATGCACACTCTTCCCACAAGACAACCCAGGCCAAAATGCTGAACCGCCTGGATCCTGCTAAACTTCAGCAACCATGCACAGCATGGGCAGGAAAACTGCTATACCAGAGGCTAAAGTCAACACTCCTCGAAGCATGCCTGCCTCCAAACCCCATTGCGGCACACCTACAAGGCATCCCAGGTTTAACCTTACCTGCAAGCGCCGGCCATGTCATTGGAGCACTCCAGCTCCACAGAGCCAGCCACTCATATTGGGTCTTTCAATAGGCCGAATTCTAGGGGCCACCTGTGGATGGATCCCTGATGGAAAGAGGCAAGATCGCATCCATGTTTGGAGCCGGTGGAGTGCCCCTTCACAGCTCAATGGACCCTGCCATTCCTGTGCCGGTAGCCTTCCAACTAAAGGCATCGGCTGAGTAGATAGACAGGTCTTACTATCAGTTAAGCAATAAGTCTAAGCGTCAGGGGCTAATTTCTACTCCTATTACTAACCATCTTACTTAGCTCTCGGTGGCACTATTGGTTTTCACACATGCTATGTTTGCCTAAAGTATATCTTTATCTTCCTGTCTACCTAACATGTTTATTATTATTCATACCTACAAAGCACTTTTCTTGTCTGAAGTACTCTACCAATAGAAAAGCTAAATATTTATCAAATATTCAGATAAGCGTACCTAGCCTGTCTCTGATACATTCTGTTTATTTAAAAAAAAAATGTGCAAAGTTCTTGATGCCACACTAATATACTCATATGTTTAACACTGTGTTTGCACCAGCTATTGTGGCGGCGCAAATCTGCCTGTTTACCATATGCTCAAAAAAAAAAAAAAAAAAAAAAAAAAAAAAAAAAAGATGGGGTAACTCAACTCTGAATGAGAGGTAGCTCAAAGCCAAAAAAAGATGTTAGAAGAGGCGCTTCAATAATTTTATTATCATACGTCATGTTCAAGAAACTCCTGGAATTTTAAACATTGTACAGAGAATCTATAGAGAATCTATTACAATATATTTGCAATTGTGTAGCCAATATATTAAATACACTATATAGTTACCATAGCCAATAATTTTATAGCATAACATTTCTCAGTGCTATTTTATGCTATTTTGATAAATTCTTTAAAATGGTTATTAGACTCGTCAGTGCATGATGCATCATTTATGATTACCATCCATCTTTGAGTCACAGCATGTTTTTTATTTTGATTAATCTGTTACCTTGGTGTATAACTACTGTTTATGGGCAGATGCCATTGGAATAAGCCTTTAATGTCAGCATTGCCTATCTATTACATTGAATAGGTGACATTTATTTTAATCTGACCAGGATTGCAAAGGTTTCCTCTGCAATATGCAGTGCTTATCCTACAATGTGCAGGACCACTCTTACAGATAAACCTTGCCATGAATAATCAGATGTCAACAGGCTAAACATTTTAACCCATAATGACCACACCATTTTCTGTAACATTCAATTTCAAATATGGTAGATACTGAATACGTTTTTATACCATAATATGTCAGGATTTATTAAAATGTTTAGTAAAAATAAATGCTGGTTAGTATTATTAGAAAGGAATTTTGAATATATAAACTGTTGGAAATATATATATATATATATATGCAGCAGTTGATACATTCTTCTTCCAATATTAGGGACCTATCGACTGTGCTCACCTCATTCTCCAGTTATAGTGAGGGCTGGGGGAGGAAGATGCAGGTGGGCTACAAGCCATGGGGACCAACCATGGATGAGTTAAGTGCCTCCAGGATCAAATTCCTCTTCTATGCTTTGTTCATCTTTCTCAAAATGAATGTGCGAGAATATGGATACAGACCAGAAATGGATACAAAGAAGAAAGAAGACACTGATGTCTCATTTCCCCCTGTAATTCACCTTTCGGATCACAAAAGGAGTGTATCTTTCATGTTATTGTCTAATGACAACTGCGCCAAATCTTAATTAATGCTAGTCTTAACATATCTATTGTCAGGTATAAGCATCATTTCATGCTGATGGGTGACCTTCAAACTACAATGTTTACAGATTGTTACACTGTGACCTGTAGGGTGTTTAAGAAGTTGGAGTTAAAGCTTTCTTATGTTACTTATTTCAATCCCACCCATTGAGCAACACTATTGATGTCAGAACAATTTGTAATTAGATACAGGGACGTTTTAGCCGCGAGGCAAACAAGGCATTTGTCTTGGGCAGCATTTTCCAGGACAAATGCCCACGACAAATGCCTTGTTAGCCTTGCGGCTAACTAACATGCTGGGCTGGGCGGGCGGCGTTGTCGGGCGTCTGGCGAGGGAGCACTTCCTCTGAGCGGTCTGCTCAGCTCCTTCGCACGCCGCATAGTGAGGCTGGGAGCCGGAATATGACGTCATGCCGCCTGTCCGCCCGCCAAGCAGCCACTGGAACCCCCAGGGAGATAGAGAACCCCTTACCCCCCTGCAATCCAAAAGGTAAGGAGGCGGGAGGGGGTAAAAAAAAAAGGTGTTAATGTGAGTGAGTGTGTGTGTGTGTATGTCGGTTAGTGTGTGTGAGTGTGTCTGTTAGTGTGTGTGTCTGTTAGTGAGTGTGTGTGTGTGTGTTTGCCTGTGAGTGTGTGTCAGTGAGTGTGTGTGTCTGCTAGTGTGTGTCTGCTAGTATGTGTCTGTTAGTGAGTGTGTGCTTGCCTGTGAGTGTGTGTTTCAGTGAGTGTGTGTGTCTGCTAGTGAGTGTGTTTGTTTGTGTGTGTCTGACTGTGTGTGTCTGTTTGCCTGTGAGTGTGTGTGTCTGCTAGTGAGTGAGTGTGTGTCTGTGTGTGTCAGTGAGTGTGTGTTTCTGTTAGCTAGTGTATGCTTATCTACTGTGTGAATGTGTGTGTGTGTATTTAGAAGGCGCTGGGGGGGGGTTGAGGGGTGCCTGAGTTTTGCCCAAAACCAGGATACACCACTAATTAGATACTAGTGTTGACCGTGTTAGATTGTAATATATATTTCTAATTTTATTGCTTTAAATATGATATAACAAATGCCTAGTTGAACTGTAACTATTGTGAAAAAGTAACAAAGTGCCACTGTATAGGCAAAAGCATCCCCAAAATTTTGAGTGTGTAGCTACATGTTAGGAATTGTGCAGTACCTCAGGCATCTTTTATACATTTCTTTAATGCATTTAAAGCAAACATTCCACATGTACAAGATTTTGTATTCTGTCAGCTCTTATAAAGTCAGTCCACTAGCACCTAAGTACTTAGGTATCTTACATATTTGCTGATGAAAGAAAGGGTAAATTCATATGTCAGGATTCTTTGTAATATAGAGAAGCAATGTGGAAATGTGTCACTTTTTCCAAAATTATAAAAACAATCAACTATTTTGCTTTCTGCAATCTATGTACCACATGGTTCTATATATATTATTTTAATGTGACAATGGTGTAAGTTAAAGGAACACTATAGTGTCAGGAATACAAAGTGGTGAGAAGCGAGGTGAACCATGTAAGAGGTCAAAACGGTTTGCCCCATTACCAGGAACTGGTAATAAACTAGGTTTAAAATAGCTGTTTAGGTCCCCAGCACACCATTCAAAAGGTGATTTACTCCTCACGGCTGACCCCGCCCCCAGTCTGTCCCTTTGGCTGTGATCATCAAACCTGAGGATCTCAGGCAATCCCATGCTTTCCCATAGGAAAGCACTGGAAGGTTATTGTGCGTGCATGGCGCCAATCAACATCTCCTCATAGAGATGCATTGAAATCAATACACCTCTATGGAGAACATTCAGTGCCTCCATGCAGAACGTGGAGATGCTGAATGCCAGTGCTGCACGCTGTGCAGGACTGACCCAGGAAGCACCTCAAGTAGCGTCTGAGTGACTGCATCTAGAGGTTTTACTAGGCAGTAATGTAAACACTGCTTTTGATCTGAAAAGGTAGGGTTTCCATTAAATGCTTGCAGGGACATGCTATAGACTCCAAAACAACTACATTAAGCAGTAGTTGTTCTGGTGACTGTAGTGTCCCTTTAACTTCTCCAAAGAGTATTAGTGCCAAGACTGGTATATAGAAATTATGACTCTATTTCTCACCCGCACCCTAACAGTCATTTAGGAGAGATACCACCCAATATTTATAGTGACCTCATACAACATTGTATATACATTGATGTATAGATCATGCCCATGCAGAGGTGTGACTAGGGCTGCATAAAGAAAGTAATTTAACTCATAAACAGCTGAGAACTGTATGGTTTACCCCTCCTATATTTTATATTTAAAGTCTATTTACTACACAGTAAAATACATTAAATTAAAAACCACTGAGCAAAGTTAAAGTCAAAACAGCCAAGTTGAAAAGCAGCTTTATTAAAAAATATTATTTTATTTAAGTGATTTCTTTTTTAACCTAAACTCAGGAATTCAGTTATGAATTCACCACATGAATGTTATTCATTTATAATTAATGTATGGGACAGCATACACTAGTCTTCCATATGTTGAACACATACCGTGAACGCAGAGTAAAATGTACTCGAGATTCCTGTATAGTGTTAGGAAAATATGTGAAAATAAGTTATCTGCTATAGATTAGAAAAGACTGTAGCAAATCCAATTGTGCAGGTAGTTATTTCATTTGCATGGGTTTGGAACAAGAGTGACACCTAGTGGGTAGTTATCATAGCTGTGTAGGACCTAAAATCATATTTTAAATAGTAGCCTATCCATCTATATTTTGGAATGGACAGATGGATCTTTCAATGGCCCATCTTGATAGAAGCCCTCTTCTCTCACTGGTTTCAGTTTTATTTTAATTGTCATGCCTTGCCAGGCATATTAGGAATGGTATGTTAAGGAGTTTACCCCTGAAATAGTATACGCATGGAGCTGTGTGTGTACGGCATTGCTGAAGAAAAAGCAGATGGCGCCGCTCTCATTCAGAATTTCAGAGTAGATTTCAGAGCGCACATGTAAAAGGAGTGTACCCTATATATAAAATACAACTGCTCTTAAGCCTTTAGGTTAAGTAGCTGATTCATTTATCAGTAAAATAGTCTTCATGAAGAAAGGTCTGTGACTAATGCAACAGATGGAGGTTTGTAATTTGTTAAAAACATGAGTAAATGATAGATCACCTTCCTACAGATAGTAGCCATTGAGGAGATAGAGGCGATGCTTAACAGAGAAGTGTGTATTATGGAAACATAACGTGGGTTCTGGAGATATCACATAGAATATTAAGTGGTTTATAAATGTTTCCAGAATCCCTCAATGGCATAATTTCCCCATAATATACACTTTAATGTTGTGTATATGTTATACAGACATCACCATTACTTGTATTCAAATTGTGTTAAAACAAAAAAAGATATAGAATGCTAAATATAGCTACTCTGGCTACTCCACTGTTATATTTGCCACTACTCCATCCATCTTTATTTCCATTGTGTTTGCTTTCCTACTTTGGGGAGAAGAGGGGTTTATACTCAGAGTTTCCAAAGACCCTCCTCTCCTGCTTTGGAGGAACTAAAAGTAACTCCTAGATTCATTGAGTCCCAGTGGGCTTATGGAGCAGTTTCAGAGTAATTTTCTCATCACCCTGAGCCAGCCTGGAATGTGTAGATTTAGGCCTCAAAATGAGTATTGTCACATATGCAATAAAGCTTGCTCTATTATAGACAGCTGGAGTCCCTCAAGGCTCTGTCCTTGGTCCCCTTCTATTTTCTCTTTACACTGCCTCTCTTGGCAAGCTTATTCCCTCTTTTGGATTCAAATACCACCTGTACGCTGATGACACCCAGATATATCTCTCCTCCTCAGACCTCTCCCCTGATGTCCTGCAACGTGTCACCTCTTGCCTTTCTTCTATCTCTGATTGGATGTCCTCCCGCTTTCTGAAACTGAATCTTTCCAAAACAGAACTTCTTGTCTTTCCTCCTCCTAATATTAATCCTCTCTCGCTCTCCCTTCAGATTGGTGGTACCCATATCAGCACATCCTTGCAAGCATGTTGTCTTGGTGTTACTTTTGATTCTGGCCTCACCTTTGAGCCTCACACCCGGTCTGTTGTCAAATCATGCCAGTTCCACCTCAAAAACATCGCCCGCATCCGCCCCTTTCTTACACAAGATGCTACTAAAGAGCTCGTCCATGCTCTAGTAATCTCTCGCATGGTCTATTGTAACTCTCTCCTAATTGGTCTTCCCAATAGCCGCATTGCCCCGCTACAGTCTGTATTGAATGCTGCCGTCAGACTGATTTTCCTCTCTAGTCGGTCCTCTCACACCTCACCCCTCTGTCAGTCCTTACATTGGCTTCCTGTATCCTATAGGAGTCAATTCAAAGTGCTAACCCATACCTATAAAACACTGAATTATCATAGCCCCTCTTATATCTCCTCACAGATCCATAGGTATGCCCCTTCTCGGTCCCTCCGCTCTGCCTGTGACCACCTTCAGTCCGCCGCTCGTACCCGTACAGCCAACTCGCGCTTGCAGGAGTTTTCGTTCGCAGGCGGGTCCCATCCTTGCCTACCGCCATCAGACTCTCCCCTAGTCTTCAATCATTTAAGAAGTGCCTTAAAACGAATTTCTTTAGGAAAGCCCATGGCCTCCCAGACTAACCTCTACCTCTCATACCTTTCTCTTGCTCTCTCTCCTAAAGGGAAGCACTCTACTCTCTCCTCCAGCTCTGCTCCACTCCCACCTAATTTGACTTCCTTTCCCTGTCCTAATGTGTTTTATACCCCACCTCCTATAGACTGTAAGCTCGTTTGAGCAGGGCCCTCTTCAACCCTTTGTTTCTGTAAGTTTTCTTGTATTGTCCTATTTATAGTCAAATTCCCAAATAATTTTGTAAAGCGCTACGGAATCTGTTGGCGCTAAATAAATTGCAATAATAATAATAATAATAATGCTCTTTGTCTCAAGTGACCACATTTAGACTTTTATTAGCTCAGGCAAGATGTTATGCTATAAGCATATCTATTTTATCAGGGTACGGGCGTTCAATCTTTCAGTCCCTACGGCGTGGACCTCTGGCAAGCGAAGGGCTAATTGTGTTAAATAAGGAAAAATTATAACTTTAGCTCAATATGAAGTAAAATAAGAGATATCTAAAGTTAAATGTAATATATATGCACAGCAGCACCATTTTATTGGAATAAGAGTTTTCATCACCTCGGGGGGACAAATACATGCTGGTAAGGTGTATGTGTATTTAAGAGTTTAGTAGAGAAGAAAGCTTTGCTTTTGATTTTGGATTTTCAGATGTTTAACTGGAGAGGAGTTACTTGCATTCAGTGAAATGTCATATTGTGTGTACATACCTGCGCCTAGGGCTAGATTTTTTTTTCTTTCCTGTGGATCAATGTTTCTGTCCTAGTGTTTGTTTAAAAGAATGTACCTGGCTATGTACATGCTACAATCCCTTAGCTGCAAAAAGTATAGAGATAGGATACCAAAGGGAAACAACTATAGACACAATTCTAAGTGAAATGTGTCCGAGTGTTCCCAATGCTCCTAGGCACCAAAGAGAGACTCCAGGGGTCTCTCAGGGCATAACCCTAGATAAGCAAGAAAGACAAAACAAAACAGAATATGCAAGTTCACCACAAGGGAACATACAATGCTTCCTGGAGATATAGATAGTAGTATTGCTAAATATAAATATAAAGTAATTAGCCTGTAGCGAAGTAAATGTCCTCTGATATTCTGCAGTACATTATTAAAAGAAAAAAGAAATACAATACACTACAATAAACACCTTGTACGGTAAACCTCCTATCTCAAAATAAGTATAGTACAAAGTCTCACAAGGCTGGTATCACAATAAAAAGGAGCTTTATTAAATATGGCTCTACAAACAAACACACATCAGCCCCTGTGAGAACAACTGATTGCTGCAAGGAAAGAGAGGATATGTGGTCAGTCAGTATACATAGCACCAAATGGACCTAATAGTCAAGGTAATGTCAACCTGTATGAGGAATGAAGGGCTATTTAAATGAGTCAAATGAAGCCTGTTAGGTGGCCAAATAGGTATATACAATATAGCCGATTAGAGAACGATGAAAAATGCTATTACCAGTAAAAGACTAGCAAAAAGTTAAACTATCAAAGCAACATGCTAACCATTAGTGAAAAATAAAGTACCCAGTTATAAAACAAAAAGCAAGAATGACGCGCATTTCGGTGCAGAACTACATGCACCTTCATCAGGGGCCTTAGCTGCAGATTGAGATGTGTCTGATGAAATTATTATAACATACACATTACAACAGCAGCAACAGAGTTTGCTTACTAGGGTTGATGTTTGATGTGACAGATTTCCTGGTCATATGTTACAAATTGTTAATTTTTGTTTATTTGTTACAATGTATAGTTCGGTATACGAACACCTGAGACCTATCTATTTTGTATACCGAACCATCTACTGAACAGCCAGGCCCCTTTTCACCTTTATTCACACCTCAATAACCGCAATTATCCAACATTCTGAGTGGTCGGCTCCTTTGCCGCCGTTCTTATGGCCAAGCACGTGGCGGCTGCCATCTGTGTTTGGTCGTTGAGTGCATGGAACTCAAGTTGGGCACTCGATGGCGCAAACACCGCTAGAACTTCCACCTCCAAATAAGTTAGATAAAATACATAAGAACTGAATGACGTTCGGTGGAAGCAAGCTCCCGAACAAGGAATAAAGACTGAGTATACTCATGAACCGGTACTTTTATTATATTTAGACAGACCGCGCAACCTGATTTCATGGAACTCTTTTGGGGCAGGAGCCTCGTGTGCGGTTGGTCAAACTAAGACTTCCATGGAAATCTTGAACCGATCTGGGTTGTTTTTGGATATGTTGGTCCCCCAGATCGGGGCTATCAGAGGATATGACTATATTGGGGTTTCCATGTGTTTTGGAGATATTTTTAATATGTGGTAAAAATTATGTTTTCTTTGCCTGGAGATAATTGAGTTTAGTAAAGTGCTTGACTCAATTATCTCCCAGGTACAGAGGAGGGATTGACCTACTTTGTATGGGAGTGTCCTGGACCTGAGAGCCAATGTGATTGTGTATTTGTTTTTACTGTGGTCCTATTTAATAGGTGTGCATTGTGTAACCAATGATTGCAGCAATATAAAGTCATTAGTTATTGTTTAGAAAATAAATGCTGCAGGCACTCAAGGTAAATCCAAAGTGAGCTGGTTTATTTGAACAGATGAATGCAATGTTTCTGCCTACAACTGGTCCTTTGTTAAGCTGTGTTATGGGCCAAATCATTGCTTTCATCTGCTCCGTTAGATCTGCTCACTTTATATTAAGTGCCTGTGTAACGGATCACCTGGCACCCTGACTGGGTACCTCCGTTGATGGACGCTTCCTAGCTTGCACCGAGGACCACAAGCACCGCACCGGACACCACAACCACCTTAGACTCCACAACTGCGGTAGCTTAACTGGAGTCTCGCCGTCTACTGTGCACCCTGGATCAGCTTCTGTCCTCCAGGACCGTGTGGTCAGCTAAGTGATTAAAGCTCAAGGGAGTATGCAGAGCATAGCAATCCCCAGTGTGATTATAGCCAGGGCCGGTGCAAGGATTTTTGCCGCCCTAGGCAAAAGTAAAGTTTGCCGCCCATATGACATCCACAATGCCCCATTTAGCTTCGCGCCAAGTTGCTGCGGAGTGCCGCCGTGTTTTACATTAAAGGCCCCTGCAGGGACAGGCTAGGCCACCGTAAGCTGCAGTGGTTCTGGGGACTAAAGTGTCCCTTTAATGTGAGGTAAATTAGAGCCTAGTGCCACGAATAATATACTAGATTGCCTACTTACAATCAGATGAGGATGGTGATGGGCTCTAGCTGCAGTCTGGCTCCACTCGTCTGGAGGCTGTTTGTGTTCTGGGAGAACGGGAAGCAGCTCCATTTTTTGGGGGCCCTTTACACAGCTCAAGGTCTGGGCCCCAGGGTCCACCTTCATGTTCCACCAATTTTTTGTTCACAGGAGTAGGGGATGTCTGATATGTGTGTGTAAGGAATGCATTGTTAATGGATGGTCTTAATGTATTACATGCAGTGTGTGCGTCTGACATTGGAAGGGTGCATTGTGTAACCAATGATTGCACAATATAAAGTCAGAATTGTTTAGAAAAACACGCTACAATAAGTAAACCACTCCCAGTAGAAATCCTCCCCTCTGTGTGATGGTTTATTATTTATTCTCATTTTAGACAATAGACTATTCAGGTCCAGTCCAAAGTTGTTTACAACCACTAATGAACACTCAGCTTCATAACTGCCTGTGTACGGTCACCCATGCCATGAGGGCTACGCTATGCTGATGGGAGGCCAGCGCACCCTCCGTCACCTCTCCTCATTAATGCAAGGCTCAATACAGAGCGAGTTTGAAAGGCAGTACCTGATTATAGCAGTTCCCTCCAATAACGAGACAAGACTATGTTTGGGTAAAGAAGAACTGTTTTTAATTAGCACCAAAGGGCTTTCTTTTATGGAGGTCTTACACATACAGGACCGCCCACAGGGTTTTTCAGAAGAACCAATAAAAACATTACAACACGTACAATAAAGTAAACCACTCCCAGCAGAAATCCTCCCCTCTGCCTGTGATACAATTATCTCAAGACAATAGACTAACTTAGTTATCACAGGCAGAAAATATACAGTTTTTACAAAATTCTTATAACTTTAAAAGTATGCATGCAATATTAATAAGTTACATATTTGAAATCAGCGTCCTTTAAATGTAAATATACTCAAAAATCCGTCCAGTAGATCAAAAGTTAGCTGGAAGTCCTTTATGACCGACCGCAAGCACATTTTTTATGCCCAAAACAGTTCCATGGATTTGGGCTGTCCGGTCGGTCTATTTTACACTGAAAAAATGACTAAGTCCCATTCGAACGAGCATTTGAATCTTCGAACGGGACCTAGTCTCCAGCCGCAGTGTCGAAGGGGAGAAGAAGGTACAGGTCAGCGATGTTCGTGCAATTGGGTAGCCGAAAACAGTTCCATACATTTAGCTGCACACACTGCTGACCGCATTCGAATGAGTTAAAATGGCCGCCGCCACGTGTTCATTTGTCGAATGGCGGCCACTTCGACTACTTTGGCTGTATCCGAAGTGCCAATTTAAAGTTGCAACACTGCTCCAAAGTAATTAAAGGGCCAGAAAAAGCATTATAAAAATCCATTATGCCCAAATCAGTTCCTTAAAGGGCAATACATCCCAGGGGCCATAGTCACATGGTAGGAGGCTGGCAATCAGTCCTCTCCAATGCCCAGTGGCAAATGGCAGTTTGTCACAGCCTGGATCAGCATTTCTTTTCTGCAAATTACATTTTGAGGATTGGCCAACCTCAGGCCCAGTTGCACCCTGGGATCCAGGAGAGTGTGGTATCCTTTACGGTAATTACATTAGTCATTGGTCAGACATTATATAGTATAATGCTAGGCCATTAATTATTGTTTACTGGAGCAGTGTTGCCTTCCCTGGTATTGTAGCGACCCTTTTAAATTATGGTGTTTTTTATATTTACATTAAACCCTCTTTTAAGAATGAATTACTGAAATCATTTTTAACTTGAAAATTGGGTTGCCAAGCTAATACACTAAATGCATAATTTGGGTCCATGACAAACATTTTTTTAGAACAACTGTTTTAGTTTGTTCTGTAAGGCAGTAGGAGGGAGCAACTGGCTAAAACTGACAAATAAGGAAATGGGTATTGTATACTATCAATGAGGAATCAATGCATACAATCATACCATCTACTTTAACGATCATGAGGTAATACAAAGCAGTACTTAAGAGGAATTGTTTTCTTGATTGGAACTATTAATGTTGGCCATTGAAGCAGAATATCACGATTGGATGGTTAGAAAGGTTTTGGAATTATCTGTGGAAGAAACAAAATCAGCTACAACATCTAGATGGCTGTGTGATTTTAGTAACTGCCATTGGCAAAGCCAAATAGTGCCTTCTCTATCCACAACCTTTGAGTACCACTTCTACAACATGTTGGTTAATAGTGATGTCCCGAACTGTTCGCTGAACAGTTCGCCGCGGTTCGCCACAAACGGTTCGCCGCGGACTCCAGTCAGCAGACACATTCCAGCCAATCAGCAGCAGACCCTCCCTCCCACCTCCTGGACAGCATCCATTGTGAAGCTGCATTCTTAGTGAGCTGTCCAGGAGTTGGGAGGGTCTGGGAGGGAGGGTCTGCTGCTGATTGGCTGGAATGTGTCTGCTGACTGGAGTTCGTGGCGAACCGTTTCGTGGCGAACAGTTCGCGAACAGTTCGGGACATCACTATTGGTTAATTTTAGATAGGTGGCATACCATAGTGTAACAGAACACGTGCCAAAAGGAGAACATTATTTGTGCCTTTTCTAGAAATAGAACACATGATGGATCACATTAAACATTGGAAAGTTTTTTTTCTGATGTTATATGAACAATTAAAAGCCTACAGATTCCTAATTTGGGTAATTGGAGTCCAAACTGTTTACATAGAAAACTTATATGTTCCAATGTTTCCCTTTGCGGTAATAATTTTAATTAACTTTGGCCCAATTGGGAGATAGACCTAAAGCCTTTTAGCTGGTTACCAGATGAATTCATAGGTCAAATATTGATTTAAATAGCAATTCTGAATATATTCTTTAAGCTAACCCATAGGACATACTTTTCTATGAGAGACAAGGAGATCACCACAGCTAACAGTGACCCTTTGTTACCCAAATAGAAATCATTAAAAGGGTTAATTTACAAAATATGTTTTTTATTTAAGAAAAGACCGCTTTAAATGCAATCCAATTTTTACTTTTCAATTACTTTAGCCATTGCTGTTTCCTCTTGTGAACCGTATAAGCTTGTAATTAAATAATTGCTATTCTAAAGAATTACAATGTATGGACTACTCTAGCAAAATAATTCCTTAAAAAATCTATTTTCTTTTAAATGAGAAGATCCATTTCAACTGCAGTGATTTAAGAGAACACATCAAATAACTCACTCTTTAGAATTACACAACGACATTCAGAACTTCAAAGGGTATTTTCAAATGTTCTTTGTAAAAGATGGAAGTACTTCATCATCTAATTTTCTAAAGGTCAGTCTGGTGTATTCACAAGGATGGATATCCAGCTAAACATTGTGTTAATATTTTTAACACATTGTGTTGTGTTCCTTTGTGTTACATAACCTGTTAGAATTGCCACAATACAAAACTAAACATTAAACACCCAAGTGTAAGCAGATGGGGAAACACTACATAAAGCTTACCAATTAAGTTTCGAGATAGCATTAGGGCAGTTGGATGAAAATGTAAGTTATGGAACAATGGTTTAGATAAGAATGAACCTTATAGAATTGCTGTGAGATTATTGTAAATGTAAAGACTATCAATGATATTAGGTATAAGGTTTGAAGTTCTAGGTTTTGTGTAACATAAAGCTAGTTGGTTACAATAAAGTAGCCCTAATATAAACTAAAGATACCAATAGGTACAACCAGTCTAAAATCGGACCCATAGAAAGTAAACACGAGATAACAATAACGTGTTTTAGAAGATAACTGATGAAATTAGTAAGAGGATTTTGCTTGAAGTATTGAAATTATTGAGTGGCGTTAGGATTCACATTTGACTATGGTTAATATTATGATACTCAGTCCATCAAGTTCAAGCATTCTCACATCTGTTCTCACTGCTGATCCAATAGCAAAAACCGTAAACTACCATTTTAATTTAGTTGGGCTGATATTTCTTGTGTTATCCCATAGGTTATTTTACCTTGGGCTGTTATGTTAGGAAACTAGTTTCCATACTACATCTCCCAAAAAATATTTTTTAAATTTTTTTAAGCTTACTTTGAATGTTTCTTTTAGATTTGTATTTTTATCATTTTAAGAGTCAATGATGTTGCCCAGTTGATCTCAGACAACTGAACTGATCTTTCAAACCATTTCATAGTTAAATAAAATTTCACAATCAGCTGTGGCTAATGATTTCATAGAACTATTTCATTTATTTAGTGTCTACGTCGATAATCAAGAAATCTCAAGAGTATTGAATTGTACAAACTGTTACTTTTAATGAACTAAGGATGCTTTAGCTCTTTGTTTTTGCATTCACTTAGTTGTCACAAGAAACACACAAGCGTCGAAATTCTGTGAACTGTTGAGTTGAGGGCACTTGACCCCTTTGGCACTTTGAATGTACTAAGTACAAAATGTCTGAAGCTTTGTAACTGCACAAGTCATGACCAAGTAACAAACTCTAGAGCTTACTGATTGCAATGTAAGTGAAACAAATGATTCTTTCATTCAATACATACATAGTCTAGATGTAAGCAAGAGAGCCTCGGTAATTCAGTTACTGTTCCTAATCCTATCAGCAAGATATTTCTAATGATCTTTTTGTGTCCTGATATAATTCAGCATTTTCTACTGGAGAACCTCTATTTAGTTGATATTCCATATGGGCATGTGTTACTGTAAATCTGTAATACAGTGGCAAATTCATTTAATATTTCAAAAAGATAGTTTGTGAATGTTAGCACAGATCTCTTTGACAACCAAAACACATCACTATACCTCTTAAAGGACCACTATAGTGCCAGGAAAACATACTTGTTTTCCTGGCACTATAGTGCCCTGACGGTGCCCCCACCCTCAGGGACCCCCTCCCACCCGGCTCTGGAAAGGGGAAAGGGGTTAAAACTTACCTTTTTCCAGCGCTGTGCGGGGAGCTCTCCTCCACCGATCCTCCTCTTATCCTCCCATGCGGCTGAATGCGCACGCGAGGCAAGAGCTGCGCGCGCATTCAGCCGGTCACATAGGAAAGCATTATCAATGCTTTCCTATGGACGCTTGCGTGCTCTCACTGTGATTTTCACAGTGAGAAGCACGCAAGCGCCTCTAGTGGCTGTCAATGAGACAGCTACTAGAGGAATTGGGGGAAGGCTTAACCCATTCATAAACATAGCAGTTTCTCTGAAACTGCTATGTTTATAAAAGAATGGGTTAAGCCTAGCTGGACCTGGCACCCAGACCACTTCATTAAGCTGAAGTGGTCTGGGTTCCTAGAGTGGTCCTTTAAGATGTATGTGTGCTGTGCAATTTCACCAGGATGAGAGGTTATCCACCCGAGAGTGTTATTCTGAATAGGGTCACAACAGGATAAAATATTTTGGCTGTGTTTGATCATGCTCAAAAACATTCACCTCCAGACAGGCAAAGAATCTGAGCTCATGCTAGTAAGGATGAAGTAAAGTATTTAAAAAAGGACATGCTCCTTAATAAATGACATTACAGATCCTTTTTGATGTTGGCATAAACTCTTCTTAATGTAGGATCCAAGGGTATATAAAGATTTAATTTCACAGTTGTTACTCACCGCCAGAAGCATCGTAGCTAAACATGATATGAGCGAGTTTCCTCCCACACAATGCATTTTTCATTTTGTACTTGTTAATATCTTGTATTTGTTTTTTTTAAATATTTTAAAACAACAGAACTTTGAAGTATTGGAGTCTATTATTTTTACATTTGTTTTGTGTTGCTGTTTTGTTCTGTTTATTTTTATTTTTTTGTGTCTGTGAACCCTGGTGAGTCTACTAGTTAAATTACAGAAGTCTACATTTTCACATCTTCAGGGCAATCAGATCTTTATAGACATTAATTTAAGTAGATTAAAAATAAATAAATATGTATGTATATATATTGGCATGTATAAATTCTTCACCTAAATGTACTAATGCCCAGAGTAAAACAAAGTGTGTGTACATAATATATATATATATATATGTGTGTGTATAGAGATATATTTATCTGTGCTCATTTGCATGCCATAACAGCAATTTGTGAATGAGAGTATATATATATACATACGCTCTCATTCACAAATTGCTGTTATGGCATGCAAATGAGCACAGACCGTAATCATGTTTCAGAATTCTCCGTGTGATTTTTCAGTTACCCTTAGCAAAGGACACTATTTTAAACTCAGCTTATTTTAAATCAATTAAAGCATGGAATGGGACTGAAAAGAATTAGCGACCTAAAGCCAGCCATGGACTACAAAGTTTTGACCTTTTAGAACCTGTCAGTGTGATCTCATAGTGTATTCTCATATATATATACAAGTATCCAAAGAGGTAGCAGCACTCACAGAGTTTTAAAGATTCTATTCTTTATTTGGTCATTTAAAAATTGCGATGAACGTTTCCGTCCTCTGAACGGGACTTTCCTCGGGATCAATACAACAAAGCAATCAATAAAACAAACTTATATAGACATAAACATTAACATTAATTAAATTAGCTTACCCCCAGGTGAAGTGCATTCCCGAACGCCGTTCTAGCTTGATCAGTGCGCATGTGCAAAATAAGCTCCGCCCCATGACGGCATGGCGTGACGTTACCTCGTCCGTTTCCATGGCGACGCAATACAAATATTGTCACCATGGAAATAGGGATGCGGACGTGCTGACTGTATGTGTTATAAATTGCTCGTTCTAAGGAATGAAAGAAGTGAATAAGAGGAGAAAAAGTGCATGCTCAGGATGAAAATGCATGTTAAAAATAAAGTACATTGTGCTGAATCTGTATTACAATTCCTAGTTATTATAATGCCAACTAGTGAGGCTAGATCATGTATGATCAATTAAAGTGATAGTGTGCATTGTTAAACTTAGTGATATCAAATTATTGATAATAAAGTGCATGTTTAAAGGGGCTAACGTATCATATACCACCTAATAAAGTGCAAACAATATGTGATTAAAGTGCTATAGTGAATAATTCTAAGGGTACAAATATGTTGACCAACACTTATATACAGTAAATACAACTACATGCCTACAGTATCCATAATTATTTGGACGCTCTAAAGTGAGCTGTACTGTTGGAATACTTATTGCCAATTGCAGATTTTAATATAATAATTTGTAAAAATGTATAAATTCATGGGTGCCAAAAAGGAACCTCTTACTTATCTGCTGCTTAGTATAAATTTATTATTTATTTACTGACGACTATTTTGGCATAATGTAGTTTTTAACCGTATATTGTTGGTCTGCTAAATAGCCTAACAGACAAAACACAATGTTACAAATTCATAGTAAAAATACACAAATATAAAACTTAAAAACTAGCTGAAGCTGAAAATTACAGAAAAGAGTGAAAGGAGAGGGTCTCATTAAGTCCTTTTGGGGACACTGTATCCAGTTTAGAGATCCAGAATGCTTCACGGTTCAGTAACATTTTTCCACAATCGTCTGCTCTTTGTGATATGGGCACATGATCTATACCAAGAAATTTCAAGGTGGCCAACGAATGCTCATACTGCAAAAAGTGCTTGGCTACTGGTTTATCAGATATACCGTCCCTATAGGCCTACCTAATGCTAGAGCTAGGGCGGTTTCGGTTTTCCCGATATAAACTAGTCCACACGGGCATGTAAGTATGTATATTACGTATGTAGTTTTACACGTAATGGTGTGTTGTATAGTATACCTTCTGTTTGTGTGCGGGTGAGTAAAGGTTTTCGATGGTGTCATATGCCCACACGTGACACATCCCAAACAACGTACAGACCCTCGGTGCTGGATAACACTTTCATTTGCATAGCTTTTGAATGGGTCTGTGTGCACCAATATGTCCTTCAAATTTTTATTTCTCTTATGGCATATCAGTGGAGTCTCACAAAAGACTTTTGGGAGCGTATCATCTGTGGCCAATATTCTCCAATTTTTCCGAATCACTGTAGAAATCTGTAAAGTCGAGTTATTAAATGTCATAGGAAAGACTAGACGTTGTAGTCCAGGAACCTCCCTCTTTGCTCGAGTTGCCTTGGCATCTTCTAGAGCTTTGCTGAGGGTTTGACTATGGTATCGCTGATTCAAAAATTTGCTAACGCGTACATCTATATCTATGAGAAGAAAAATATCCTGATCCCATATGCTCATTTGATACAGAGTTATTATCGTCACTCTTTTCTGTAATTTTCAACTCCAGCTAGTTTTTAAGTTTTATATTCGTGTATTTTTACTATGAATTTGTAACATTGTGTTTTGTCTGTTAGGCTATTTAGCAGACCAACAATATACGGTTAAAAACTACATTATGCCAAAATAGTCGTCAGTAGATAATAATAAATTTATACTAAGCAGCAGATAGGTAAGAGGTTCCTTTTTGGTACCCATGAATTTATAAATTTTTACAAATTATTATATTAAAATCTGCAATTGGCAATAAGTATTCCAACAGTACAGCTCACTTTAGAGCGTCCAATTAATTATGGATACTGTAGGCCAGGGACGTATTAGCCGCGAGGCAAACAACGCATTTGCCTTGGGCGGCATTTTTCAGGGCAAATGCCTAGTTAGCCTTGCGGCTAACAGACATGCTGGGCGGTGCTGGCTGATGGTCGGGCGGGCGGCTGGCGAGGGAGCTCTTCCTCTGAGCACTCTGCTCAGCTTCCTCGCGCGCCGCAGAGTGAGGCTGGGAGCCGGAATATGATGTCATATTCCGGCTCCCAGCTTCACTCTGCGGCACGCGAGGGAGCTGAGCAGTCAGCTCAGAGGAAGTGCTCCCTCGCCAGCCGCCCGCCCAGCAGCCAGCCCATCAGCCTGACCGGCAGCCACTGGACCACCAGGAAGAAAGAGGAAACCCCCCCCAGCACTCCCAAAGGTAAGGAGGCTGGGGGGGGGTTAAATTAAAAAAAAAAAGTGTTAATGTGAGTGATTGTGTGTGTGTGTGTGTCTGACTGTGTGTGTGTGAGTGATTGTGTGTGTGTGTGTCTGACTGTGTGTGTGTGTCTGACTGTGTGTGTGTGTCTGACTGTGTGTGTCTGACTGTGTGTGTGTGTTTGTGTCTGACTGTGTGTGTGTGTGTCTGACTGTGTTTGTGTGTGTGTGTGTGTGTTTGTGTGTGTGTCTGACTGTGTCTGACTGTTTGTGTCTGTGTGTGTGTGACTGTTTGTGTGTGTGTGTATTTAGAAGGTGGGGCAGGGGGGAAGGGTTGGGTTGGGGTGGCGTGGGGGGAGGGGGGTGCCTGAGTTTTGTCCTGCCTAGGTCAGCACAAAACCAGGATACACCACTGCTGTAGGCATGTAGTTGTATTTACTGTAAATAAGTGTTGGTCAACATATTTGTACCCTTAGAATTATTCACTATGGCACTTTAATCACATATTGTTTGCACTTTATTAAGTGGCATATGATAAGTTAGCCCCTCTAAACATGCACTTTATTATCAATAATTTGATATCACTAAGTTTAACAATGCACACTATCACTTTAATTGATCATTCATGATCTAGCCTCACTAATTGGCATTATAATAACTAGGAATTGTAATACAGATTCAGCACAATGTACTTTATTTTTAACATGCATTTTCATCCTGAGTATGCACCTTTTCTCCTCTTATTCACTTCTTTAATTCCTTAGAACGAGCAATTTATAACACATACAGTCAGCACGTCCACATCCCTATTTCCATGGTGACAATATTTGTATTGCGTTGCCATGGAAACGGACGCGGTGACATCACGTCATGACATCACGGGGGCGGAGCTTATTTTGCACATGCGCACTGATCAAGCTAGAACGCCGTTCGGGAATGCACTTCACCTGGGGGTAAGCTAATTTAATTAATGTTAATGTTTATGTCTATATAAGTTTGTTTTATTGACTGCTTTTTTGTATTGATCCTGAGGAAAGTCCCATTCAGAGGACTGAAACGTTGATCGCAATTTTTAAATGACCAAATAAAGAATAGAATTTTTAAAACTCCGTAAGTGCTGCTACCTCTTTGGATATATATATATATACAGGGAGTGCAGAATTATTAGGCAAGTTGTATTTTTGAGGATTAATTTTATTATTGAACAACAACCATGTTCTCAATGAACCCAAAAAACTCATTAATATCAAAGCTGAATATTTTTGGAAGTAGTTTTTAGTTTGTTTTTAGTTTTAGCTATGTTAGGGGGATATCTGTGTGTGCAGGTGACTATTACTGTGCATAATTATTAGGCAACTTAACAAAAAACAAATATATACCCATTTCAATTATTTATTATTACCAGTGAAACCAATATAACATCTCAACATTCACAAATATACATTTCTGACATTCAAAAACAAAACAAAAACAAATCAGTGACCAATATAGCCACCTTTCTTTGCAAGGACACTCAAAAGCCTGCCATCCATGGATTCTGTCAGTGTTTTGATCTGTTCACCATCAACATTGCGTGCAGCAGCAACCACAGCCTCCCAGACACTGTTCAGAGAGGTGTACTGTTTTCCCTCCTTGTAAATCTCACATTTGATGATGGACCACAGGTTCTCAATGGGGTTCAGATCAGGTGAACAAGGAGGCCATGTCATTAGATTTTCTTCTTTTATACCCTTTCTTGCCAGCCACGCTGTGGAGTACTTGGACGCGTGTGATGGAGCATTGTCCTGCATGAAAATCATGTTTTTCTTGAAGGATGCAGACTTCTTCCTGTACCACTGCTTGAAGAAGGTGTCTTCAGGAACTGGCAGTAGGACTGGGAGTTGAGCTTGACTCCATCCTCAACCCGAAAAGGCCCCACAAGCTCATCTTTGATGATACCAGCCCAAACCAGTACTCCACCTCCACCTTGCTGGCATCTGAGTCGGACTGGAGCTCTCTGCCCTTTACCAATCCAGCCACGGGCCCATCCATCTGGCCCATCAAGACTCACTCTCATTTCATCAGTCCATAAAACCTTAGAAAAATCAGTCTTGAGATATTTCTTGGCCCAGTCTTGACGTTTCAGCTTGTGTGTCTTGTTCAGTGGTGGTCGTCTTTCAGCCTTTCTTACCTTGGCCATGTCTCTGAGTATTGCACACCTTGTGCTTTTGGGCACTCCAGTGATGTTGCAGCTCTGAAATATGGCCAAACTGGTGGCAAGTGGCATCGTGGCAGCTGCACGCTTGACTTTTCTCAGTTCATGGGCAGTTATTTTGCGCCTTGGTTTTTCCACACGCTTCTTGCGACCCTGTTGACTATTTTGAATGAAACGCTTGATTGTTCGATGATCACGCTTCAGAAGCTTTGCAATTTTAAGAGTGCTGCATCCCTCTGCAAGATATCTCACTATTTTTGACTTTTCTGAGCCTGTCAAGTCCTTCTTTTGACCCATTTTGCCAAAGGAAAGGAAGTTGCCTAATAATTATGCACACCTGATATAGGGTGTTGATGTCATTAGACCACACCCCTTCTCATTACAGAGATGCACATCACCTAATATGCTTACTTGGTAGTAGGCTTTCGAGCCTATACAGCTTGGAGTAAGACAACATGCATAAAGAGGATGATGTGGTCAAAATACTCATTTGCCTAATAATTCTGCACTCCCTGTATATATATATATATATATATATATATTGTTTCAAGTAGAGATTGTAGCCGTATTAGTCCAGTGATGTAGATGTAAAAAACAGATAAAACTCATATCTTGTAATACCTTTTTTGTGGACTAACATAATTGTTTAATGACAAGCTTTTGGGAGAACCTCCCTTTCTCAAGTCTAAAGCATTTCTGAGCAAGATGACACAACGACACATAGAATTAAAGTGACATGAGCCCCTGTAACACAACTCAAATTTTAATTCTATGTGTCGTCTTGCTCAGAAATGCTTTAGACTTTAGAAAGGGAGGTTCTACTGAAAGCTTGTCATTAAAAAATTGTGTTAGTCCAATAAAAAGCTATAACAAGATACAAATTTTATCTGTTTTTTTACACATGTGGATGTTCTATATATATGCTTTTATTTAAATGTTTTAGAAACCTGGGAACATTGCTGTTGATCATTGGACTAGTACTGATCTGGCACTCTCACAATTAACATTGATGATTGATCTTTAGAACTCTTCTAGAGCAAAAAGCCCCAAGAAACCTATTCGCTGTGCTTGTGAATTCTATTACCTTTGGTCACTGTACCATAGTTTATGGATTGTAAATTGCCAGCGATTCAATTCATTGTTAATGTTGTTGGTTATACTTTTATTTTTATTCCTAAATTGTCAATAATTTTGTTTAATGCAAAAAGCTAACCATATTTCACCATATTTTATGTAATAGCAATAGTTTTATGAAAATTGCATGTGATGTATTACACTTTTTATGCCATAATTCCAAATATAACACTATTTAATCAATAAGTAAAACGGTCATATCCATGCCCCTTCAATAACTCCAAATTGATATCTGCAATTATTACATGTTCAAATACTTTATTAGTACAGATAATTGAAGCTTTCATATTGAGCATGTTATTACATTCTAAAAGAGTGTATAGGAAGTTCCACTGATGGTAATACCTTAATGGTATTAAGGTGACATTGGTAGATTACACGTGGGTGTAGATAGGATATTGCAAGGATAATGATATGGCTGGGAAGACAAGAAAGAGTTATGATGTGGTGTTGCGGAAGGAAAGACATTTTGCGTAGGTTGGGTGTGATTATGGTGCTTGTAGGAAGAATGTAATCTATGGATGAGAGTAAGAGAATAATGAGACTAGTGTAATGGGGGATGAGAGACAAATTGAGAGGACACAGGTATTCATATATAATTCATAGAATTAATGAATATAGCCATGTTGTACATATGTTCTATCAATTAAAATATGACATCCTTCACAGATAGAAACTGTATATACTGAGCTAATTCCTGTGAATTATGTGGAATTCAATTTAGCCAGGCCAGACTTCCAATTCACAGAAAAATCACACCAAAAGGCATATATTTTTATCTCCTGTCAACATCCCTTTTGATGTGTCCAGCTGTAATTTGCAATCTAGCAGTGTGCCTTTATCCTCTCCCACTTACATGTGAAGCTGTGCCTCAGTGAAAAAGCAATGAGTGACATTTTTCAAATAGATCTGCAAAATCTTCCTGAACTGCCTCTCCTCATCTATTTTGTATTAAGCTGCATATTTATACTATTTATACATATATAATCTATATCCACAAGCAGATGTGTATATTTATATCTGTCTGTCTGTCTATCTATCTAATTATATACATACACCTCATTAGAAAATGCCGGCACTCCTGTCTGTGTAATGAATTGTTCTTTAATTGTTAAATATCAGTCAGTCAACGTTTCAGTTCCTCCTTGGAACTTTCATCAGGACATAAAACAGTTATGTCCAGATGAAAGTTCCAAGGGGGAACTGAAACGTTGACTGACTGATATTTGACAATTAAAGAACAATTCATTACAAAGCCAGGAGTGCTGGTATTTTCTAATAAGGTATTTATAAGTGTTACTTGTGCATATTACTTTTAATTATTATTATTATTATTTTTTTCTTTGCTTCCTTTTCTTAATCCATGCATTGATATTAGTTCAACATGTTTCAAAGTGATATTTGGGGAATTTTTTTCCAGTTAATAATCAAAATATTATATATATATATATATTTATTTGCAATTGCGATATATATGGTTCCTTAACTGGATTGTATGTATTTGTATAGCTTGGCTCTACAGTAAGATCATTGTTTTCCAATGTGTCCTGAATTTATAATATAATTATAATGTTCATATTAAGATTAAATACTGCATTAAAATATGATTTGAGTACAGGTCTGACCCTAATGTAGTAAAGTTAAGATTCCTGGAAGTGATTTATTCATTTATGGATACATTTTAACATATAATTTAGTACACAAGTGTTCCCTTTGTACCTTTTAATTATTATTCAAGAATAGGTATTAAAGCTGGTAAAGGAACTTGTAATATAAATGAAATGATTTAATTGACATTGGCTTTACCATGCAGTTTCTCTCCTGGTGTTTTGATATCGTTACAGTACTAAGTAATGAATTGTGTGCACACGAAAATGCTTCTTAGTTATAGAGATATTGTGTTAATTCAGGCAAATAATGCATTGCAGTTATGGAAGAAAAAGTCACACTGCCTGTCAATTAAACTATATATTACAGAGATTAAAGGACTCTGCATGTTGTGCATAATGATTTTGAAGTTAGTTTTCTAAAATGTGTAAATTTTTTTTTTTTTTTAATTCTTTATTTTTGAACGTGCATGAGATTACAATACCTCCTGCATTGCCACAACAGCAAATGCGAGGATTTGCAGTACATTCAATGATACATGTAGGTTGACATTGAGAACTGTTAGAGACAATACTTTGCATCATTTGAGAGAACAGCACGAAATTTTATATTTAAAGTATGGTGACTAGTTAAACATAACACTTGTTTGTCTGGGCAGAGAGTGTCTTAGTGACGAGTCGTGTTAGGCAAGTTAGTAAGAACGATTAAGCCTCACAACACTGGTGGAGGAAAAACATGAGTGACCAAAGTAATGTAGTGGAGTAATATAGTGGCACCTTGTTAAGTTATATATATCCCGCAGGCTAGACAGTAAAAGTCTGGAGTGACTAGTGAAGGGAAGTAGCTAAATTTGGTTATATACCTGATGATGGCAATTTAAGCAAGGTAGGAGTATATACCCCTTGCGACTGCATGGTTTTGTTTGGTTATGGTCTGAGCATTTTAGGAGTTCTGGCAGTGGGCTCCCCTTTTTTTTTTTTTTTCGTTTTTTTCCGTTTCCCTTTCCCTTTCCTTTCGCACAATTTTAGCTTATAAACAGCATTGAGGTTGTACGTAAATTGGGCAGTGGCATGAGAAATGCACAGTGTTATACGTATAGTTATGCCAATCATCAGCCTGGCTATCCCGTTTTGTCATTAGAATATAGCGCAAAGATAAGTTTAAAGGTAAGCTCAGACAGGTTTAGTAAAATGAGAGTAGTAATCTGGCTATACATGCTGCTTGAAACAATTGAGCTTGTGTTCCTATTACTATTTGTGGTCAGACATTGCAAGCAGTCAATATTGATATAAGATGGCTAGTCCTGTCCCACTGCCTGGCTACGGGCCAGCAGAGCCTATGAGGCATCCAAACAGGGTGGGGGCACGTAATGAGACTAGTACAATTGTACATTAATAGTTACGCAGGAGTTAACTTGAGGTAACCATGAGATATAAGGTATGAACCAGTGATCACAGGCTATGCTAAGATGTCTGTGCAATATTCAGACGTTTTGCGTGCTAAACATAAATTATAGCATGGCTCAGTGGTGAAATTTAGGTACTCGCCGTAGAACCAAAAAAACAATTAACATAAAACAAGAACAATAATAACCATTGGGTGGCTAGTCAACATATGGGTACCGCAAGCATTGTATGCGTGCTCTGAGCGTCCTTGAGAGCTTTGTAGCCGATGCCAAGAGCTTAACTGCCAGAGTCAACCAAAATGCAAGCAGCCCAGCGTTTTATGGCAACTGGTATATGATCTACGTAGTAACAAAACAAAGCAAAAAAAAAATTTAAAATAAATAAAGTTCCGCAAAGTTCAGTAGCCATTCTTCAGATGCCTAGAGAAAGTGGGGTTTTGCTTCGGTCTTCGTCAGACCTCCCAGGAGACTTTTCCACTTGGAATGCGCCGCTCTGTGTGTCGGTAGTGCGTGGGTGCAGTCCAGGTAATGAGCAGATCAGCCGATGCCCCGGGGTGGGAGGCTGGAAGTGGGTGGATGCTGAAGATTTATGTGGTCACTGAGGCTTAGGTGATCGGCGTGGTGCTCCGCGGTCTGAATGGGGCACTGTTTGCTTGGTCCCAGCTGTGAATCGGGGTGGCGGGGGCACAAGGTCCCGCTTGTAGGCGTGAGTCCAGTGATGGATCTAGGGTGTGCAGAAGGGCCTCTGCGTCTTGCATACTGTAAATTTGGTGTGTTGTTTCACCTTGTTGTACCTGGAGCAAGTGTGAGGGCCGCCAGCGATACGGTATGTTGTTGCGCTGGAGTGTGGAGGTGAGAGGACGCATTGACCTGCGCCACGCCAGAGTTCCACTGGATAGGTCGGCGTAAAAGGTTAGTTTAGCGTTTTCAAATTGTATGGGGGTTTTACCCCGGATGGCTGTGAGAACCGTCGATTTGTCAGTCCCATTTTTAAATGTAAGTATAGTGTCCCTTGTGGCCATGTCTGGGGCCCCAGCGGGCTTTGGGATCCGGAAGAGATCCGTGGGCATGACGGCCCTGGCTTGGTCCGTGGGCAGAATGGTGGCAAGCAGGCGTTTGATCGTGTGCGGTAGGTCAGCCTCTGGCAACCCCTCTGGGAGTCCCCTGACCTTAATGTTAAGTCTCCGTCTTGCGTCTTCTTGGGCTGCGAAGCGCCGTTCATACAGCATAGTTTGGTTGCGCAGGTCCCGTATGTCGCTTTGCAGTGAGGCGATAGTGTGCTGCTGTTCTTGGGATGATTCCTCTAGTACAGTGATGCGGCCTGTCAGGCCCTTCAGCTCTCCCCTTAGTGCAGTGACATCCGCGAGGATGTTCTTTTGTAGGTCTGCTAGCAGGGTCTTTAATACCCCGGTTGTTACCAGTTCGGCGTCTGTGTCCTTCCTAGGTTTGTTGGGTTTTGCCCTCGGCATTGGGTCTGGGGCTAGGAGGCATTCATCGTCAGCTCCCTCTGAGCAGTCGTCGGAGAAATCCGAGCAGCCTCCGTGGAGCGCCGCCATATTGGATCCACTTGGGCCGCGTGCTTGTCGCCACATATCCCCTATTGTGAGTCCTGGGGCTGGTTTGTCCGGCAACAGTTTCTTGTGTTTGCGTCCCATTAGTGCTTAAGAGGTGCCCGCTTGTAGTCAGTGGTTATTGGGGGTCGTATCAGCCGTTTTTAAGTTTATTTTCTCCGTTTTGTCCTCGGAGCTCCTGAGTCTTGCGTCTGCTTGCCTCTGCTGTCAGGCTCCGCCTCTCTAAAATGTGTAAATTTTTAACTTGCTTCCTGATGGGTATCCTACAGACAGGCTGCAGACTAAAAAAAATATATATATATATATTTGAATTTGTTTTAAATATGACTTTGCATTAGGAGCAGTATTTTATAAAGTTACCTAAAAGGACACCATGTAATGGTAATTAAAAAAACACTATAGTCTCACTGTTTAGATGACTGGCCCCCTGGAAGTATTAAAAATGTATTTTATTACCTTTTATCCAATGCTGGCTGGCCCTGCCTCCTCTATTCTTGATAATCTCAGCCAATCCAATGCTTTCCCATAGCAAAGCTTTAGGAGGCTAGTGCACATGCACGGCAAAACAACATCTTGCACTAATCAGATGCTCTCTGTAAGACCATCTGATTCAAATTCCTAGTTGCACTCAGCTATTTCTGCAGAAGTGCCACCAGTGACTGCCAGTATGACCACTGCTAAAGGCATTTAAACTTTCCAATGCAACATTACCATTCCTGCAGAACGGCAATGTTTTATATTGCAGGGTTAACACAAGAGGGACTAGCACCTGAATCACTTCAGTACAAGTTCATTTATGCAAAAAGTACCAGTAAACTGATAAATAATGTGGATTTCTACAATACTTTTCATGATACGAGTGGTTTTCCACTTGCAGAGTCCCTACAATGCAAAACATTGCATTTTTTTTTTTAAACTGCAATGTTCCATATACCACACCCCTAATGGTTGCCTTTCTGACAGCCACTAAAGCTTTCACGTTAAGATCCAAGGCCAGTGCATGCTCACTAGCCTACCAATGGTTTCCTATGGGGAAGCCTTGGATTGGCTAAGAACATCAAGGAGGGGGGAGTATCACAGAGAAAGCAGCGCTGAGATGGAGAAAAGATAAGTAAATCTTTAGTTTCTTCATGCATATATGCACAATTGCACTCATTTTCCAATTTAGTTCCAAAACGTAAAGAATTGGGTATTATTCTGCGAGTGTTCTTTACATTTAGAAACAGAGAATTGATTGCAGTTTTCATAGATCTGCAGTGAAATGAATGTTGCCATGACAGCACTAATAAATGTGGGAGTAGAAATAAATATACCAGCAAGATTGTTACTTTATGACTGATATAGAAGTATTTTTTGGCCGGCATATATGTCATCTGTATTCAATCATTTATTACAGTACACCTTAGCTAAAAAATGTATATTAAATAGAGGGCTGGGACATGTACTGTACTCAATGATAGAGATTTATTACCGTTCTAAAATGTGGTAAAAATGTTTTAAAGGGGAGGAGTCACCAATGGATTATGAGATGTAGTGGTCTGGGTGCCTATAGTGTCCCTTCAAAATAGATAAATGTGACATACATCTTTTTATATTCTCTTTTTTGTAAGAACCCCATTATACTTTTGCTCATTGTGTTGAATGATGTCTACAGTGCTCATTTCTATTGCTAAAATTTAGATGGTTTTATCCCATTTAATACAGGGCCATTTGGAGTAATAGAAGATGTTTTTCTGGTTACTAACAGATAGATATGAATAATTATTTGGCAATATATTAAGCTTAAACATAATTTTATTTACCTAATTGAGGCTGTTTCTTATGGACATATAATGTTGATTGGTATTGTTTATTGTCTTGTTGCTTTGACATTGGGGTCTGATTGAAAGTTGTGTGTTAATAGGCTGATTTCTTGATATTATTTGGATTGACAATTAGTATTACTTTTCAATTATTTATAATTGTAATTATAATTATAATTATAATTAAAATGTATCTGTCATCCATTCATCCATCAAATGAGTAGATTGCAAGGTAACCTTCAAAGAGGTAAACCTCTAATAATTATATTTTGCTGGGAAATCTACAACAACTATGCACATTAAAGGAACACAATAGGGTCAGGAATACAAAGGTGTATTCATGGCCCTATGTGTTAAAAACACTGTTTAGGTTGGCGCTTTCCCCTTAAAGGACCACTGTAGGCACCCAGACCACTTCAGCTCAATGAAGTGGTCTGGGTGCCAGTTCCCTCTAGTTTTAACCCTGCAGCTGAAAACATAGTAGTTTCAGAGAAACTGCTGTTTACACTGAGGGTTAATCCAGCCTCTAGTGGCTGTCTCACTGACCTTCAGCCCAGCGGGAGGGGGACCATGAGGGTGGGGAACCTAAGGATGACATAGTGCCAGGAAAATGAGTTTGTTTTCCTGGCACTATAGTGGTCATTTAAATAAGTTGAAAATTCACCTTTATTACAGCGCTGCATGGGGCTGCCTTTGCTGGCCTCACCCCTGGTTCGCCTTCTTGGCTGACATCATCAGAATTGATATCTTAGCCAATCCAATGCTTTCCTCTGGGAAACATTGGATTGGCTGAAATTGTCAATTCTGATGATCTCAGCCAAGCATGCGGGATGGGGGGTGAAGTCAAATGCCGTTCTGGCCAATCAGTATCTCCTCATAGAGATGCATTAAAGCAATTAATCTCTATGGGGAAAGTTCAGTGCCTCTATGCAGAGCATGACTACCAGCATCTGAGTCACTGCCACTGGAAGTGTCTCTGAAAATTACTATCTGCAATAAAAAGCCTGGAGGGACTGACTATATTCACCAGAACAAAGACATTAAGCTGTAGTTGTTCTGGTGACTATAGAGTCCCTTCAAATTATATACATACCTGAAAAATGCTTCCTTCACCACCAAGATAGCTATCAGAAATGGACCTACGGCATGGGTGAGCCAAGGGTCACTGACACCTGGGTGCAGGACTTTACATTGCTGTATATGAATGTAGCTGTAATGCACTTCCCTTTTCACATATCGTTCCCCTCCCTTTATACATCCGCTCCTTTTATATGCCCTGCTCCTGGACAATAAAGGGATATTTTTGGATTAACATTTCAAATGTTTTTTTCCCCCAAAATATAAAAATTGCTAAATATATATATCATGTATAAAAATAGCAATGGAAATGTGGTCACTAGTAATGGTGGTTAACATAACTCTGCAGGTGGAACACACTTCCCATTTCCAGTGTCTATGTATGAATATATGCTGGTATATAACCGGGTTGGTGGCTGGGTGAATGTGACAAGATGATGCTATCTGACAAGTTAGAAGTATGTTATACACCATGCATGACAGGTGAATGTAACTAAATGGGGTTGTTAATGGCTGGGTGAGTTCACATTACAGCCATACACACTCTTAACAAGCTAGTTGATGAGTTCCTGTTTAGAGACTCCACAGGAGTTGACATAGGAAGACATAGGAATTCTTCCTTGCCAGGTATGCCCGGGGGCTGGGGTATTTACCATAACTTACCCATGGCTGCAGGTTAGGACGTATGGGCTGTATTAGAACTATATTGGGTTGGTACATGCATTATTTTATGCTTTAGCTCATGGGTCGTCGACCTGGTCCCTACCGCCCACTAGTGGGCGTTTCAGGATTCCAGCTGGGCGGAAGGGATTTTCTCATTTTGAGAGATTGTGCTGGCGGGCGGGTTCGAGCCGGTGGTACCCCTGCGACCGGGTACCGCCATCACCACTTGCGGCATATGGAGGGGTCCATCGGGTGGCCCATGCTGTCAGGGCCACCACATGGATGTGGATTGTAAAGGGGGCCCGGTCAGCGCTGGGACTTTAACAGAGCGACCGGGCCCCCTGTGATTACATCACAGGGCTGGGAGGAAGTGACTGCACGTCACTCCTCCCAGCTAACACACAGACCGCGCGAAAGGAAGGAGGAGGGAGTCAGAGTGGGAATCTGACTCCCATCCACCTGAGCCACCACTGGACCCCAGAGAAAGTCACGCTCCTGCACCTAAAAGGTGGGTGACTAAAATATTTTGTGTGTGTTTGTTTGTGTATGTGTCTTTGTATGTGTCTTGTCTTTGTATGTGTGTCTTTGTATGTGTCTTGTATGTGTGTCTTGTCTTTGTATGTATGTGTTGTGTGTGTATGTGTCTTTGTATGTATGTGTGTCGTATGTATGTGTGTCTTGTGTCTGTCTGTATGTGTGTATGTGTCTTGTATGTATGTCTTATGTGTGTGTCTTTGTATGTGTGTGTCTGTATGTATGTGTGCCTGTCTGTTTGTATGTATGTGTCGTGTGTGTGTGTGTCTGTGTGTCTGTATGTGTGTGCGTGTGTGCCTGTCTGTATGTGTGTATGTGTGTCTTGTGTGTGTATGTATGTATGTGTGTGTGTGCCTGTCTGTATGTGTGTGTGTGTGTCTGTATGTGTGCCTGTCTATGTGTCTGTATGTATTTGTGTGTGTGCCTGTCTGTCTGTATGTGTGTGTGTGTGTGTGATTATGTATGTATGTATGTATGTATGTGTGCCTGTCTGTTATAGTGGGCTATAGTAAGTAATAGTCAGTGGGATACCTAGCTCAGCCTTCCTACTGGGCATTGCTATAAGGAAGGTTGAAAAAAAAATTTTAAAAAGGGAAAAAAGAAAGGTGGGGAGGGGAGCTGACGCACAGATGAGAAATCATATTATGCGCAAACAGAGAAGTCGTCTGAATATTACCGAAAGAGGAGACCTTCGTTTGTTCCTTACGAAAATCGAACGAGATATCAAATATTTAGTCTTGCAGCATCAACCTCAAGGATCTCATTAATCACTTTCAATTTACTCTATTGTTTTCTCATTAAACTTTATAAAGTTAAAAACATTATAAACATGCATTAAGTAGAAATAAAGAAGATAAATGTACGTATGTTAATTTTTTTTTTTTTTTAAAACACCCTCCTTTCTAAAAAATATTCTGCAGTTGCGCGAAAACTGGTGGGCGGTAACAACATTTTTTTTCAACCAAAAAGATGCATTAGTGGGCGGTAGGTAGAAAAAGGTTGACTACCACTGCTTTAGCTCTATGTTGATGGTGTATGTACTGGTCAGATTGATCAACAGCTGTAAAACAAGACTGAAAATAAACATGCATTTGGCAGCAATTTCTCTATAATAATGTATAGATGTCATTTATTGGCTTAAAGGGACACCTATATATAAATATTTACGACAGATCTACCTTCATGTCTTTGGAGGAATGTAGAGGTGACAGTCTGTGTAATATTTAATGACATTCATGAATGTGTGTGTGTACTTTTCACTGTGGCCCTATTTGTTTAACCCCTTAAGGAACAAACTTCTGGAATAAAAGGGAACCATGACATGTCACACATGTCATGTGTCCTTAAGGGGTTAAATAATTTGCAGATCACACAGTTTTACAGCCAAATTGTCTTTGACTAGACCATTTTCTGACAGTTTGTCTTTGTGACGAGGGACTTATATACAGACACATCACATAAGGAACATAAATAATATACCATTCAGGGTGATTACTTATGTAATGGATCAATTATGATATTGACTTACAGTATAACGTGTTATACTATGAGCTCTAGTCACGGTTAAGCCTCGTGTTTTCTTATGTCATATTTTACCAGTTATCCATTGAAGTTTCTCACTCCCATGCGATAATAAACCTAGTAAGAGAAGTACCAAGGTGTGATATCTTTGAAATAAATGTAAACTTCTATTAAAAAGTAGTATATGATCTGTGGACAGCAATAAAACTCTCCAATATGCAATAAATCCGTGTGCAAGTACTGTATGCTGAAACAATTATTTTTATCACATACATGCCAAAAATATTCCATATGTCTATCACATTAGATATACACTGCTTTTATTATCTGATATATTTATATAATTACCCTTGCATGCTTAGATGGAGAAATGCTTTGTTTTCTCTGTAAGATCTGTAAGGTGAATGGGTTTGGTTATATAACCTGGTGGTTCTATGAATGCCATAGAAACAAGCAGCTGCCTCTGCTGAGATAAAAATAATATAAGAAAGATGTGCCAACTAGTTACTAACCGCCATGATTACCTCATAAAAAATAATCTATCTTTTTATGATGTTTTATGTAAGAAATCTGGTATAAAAGAGTTACTATTTCTCTTCAAGTACTGTCTTAATGGAAAGTCACTAAATAACAGCCTACATAGTATCAGTCTCTCTTTCTTCCTCTTTTTAAAAGTGACTATTTTTATAGCTCTAATTAGCAATGCGCACGTTTCCTGTTTACCAATTGATGAGAAGACGTCCATCTGTGTATTTTTTCAACTTTCCTGTCAGAGCTTTTACCAACTAAGCATTATATTGCATCTATTGCCAAGTCATCCCGTTTTTAATCACACTGTACTGAGAGAAAAAAAAGTCAGAGGCCTAAATCAAATAAAACACAAAAAATATATATATCTGCGTCAAAACGGGGGATGCATTAAAAAAATAAATCTTAGAAAATAGTGCATTTATTCAGTATTTGAGCTTGTTTAATGCTGCTTTGACATTAATGATGGAGCGACGTATTACTTTTGTAATGCATGCAAAAATATGATTTGTAATGACAGGCTTTTGATATAGCACTGCCAATCTACAAATTTTCAACATAGAACCTTTTTCTGAGCATACATTTCACATCAAACCTAGATAAGAGGTTGCTTGGCTTCCAATTAAGCTGACACTTTGAGGGAGATGTGGAAAAGTGGTTCTGTGAGAAACACAGTGTTTTTGAGCACAGTGTCAGCTGTTTTGTATAACATGATTACTGCTAGGAACTGTAGCCATGCAACAGGTGCATGAAAATAGAGAAGTGATTGGTATGTGTTAATTAAGCTCTCACCAGGCATAAGGAAGTTTACTTCCATGTTCTATTGAATAGGATCTCAGCATGTGGCTTGGGAAATGAACGTCTCTCAGTCTCTGTTCTCCTCATACTGTTAATTCTCTTTGTGCCATCCTTCCCAGGGCAGACTAAGCTGGTACCTGCCCTGGAACCGTATTTTTTTTTTTGTATTTTAAAATACCACGCAATATATCATATCTGTGATAATGTATCCAGTCCAGAACTGGCTGCAGACTCCATTTTATGCATGGATTGCATTTACAAAGAGAACACAAATGTATTTTTTTTTTTTTTATTACTGTGGTGCAAACTGCTCACAGATGATACATGGAATCCGTGTTATAGTCTTTCTGTATGTGAAGAAGAAAACTATGTAAGAAAACTCTCCTCCACCTAGTAGAAATATGATTAACTTGAGCTCATTGACGTGGTCTGGGTGCAATGTCACCGTCCCACTTAGTCCAACTGCAATGTTTACAGTACTAAGACAGCCTCTAGGCACCACTAGTCGCGCTTCCTGGAGTTTCACGGACTCTGTGTCCCCTAAATGACGCTGGACATCCTCGCATGAACCAGAAAAAAAACAAAATGGAACAGGAAAATAAATTGTTGGAAGAGGCACAATGAGGAATATTGCTGCACATTTTGGTGCAAATAAATGAATTGATTTAAAATGTTACTTATAATTATAGAACCAACATATTTTGCAGCACTGCCATTTTTACAATAAGTAAACAAAACAAACATTTAATTCTAACAAAACACATATGACATATGGGTGAAGAGTACTAGTAATAATGCCAGAAAAAAACAACCTAGGAACTGAGATATTGTATACATAACCCCTATTTTTTAGGTGTCTGCTATAATTAGCTGTAAGGCTTGAAGAGTCTTGATGTGGTACTCTGCAGAAGTGGTCAAAATAGTAAAAAACTGAAAGTTAGCATTTAGTAATTAAAAAAAAAACAGAGTGAGGAAGACAGACAGATCTATAAAATTAAGAGGCTAAGCAAGTTATAAAAGCTTCCAAATCAGTAAAAAGGGGACAACGCATTTTTTAGATACATAAATGAGAAAAGGAAAGTAAAACAAGGATTAGTTAGATTAAAAACAAAAGAAGAAAGGTATGTAGAAGAGGATAAAGGTCTAGCTGACTGCCTCAATGAATATTTTTGTTCAGTATTTTCGGATGAAAATTAAAGGAAAGGGGCCTCAGTTAGGAAAAAGAACAGTCATTTGTTACATGTGAGTTTACAGAGGAAGAGGTTCTATTTGAACTGTCAAAAGTAAAGACAAATAAGTAAATAGGGCCTGATTGAATACACCCAAAGTTATAAAAAGAGCTTAGTGGTGTACTAGCAAAACCATTAACAGATTTTTTTAACCAATCATTGTTAACAGGAGTAGTCCCAGAAGATTGGAAGTTAGTGAATGTTGTGCCCATTCACAAGAAAAGTAGTAGGGAGGAGTCGGGCAACTATAGGCCAGTAAGCCTTACTTCAGTAGTGGGGAAAGTGATGGAAACCATGTTAAAGGATAGGATTGATGAACATCTAAAAACACATGGATTTCAAGATCAGAGACAACATGGGTTTACTTCAGGGAGATCATGCCAAACTAATCTTATTGATTTTTTTGGATTGGGTAACTAAAATTATAGATCAGGGTGGTGCAGTAGACATTGTTTACCTAGATTTCAGTAAGACTTTTGACTCTTTTGCTCATAGAAGGATTATCAATAAAGGGATTTTGGGGTAATGATTTCAGGTGACTTAAAGGTAGGCAGACAATGTAATAGAGCAGCAGGAAAATCTAGAAGAATGCTTGATTTTATAGAGATAGGTATTAGCAGTAAAAAGTGCTCATGTCATTGTACAGAACACTGGTGAGACCTCTCTTGGAGTATTGTATGCAGTACTGGAGATTGTATCTCCAGAAGTATATTGATACTTTGGAGATAGTTCAGAAAAGGGCTACTAAACTGGTTCATGGATTACAGGATAAAACTTACAAGGAAAGGTTAAAGGACCACTATAGTGCCAGGAAAACATACTCGTTTTCCTGGCACTATAGTGCCCTGAGGGTGCCCCCACCCTCAGGGTCCCACTCCCGCCTGGCTCTGGAAGGGGGAAAGGGGTTAAAATCACAGTGAGAAGCACGCAAGCGCCTCTAGTGGCTGTCAATGAGACAGCCACTAGAAGAAATAGGGGAAGGCTTAACCCATTCATAAACATAGCAGTTTCTCTGAAACTGCTATGTTTATGAAAAAATGGGTTAACCCTAGAAGGACCAGGCACCCAGACCACTTCATTAAGCTGAAGTGGTCTGGGTGCCTAGAGTGGTCCTTTAAAGCAGTGTTTCCCAACCCAGTCCTCAAGGCACACCTACCAGTCCAGGATTTAGGGATTACCCAGTTGTGTCTAAGGTGTTTTTTTTCTTCTTTAAAGGATCTTAATACCTATTGATTGGAGAAAAGGCGAGACAGGGGAGGTATGATAAAAACATTTAAATAGATTAAAAGAATCAACACCGTAAAGGAAAAGACTATATTTAAAAGAAGAAAAACTTCCACAACAAGAGGACATAGTCTTAAATTAGAGGGGCAAAGGTTTAAAAATAAATATCAGGAAGTATTACTTTACTGAGAGGGTAGTGGATGCATGGAATAGCCTTCCAGCTGAAGTGGTAGAGGTTAACACGGTAAAGGAGTTTAAGCATGTATGGGATAGGCATAAGCCTATCCTAACTATTATTATGTTATTATTTAGATAGCGCCATCAAATTCCTCAGCGCTTTACAATGGGTGGACGAACAGACATGTAGTTGTAACCAGACAAGTTGGACAGCTCAATGAGTTGGGCCCTGCTCAATGAGCTTACATGCTAGAGGGAGTGTAAGATACATACAGTAAGATAAGGCCAGGGACTAATGCAAGTATTTAGAAAACTGGGCAGACTAGATGGGCCGAATGGTTCTTATCTGCCGTCACATTCTATGTTTCTGTGTAAGGTTCCTCCAAACCGTTGCACTTATGTACTTTTTATACTTATGTATAATGTTCATTATGACATTTATTTATTTACCAAATATCAATTTGTTTGTCTGTTTGTGTGTAAGTCAATCTATCTTTGATTAAAAAGTGATAAAACAATAGCAAAATTAAGTATATTCTGGATATCACATGCTAAAAGCAAAACATAAACACCAATCCAATCATCTTACAAACAGAGCCATTATTTCCACATCAGCCTGTTAAATTATGTCAGTACATTTGTATCTGTCTCTTCCTTTTGCAAAGGAACATAAAACATATATTTAATACAAGTGTATCATCAATAATTAGAGATGATTTTTTAAATGTTTTTGAAAGCATTGAATGCTATCCCCAGGTATACCAAATGGCAAAGCAATGTCTCTAAAATTGAACAGCTGCCGGCTGGAGATTGCTATAAACAAGGATAGAACTATATTAGGAGACAAATATGAGTAGCCTTGACACTGTATTATACGGGATTCCCTGCAGCTGTCGAAAAGAAACCCACAATATCACGGGTCACTAACTAGATTGAAGATATTCCTCAGGGCATCAAAGAGAAATTGACTAAGAGGAAAAATTCAAGCTGATGCAGATGTGGTTTGAAGAGATGTGACATTTACAATTACAGTTGCTGAATGAATCTGGCAGATTTCTAGATGACCCAACAGGTGATGTTAAGAAGTAGGACAGTAACTAAGGTAGGCATATTAATACATGCTGTGTCTGGTGTTAAGCCAACGTATCAGATACTTCAAGTTCTCTGCATATTCTTTGATGAACATATAAGCATATAGAAAATAAAGATAAACGTAATAAAAAGACTCTGTGCAACAAACTAAGTTTCATTTTATGGAGCTATCAAATGGACATGAGCTGGATAAGATAGATGGGATTTAGGTATTTGAGAGAGAGAGAGAAAAACATATCACTTATGAGATACATTGCATATTACATGAATTCACCCACCCACCTACCCAATATCACCATGAAATATATATTGGGTGTTTTATACTAAAGAAATGTAAGGAAATGTTTGGATTTCTACTTAACCTTATTATTTAGTTTTTCTAACATTTTTTCCATTAGCCAATTTCTGTATTTGTGTGCGACCACACAAGTATTTTTTTTTTTGTACTGCAATTTTTTATGGACATTAAACAACTTGTTGTCACTTAACCAACTGAGACTAGTTGAACAGACCTTACATGTAGAATTCATAAATTCCTATAAAAATGGGTACATTATACTCACAAAGTATTCTGTATATTTGTCACAGACATCTGAATAACCCATCAAAATAATTATTTAACCTAACGATAACATTAACAATGGTTTGTGGATCCAGGACACACTTGAAAACAAGAAAAATCTCAATGTATCCTTCCTGGTAAAATATTTTATAAATGATTGAACATTGGAGTTAATGAAAAAATCCATAAAATGAAATTGCATATGTTATTATGTATATATTGCAATCCTATAATATATTGTGTAATATTACTTGGCAAACACAAGTATGTGGAACCTCAAAAATGTATATTTATGGTAACAGTACTAATAATTGTAATAAAGTCTCAATTTTCTTTTTGGTAGTATTTAACTTAAGCTGTAGGCACCATCATTTTTTTACAGTGGTTTAATTCTCTAGATATTTATATAATGTAGAGAATTTGCAAAATACTATAAAATTGTCAAGTAAATTATCTGAGTAGTTTATAATTTTATGACTTTATCATTAAAAAATTTTCAGCTAAGCCTACAAGAGTTACAAAATAAAAACACCATCTTGAAAAACATGTGTTTATTTTTTTTCAAAGAAACAATACAATGAAAACATAATAACATAGGCAAACGGCCTGTTATATTATTCCTTTTATTTAAAGACATGTTATGAATAGGAACTAGTTTATTTTAAACATAATTTTGTTTGTTTAAAAAAAAATAAAAATGTAAATTTACTTTTTGTAAATGCATCCAAACCGCTCATGAAGCTGCCACACAATACAATAAAATTAGGTGAAAAATGGTGCAAGTGCCCAAATAGCAATTATCTCAAAAAATGACCACCACTAAAGATTAAAAAACACGAAGTGTCACAATTAAATAAAGTGATTGAAGCAGCGATCATTTAGATACTGCCAATATTATAAAATAATTAAAGTCATTAAAATACTAAAAGCAATGGTGTGCAAAAAAAGTGTCAGTATAATGTATATATACTTGCTACTGTATCAAACTTGTGACAAAAAATATATGTAAATAAAAAACATCGTGCATATATCCTTATGGGATAAAGAGTCAATAGCCACTTTAGCTGTCCTCGGAATTGTTTTCTTACATAGACTGCTGTGTTTCACTGATCTTCTTCTCATGAAGCTGCTGCAAAACACGTTTCTACTATATGTGACATCTAGTTATATACAGACCATATTTCCTATCTTGTGAAGTGAATGAATAATGTTTACGCATCATAATAATATAGCATGGTAATGCTAGCAAGCACATAGATGAAATTACTTTCCAGTTGTATATGTACATATTCAGCTAAAATGCATTGATCACCATTCACCACATATTGTGCTCAAAGGATTCTGGGAAAACAGAACACTGCAAGCTCCACTTACCAGCAAGCAATTTTATCGTATATAACATAATTACATCCTTGTCTTCTTTTAATACCTTGTACATGTTAAAGGTTTGCTCCATCCACTATGATTAACCTACACTAGTTTACTGCCTTAGACTAAACTCATTGTAGAAAGTGAATTAAAAATTATGTAACTACAACATATGCTACATGAAAAAAATAACCCTTCAAAGTTAAATGGCTGCTTTGGGAATTAGGTAAATATACTCAACAGTTCTAAGACCAATTAAAACTCTTATTTGAAATATCAAATGGATATTGGACCCTAAAGAGTATTTTAAACAAACATTTAAGATCCCTTATTCTCAATTTTCAGACGAACATTTGCAAAAAGAAATACAAAACATAAATTCTATCCCTTACTGAAGTATTCCAAAAGCTGCAGATTGCTTATTAATATGAGAATGTGGAGACTAATTTTCTTGTGATGGTGTACAGAGGTGTTTACTGTAATTATGAATTCATTATATGATTAATTATTTCTCATTTGATTAGACAGAACAATTCAAGTGTCTAAAAATATCTGTTAATCAATCGGAGAGTTCAAAAACAAATATGGAAGCATAAATGAGGATGGTTGTTTAATTTTAACATTTTTACCCTCATCATTGCCTTGCATAAATTTGTATAGAATTGTCATTTCATCATAATGTAAATTTATGTATAATGGAAAAGAGTGGGGGTTTTTGTTGTTGTGTTTTTTTTTTTTGACTGACTATCAGAAATATGACATATTCAAACTAGATAATTTTTGTTGTCAGTCTGTAAAAAATAAAATAAATCTATACCTTTGTCTCTTTAACTATACATATGAAAAATAACTCATTGGGTGTGTACCAACCCAGAATTCTCAGCATATCAATGCCACCCAAATATGGACAACTAATGTGAACATTCACATTAGTCTAGCAGCATCCTACATGTTGAGAAGTAGGCACTCAGGAAGCAGGATTAAGGGTTTTAGATGGATTCTGGGACCCAGTGAGCATTTTAGACAATTAAAGGTGCATTTGGTTTCATCTGCAAAACTGCTAGAAATAACTACAGTCCATATTGTACTTGCACTTAATTTTTTTGTATTGGCATAGTAATTGCCGATCACTCCAAACACACTTGCCTCTAGGAACTATGGTACTTTCAGTCATCTCTTGTGTGCTAGAGGATTGTGCAGTTCACACCATTGACATCATGTGACTGATCTCTGAGCACATAACTAAATGAAGTAGTATGTTAGCTACCATGCATAGAAGGGATAGGCCAAAGAAAAAGAGAACTCTGGGACAAAAATGAAATAAAAGTTCAAATTAAAAACTACTTATTCAGAGTAAACATAAAGGTGTATTATAGATAAGAATTAAATATTAAACAACCTTTAAATAGGGTAGGATCAAGGAATCAATGTGTCCTCCATGCCATTTATTGATCTGATACCAATAATAACTACAAATAGCTTCTTTGCAGGTAGATGCACAGCTGGGTATACTGGCCTTGGGAGTTGGTGTATGTGTGTATGGTATATGTGAATGTACGAGTGCTTGGATGTGCGTGTTACTACATGAGGCTGTGTGCAGTAGTTATATTATTAGTATATACGTGTATGAATAATTATGTATGTTTATATGTGGTTGGTGAATTAGTCATGTGTGAGAAGTTACATTTTGTGCAGTGGCATTTGGCACTTGCAAATGGAGCATATTTTGATCTTGGGCCAAATATCTTTCCATCAAATTGTGGATAATGTCTGACATTGCCCATTGAGCCATATCCACAAGCGCCCACAGACCACTATAATGAGTAGTTTTGTAAAATTGAGGACAACAATAAATCCACTATAACGAGTTATAGTGGTTATGGGTTTTGGAGGGACCCTTCAATAAAGAAAATTAAACCCTCAAAATCCCACTGTATTGTCAATTTATTGATTGGAACATTGACTCAGATTTACATTTATGTTTTTCTTATTTCATCTTTTTATCATAGATAGAAACACATACTTTATTCTACACTGACATTCATAAATCAATAATGTATAATGACCACATTTAGCTGTGCTTTTTTTGAGGGCTATTGGAGCCCAATTCAGTCATCAGTTGATTGCATTCCCAGAGAGGAATGAGCTGATTTTCAATGTAATTTTATTTGAAAAGCACAGATGAACAACCCCTATGTGCTCTCGTCATACATCAGGTGACTTATTTTATTACCGTACCCTTTAGCATTCAGCTTCAGACACAGCTCTGAATACATTTCAGTTGCAAACATCATACAATAAAACACTCAGCAAGTAGACTCCTGACACTGCAATCACACATACAAAATGTAGATTTATATCTTTTCATATGGCTTTAATAGTTCAAGTATGTTATCTTTGTCTGGATTCTATGCCATGCATAAAACGTAATTAGGTTTTACAAGCCTTATCTCCCTCTAAGCATTGGATTGCTAAGGCCATGAGTTGCCTAGTAAAATGCCGCTATGGTAAATCCTCATCGTAGCACCAAATAATTTGGCTTTCCTTTACCAATCTATATTTCCAGTGACTATTCTGTTCCTGTCAAACATGTAACAAATGTATGATTGTCTACTTTGTAATCATTCCAGTCGCTATCACTTTAATAGCTTAACCTCAAAAGTCAATATTGTGATGGATCTGTAATATAGAAATAAAGCAGGGGTAAACTTCATTTTGAAAGGACAGCATCCTATAAATAGGATTGCAACAACCCAGGAGGGCAAGTCATCAGTGAATTATTACTTACCTGCTCTGTTCCTATTACCATGTACGGTTCAGCACCACAAGGCTTGATGGCTTTTGCCATCTCCAAGATATTAAAAGCTACTTATTTTTTATAGATGCAATGGACTGGAAAGTTGAATTGACAGAGGAATGTATTAAACTGTGACTAAATGTGATGTTGATATAGTGATACTGGTTCACTGCTGTTTCCCTGTGAAACGACGGAAAACATGTTTATGTGAAATGAATCTGCTCTGAGTAACTATGTATACGGTTTCCTTTGATGATAACATTTCAGTGAATATAGAATGATGACCGGTTATAAACCGAGACTCACACAGTACCTCTGACGTGTGTAGAAGACACAAAAACAGATCAGTATCATTTTGTATTGTTTTTGTTGACTGTACTTTGAAGGGTAGATTAAGATTCTACAAATCTTGGAAGCTACATGGACAGGTTATGAGTATAATCCTGGAATAAAATACAGAGGAGAAAATATTGTGGACATATAGTTTGTTGATTTTACAGTTTAGCTAGATTATTATTTTTTTATATTTCTATATTTTTCTTTAGCAAGTATAAATGTTGTTGGTCCCCAAATAGCACTTATATTATACAAACACAGTTATCAGTTTAAGTACAGTGTAACCGGTTGTGACATCAATAATTTATATAAATGTCAAGTAATGATGTCACACCATATTATATCGTCTTAGTTATCACATCCTGTTACAGTGATTTTCAAACTTGTCACTGTCTGTATGTGTGCATCAGCTCCAGAATGACACCGGGTTGTCTGTGTCAGAAAGGTAATGCACAGTTGCCTCCAAATAAAATGAAACATTATGGCAGCATCCTGCCTTAAAATCGATGCCATAATGATGCACTGATCGAGACGTGCTCTATGTAGCCACAAGTACCCTAACACATTTCCCCCAGCCAGAAATAGCCCAGTTAGCTATCAGCACATATCTGATCGTACAATAAATTGAGTTTCAACATTGCTTTGGCATGTTAGTTCTTTGACTATTAATTGCTGGGCTCTGAATCATTGCTAATGCTTTTAGACTCTATTTTTGGAATTATAATTTGTTGTGTTCTTTATCTTGCATTTGATGGTATTTCATTTTCAGTGAGAAAAAAAACCTGTACAGTGAAGGGTAATTCCTGTATTGCAAAATGCTACATGGTGGTGTAGTGGCAATACATTTATTTTTCTTCTCAAAGGAACACTCCCATCTCAATAACCGCTTCAGCTCTTTGAAGTTGTTATGGGAGCAGTAGTGCCATGTTACCTTCAGAAGTTAAATTATTTTGAATAGATTAATCCTGAAGTTCGTCCTCTGGCACCACAGTATGAGGAATGTTTAACTAGGCATCTAGTGATTGGCACTCTCAGCCTAAGACTGGTCATCCATCCAGAGAAATAGTCCATACTATTAAAATGTCACTGTTTGCAATCTCTCTGTTGAAATGGTGATGCTTCAAAATATAACATATTAAATTGAATACAGGCATTCTAAAGGTTACAAATACATAAATGGATAGTCATTTTTTTTAAAGACTTTAAAAAATGTTAATTGGAGCAAATGTAAAACTTAAACAGTGTTGGTTGTACACAGAATGCCATGATAATGATGTTACATAGTAATCGAGAAATTGATTGATTGATTGAAGAGGTTTCAAGTTTACAACCCAAATAATAAGCAACAATTGTTCAAGATAATGGCGAGTTGCTGGGTAATTAACTGCAATGCATCATATAAGCGCATACTAAGATAGTGGAGCTTTTGAAATGTTGCCATGGTTCATTCCTTCTTGGTTCAATGATGATAGAACTAACTTGTATAGAACTGACAATAATTCATTCTGTAGAACTTTATGGCCAATAATTTTTATTTAATCAAGAAGAATCAAGGTGCTCTCTGTTGGTCCCTCGCTGTGTAAATATAATAATTACCTTAAGTTTCTTTAAAAGGCTCTGTCATGTTTGTTTTTTCTTTTTACTTCAGTTTTCATCTCTTTATGTGACTCAATATCAGTGATTATATTCCCTTATTTTGCCTTTATTTATATTTATTATCTTTAATTCCTTGGGCTGGATATTAATACCTGGGCACCTCCATTTTGTTCTCCTCTGTCTGTAGTTTGCTGTTCTGTAGGATTCTTTTGACATATGGATTGTGGGTAAATTAGCTCAGCAACTGTGAAGGAATTTTACTTAAAGAGATACTTCACTGCCACTATTTAATAGATGTACCCAAAATTAAAACGTGCATGTATTTAATTATGCATTTTTTCATTGGAGGTAGATATTAAAACCACTTCTCTTGTCTGCTGCCTTTGCAAGCCCTCCCGTTTTAACCCCGCCCAGACTTTTTGTGGCTGTCCAAGCACAGACTTTCCAATGCAGCTCTATGGGAAGTTTTTGCAAGGCGGGTGCTCTGGACAATTGCTGCCTCTTGAGTTTAGCTACACTGAGCTAATGAAACCAGTAAGTAACAGGACCAGTTGTCTGCATGAGACTTAAGGGTCTATGGTCATGTTAATTTATAAAAGTGTAAATTTCTACTGAAATCTGCACTTTTTGCAAAATGAAAAAAAAAAAAGAGGACACACTCCTCACACACAAAGCTTTTCAACATTCTAAAGTGCCTTAGGGGTCTGGAGTGATGAAGAAAAAAAAGATAGTCCCTGCTTTACCTTATGTATAACTAGAAAACTAAGGTAGATTAAAAAAACAAACAAAAAACAAGGAAAAATAGTGGGCCAAAAAATAATTAATTTAAAAGCAAAACTCACAAAGTGACAGAGATGCTTTAAGGAGCACTCCAGGCAGGGGTTCACACCTTTTTTTAAATGTATTATATAAATAAAAATTTAAAATGTTAACTAAAAAGATAACATTAAAGGAACACTATAGGGCTAGGTATACAAATCTGTATTTTAATGCTATAATGCCCCTGTCCCCATGTAAACACACCGCCAGTCTGTGGATCATTGACAACCTGATTCGCATGCGCGGTGTATGTGTGTGCATTCAAGCTTCCCCATAAGAAAGCAGGAGGAAATCATTGTAGTGGAAGCACCTCTAGTGGCTGTAAGTATGACAGTCACTAATGTGTGAATTCAACTCTGCAATGTAAACATTACAGTTTTTAGAAATCTGCAGACACGGGCCAGACTGGGAACTAAAAGCAGCCCTGGAAAAAAATTCTATACCAGCCCAATAATGTGTTGCGCCAGCATAGTGTGCTGATATAGAGGGTGAAAAAATAACTTGAAATTGAAAACTCTTACTCCAACGAAAGAACGCACAAAGGGCTTCAAAATAAATAAAAGAGCGCCTTTATTTTAAGTAGACATACATTTGCATTTAATCAATGTTTCAGTACAACTACTTTGGCCTATTAAGGACATTTTAGTAATGGTACTGAAATGCTGAATGTCTGCAGTTGCACAACTAAAAAAAAATAAAATGAAGTGATCTTGTTTATTTTGAAGTTCTAGGGGTTCGCTCTTCACTTTGAATATGTTATTGTGCATGAGTATGCAACTAGCAACAAGACTGGACCAATACGTGCTCATTACATATATATATATATATATATATATATATATATATTAATGACATTTATGTGTGTATTATGCATATATAAATGTATATTACAATATGTAGAAACATAGAATGTGACAGCAGATAAGAACCATTTGGCCCATCTAGTCTGCCCAATTTTCTAAAGACTGTCATTAGTCCCTGGCCTTATCTTATAGTTAGGATAGTCTTATGTCTATCCCACGCATGCTTAAACTCCTTTACTGTGTTAACCTCTACCACTTCAGCTGGAAGGCTAGTCCATGCATCCACTACCCTCTCAGTAAAGTAATACTTCCTGATCTTATTTTTAAACCTTTGTCCCTCTAATTTAAGACTATGTCCTCTTGTTGTGGTAGTTTTTCTTCTTTTAAATATAGTCTCCTCCTTTACTGTGTTGATTCCCTTTTATGTATTTAAATGTTTCTATCATATCCCCCCTGTCTCGTCTTTCCTCCAAGCTATACATGTTAAGATCCTTTAACCTTTCCTGGTAAGTTTTATCC
>OW240912.1:284076974-284168753 GCA_933207985.1 Pelobates cultripes
GGCTCCCAATTCCCTGCAATTTCTCCCGCTGGGGAATGGAGACTGGGCTCCCAATTCCCTGCAATTCATTCTGCTGCTGGGGGACAGGAGCAACTATCTCTGTCCCCTGTAACTCAGCCTGCCGCTGGGGAATGGAGCTCAGGCTCCCAATTCCTTGCAATATCTCCCGCTGGGGAATGGAGACTGGGCTCCCAATTCCCAATAAATCACACGGCCGCTGGGGAATGGAGACTGGGCTCCCAATTCCCTGCAGGACCGGTGGAGAGACCTCGGTCCCATCTCTACCGGCCACCTGGGGTTCTTCCCAGAAAATATCCACAATGTCTTCCCAGCTGAATGGGTCTGGCTCTGGGTCTGTCATGCTGCTCTCCTGCTGAGCCTTCTCGCTGTATTGAAACAGCTGCTGGTAGCCCTGTTCTAGCTCCATCTCTCGGGTTACCAGGTGGACCAGGTCTTGCTCAATTTTGTGAGCGTCGTCCCAGTCATACCTGCTCTCCCTCCACTCCCAGAGATCACTGAACCGGGCTTGTGTAGGGCTCCCAAATTCGAGCTCTGAAAACGACTCCCATAACAAGCCAGGACCATCAAACTCCTCTCCCTCTGGCTTGTCATGCTCGGCTGTCCAGGGTAGGTACTGTGCCCCATACCACCAGAGCGCCTGGTAGGCATCTTCTAACCACAACTCCTGCCATACTAGGTGTTCCAATTTCCTCACCCATTCCTCCAGGGGCTGCTCTCCCAGGAAGGGCATCCGCAGGGCTACTCGCTTCTGCAACCGCTGGTCTTCCTTGGGGAGTCTCTTGCCCCGCTGGTACTCCACAATACCCAGTGCCTGGTACCAGATGCCTTTTCGGACTGCATCTCGGTCATCCATGGCACCCTCGTCATACTCCACTGCTGGTTCCATGCTGCTGGTTCCATGCTGGTGCTGTCAGGGTCGCTGTACTGGGACATGCGTTGCCCTCAAATTGTAAAATCCAAAGAAATGGTGTCTCCTGTAGCTGTCCTTCTGGTTGTAGGAACGATCCCGCCGCTTGCCACCAATTGTAACGGACCGTTTTGCACAAAAGGGGAAAAAACCGCTTAGACAATAATCCCCTTTCAGAGACAGGCACAGCTACTGTAGATTCACCAAAACTCACGAACTGAATACAAGTGAATGCTCCAAACTCCCGAACGGCATACAAGGGAATGCTCCAAACACTCGAACTGCATACAAGGGAATGGTCCAAACACTCGAACTGCATACAAGGGAATGGTCCAAACACTCGAACTGCATACAAGTGAATGCTCCAAACTCCCGAACGGCATACAAGGGAATAAGGTAGCACTCCAAATACACGAACAGGAACCATACGAATTGCTGCTACCAGGCGAACAGGAAAAGCTCCCAAGCGGCTTACACTCCTGGCAATCAGTCCTTAGCAGCATACAGTAAATCCCCCCAAAGACGAGACAAGGCTCCGTGTTGAGGGTCAAGCAGTGGTCTGTTTAATGAGGGCTACCTGCCCAGCTTTTATGCAGGTCTCCTACCTGGTGGACACTCCCCTAGGGGACCAAATGGGAGACTGTGACAAGGGACAGACAAGTATACAAAAAGGACACACAGTCACAGTATATTCCCACAATGCATCCTGGCTTCCTCCCCTCTGCCCTGGGAGATAATTGGGAAGTAACTCAATTATCTCCCAAGACAAAGGCAAAACTCCATTACACACGTGGGAACACAAAACCAGCATAACACTTTAAAATGCACAAAGTAACGTTTACTACATAAACCACAGACATGTAACATATCCCCAGATAGCTCAGGTCTGAGTGCACATTATTAGGTGAATGGCACTCAGACTACACGAATACAGTTCAATCGCCATGGAGCCAAAGTCTTTACAGTCAGTTTCATACGAATGGGCTCCATGGGATTCCTATCTGGGGTATAAGATATTCACACAAAAATACCGAACACCGGGTCATTCGTGTGCTTTCACCGAACAAGAAGGGAGGTCGGCGGCTTCAGCGGTGTTCGCGCAAAACTGTGTCCGATTTTAGTTCCATAAAAATAGAGGCGAACACCGCTGTTCATTCGTATGGTTTAAAATGGCCGCGACCTCGTGTTCGGGATACGAACGGCGGCCACCCAGCGTTCATCAATTAAGCTGCGGTTAACCGCAGCTTCAGGGAGGTTAATTGCCGGCACACTCCAGCTCCCAGGTGGTCCAGTCATTCGTACGGTTGTTCGGTAGATTGAAACTACCGAACAACCGGCAGAAAAGCACGAATACAGCTTTTCTGCATGCCAAAATAAAGTTTTTTTAAAAGGGGCCATAGTCCAAAGGCAGCAGGCGAGCAACCAGGCTTCTCCAATGCAATGTGGCGAGATTGGTCTCGTCACAATTCTGTTAGCATTTCCTGCTGCTCTATTACATTGTCTGCCTACCTTTAAGTCATCAAAAATAATTACCCCTAAATCCCTTTCCTCATATGTTGAGGTTAGGACTCTATCAAATATTCTGTACTCTGTGTAAATATTATAGGCATAATTATATGTTACTAATACACACATCAATATACATATATATGTGTGTATTACTGTCAGGATCACATCAATATACGTTGTTACGGCACCCTTAGCATAAAAGGTTTAAACCGCCGTTTAGTAGATCTTCCCTTCCAGAGACACAGGCACAGCTACTGCAGAACACCAATCCGCCGAACAGGAAACCATGTGAATGCCGTAAACAGCCGAATAGGAAAAACCATACGAATAGGTTTACACTCCTAGCAGTCAAACTGAAACAGCATACAATAAATCCCCCCAAGAACGAGACAAGGCTCCGTGTTGGGGGTCAAGCAGGAACAGACAGAGCTGTGGGTTTATTGTTCGTATATACACATTAGTACCACCCACAGGGTTTTGGAACACAACCAATAAACACATACAATACACTCAGACACTCCCACACAAAATCCTCCCCTATGCCTGTGATACAATTACCTTACACAATGGGTAATGTAATTATCACAAGCAGAGAAATAAAATTTTTCCACATTATTCATAACTTGAAAAGTATGCATCACATTCACTTACATTTTCAGAATCAGCATACTCCAAATACAAACATATGTCAATATCATCTAAATTGGTCCAGTGGTTCAAAAGATAGATCGTAGTCCTTTGTGACCAAAAGGAAGCATGGCTTTTCTGCCCAAAACCAGTTCCACAGAGTCTTCTATCCTGGAGATAATTGGGAAGTAATCCAATTATCTCCAAGGACAGAGGCAAAACTCCATTGAACACATGGCAGCAAAAGACAATAAAACACATAAAAACATAAAACTGTGCAGCCATTGCACATTCAACATATCCCCAGATAGCTCAGATCTGAGCGCACATTATTACTGAATGGCGCTCAGAGCACCCACATACAGTTCAATTGCCATGGAGCCAAAGTCTTTCCCATAGTCTTTCATTATATGAATGGGCTCCATGGCATAGCTATCTGGGGTATCACCGCTAAAACAGGGCCAGCACCGAATGACCCTGCTTTCGTGTCTCCGCAGGGCAAAATCAAGCGTTTCAACATGGGGCCATGGTCTAAAGGCAGCAGGCGGGCAACCAGGCTCCTCCAATGCACAGTGGCGAGATTGGTCTCGTCACATACGTCTATTACCTTTACCTCGTATAGTGTATCTTGTCTCCAATTGTCTCCTTTTTTTCTCTTACAGCGACCCTTGTGCATCTTTTACTTCATCCCAGTCCCTGTTTATTTCTTTTTACCCTTTTCCAGCCTCTGTATTTCTCTTCCCCCCAGCCCCTTTTGTGTTGTTCTTAGCCCCAGCCACTTTGTCTCTTTCTCCCCTTCCAAATCTCATCTGTGTGTCTCTTTCTAAATTCTGACTCTGTGTGCCTCTTTCTCTTCTCCCAGCCACTCTCTTTTTCTCCAGCCCAGCGTTGCCTCCCACAAATCTTGTGTCACTTTGTTCCCATTCCCTACTGTATGTCTCTTTGTCCCCCCAACAAACCTTCTGTGTGTCTCTTTCTCCCCTCTCCTCCCTGTGTCTCTCTTCCCCATCTCCTCCCTGTTTCTCTCTATTACCCCTCTGTCTCTTTGTACCCCTATCCCCTGTGTCTCTCTATTACCCCTCTGTCTCTTTGTACCCCTATCCCATGTGTCTCTCTATTACCCCTCTGTCTCTTTGTACCCCCATCCCCTGTGTCTCTCTATTACCCCTCTGTCTCTTTGTCCCCCCTTCCCTTGTGTCTCTCTATTACCCCATCTGTCTCTGTGCCCCCCTTCTCCTGTGTCTCTCTATTACCCCTCTCTGTCCCCTTCTCCTGTGTCTCCCTATTACCCCTTTCTTTGTCCCCCCCAACCCCTATGTCTCTCTATTACCCTCTGTCTCTTTTGCCCTTCCCTGGTGTCTCTCTATTACCCCTCTCTTTGTCTCCCCATCCCGTCCTCTCTATTACCCCTCTGTCTCTTTGTCCCACCTTCCCTGGTGTCTCTCTATTACCCTTCTCTTTGCCCCCCATCCCCGTCTCTCTATTACCCCTCTGTCTCTTTGTCCCACCCTTCCCTGGTGTCTCTCTATTACCCCTCTGTCTCTTTGCCCCCCCCAACCTGGTGTCTTTCTTTTACCCCTCAGTCTCTGTGTGTCCCCTTACCCTGTGTTTCTATTATCCCTTTATTTGTCCCCCCTTCCATCCTTCCCCTTCCCCTCTTTTTCTGTGTGCCTGCTGACCTTGTTACATGAGGACTGAGGGAGGGGGCGCAGCTAACTACCATGCTCCCTCACGGTTCCCATAATTCCCAGCATGGACACATCATAGAGTAGTGATTACTCTATGATGTGTAGATGCTGGGAATCATGGGAACCACGAGGGAGCATGGTAGTTAGCTCCGCCCCCTCCCTAAGTCCTCCTGTGCTGACAGCTGCACGGCTGTCAGTATCAGTGAGTGTGCTGCTGGATCGCCCGGCACACTCACTGATACTGACAGCAGCATAGCTGTCAGCACAGGAGATGGGGCCGTCGGCCACAAGGTGAGTAATCACCTCTGAGTGTGCTGCCGGACCGGCCACCCGGCGGCACCGACATGCGGCCACAGTATTATTAAAATATAGGGAGCAGGGCTCCCTCTCTATCTCCAGCCCCCCAGGTGCCGCGGCCCACTGGGAAATTTCCCGGTATCCCGGTGGGCCAGTCCGGCCCTGCCTGCAGAGTTAGATGGACAGGACCACTGCACCCAGTCCACTCCACTTCATTGAAATTAAACACATTTAATTTATTATCAATATAGCTAAAACAGGGCTGTACAGCAAGATACATTACAATTATTACTGCTATTAAAGGACCACTATGGGCACCCAGACCACTTCTGCTCAATGAAGTGGTCTGGGTGCCAGGTACATCTAGGGTTAACTCGGCAGCTGTAAACATAGTAGATAGAGGCGTTAGAAAAATCACAGTGAGTGCTTTCCTATGGACTGATTGAATGCGCACGCGGCTCTTGCCGTGCATGCGCATTTGGCAGATTACGTCCCGAAGAGGGAGGAGAGTCCCCAGCGCCGAGGGAGCCCGGTGCTGGAGAATGGTAAGAGTTTAACCCTTTCAGCCCCCTTCAGCCCGGTGGGAGTGGGACCCTGAGGGTGGGGGGAGGGGACCTAAAGACCCTCTAGAGCCAGGAAAACAAGTTAGTTGTCCTTTAATATATTTGATATAGCTCTAACATATTCTGCAGATCTCTACAATGCAGATATTTTGTTTTGTAACAATGGTATATATTGGCAGTTTAACTACATAGGCTACAGGTACCATACTACTGTATCCAGAAAGAAAGTTTTCTCTGTACGCATGTATGTTGTTATTCACTAAATATGTTATCTATATAAAATATTAATAGACACTAGCCAACATGAATCACCGTAGCTTGACATTGTAAACATTGCCAAAATGAGAACTACAATGCACTAGACTAGAGAAAACCTGCAGAGATATGATGATACCTGACATGATATAGCCCCACAGTGTTTCCATAATTAGAATCTGAATATAAACTGTATTAAAAAGGACACGGCTACAGAAACAAATGGTGAATTATGTTCTCATAGTAAAGTTACCAATATGTCAAGCAACTCTCTAAATGCCTTGTATTCAATTGATTTGTCCTACATTTAAGAAAAGTATATTACGATGGTAAATGGAGTCTTTGTTTAAAATTACAGAAAAAATACAGAGAGATATTTTCACTTATCTTTTATAGTCTATTTGACATTATTGGTAAGTTGGCAACAATACTTCAAATCTAGAAAGTGATGTTAGTCTATAATAAAACGTTACTGTGATAATATAATGAATTCAGTTGACAACTGTGAACTCTTTGACAACTGCTAATTGTGTTTTATTTCTTTTCGATTTCTCACGCAGGAACTTTTCACGTTGGAATGCAAATTTAAAGAGTCTGTTTTTGAGAATTATTATGTTATCTACTCGTCTATGATATACAGACAGCAGGAATCTGGGAGGGCCTGGTTCTTAGGTCTCAACAAAGAAGGTCAAGTCATGAAAGGAAACAGAGTCAAGAAAACAAAACCAGCAGCTCATTTTCTACCCAAGCCATTGGAAGGTAAGTTCCCCAGTCAGAATCCTGAGAAAGTGTATAGATCTTCCTTGGAATACCAGTGAGTTGCTTTGACATACGATTCCCATAAATAGCAGTCACTTTAGAAATATGGCCACATCAGTTGACTATCAATTGGAACCTGCTAGATTGGAGCTTGAGGCTTTGGGACCGTGATACTTGCTACCATTATTGCGGTATTTTGCTCATAATAGGGCTGGTCACTTAAAAACTGGTTCCAATTTCTTTTTTATAAGTAAAAAAGCCAGAAACACTAGAAATGAAAAAACATATCTCACAAATACAAGAAAATAAACATAAAGTAAAAATGGTGGAAGAAAAAGCAAATTATTGTATAAGGCAGAAAAAATAGCTAGAAAACTACCTATATGAATGGAGAAATCAAACAATGGGGAAAGAATATCCAGAAAAAAGAAATCTGGAAACAAATCACATGAAATAGATTGCGTAACCCAGCAAATAGTGGAATACCTCCCAGTATACTATTAATGTTACACTTACAAACAGATGTAGATACGGGCGCTCATCACCCCTCTGAGGTATATCGTAAAGAAAATCTTCTTATATGGTAGATCTATTTAATTGAGCAGGACAAACTGTTCAATGCATAGGGCGTAGGTGGTATGATCCCCACCTAGGATTATTTAGTGAGGTCCTCTCTGGAACTTCAATATTTACAGATTGCCTTGAAATTCCTCAAGTGATACAGTTTCAAACTATGATTTATTTTTGCCTGTTATACCTCTATATGCAAATATCATCCATTTTGGGAGCTGTGGCTGTTCCTTTATAGTCAGGCCAGATTATTCCTACCACTTTGGAAGAGAAATTGAAGATCCTCAATGTTATTGTATTTTTGCACATAGGTATTTTTTGTAAAATCTTTCTTTGTCACATAGGTTAAATAATGGTGAAATACACAGATTTTTTGGAACAGAATGAGTCAACCTTATATAGTTGGTTCTATAGTTAGTTATGACACTCTACTGTCTTTAAGAAGTAAATATTTTCAAAAGGGGGGGGGGAGAATTTTGACCTTCACGCCTCTTCAGCTCCTACAATTAATGTTCGATGTTAATGTTAGCTAGGCAGTCAGTTGAGCTAGGCTCAAACAGAATTTTTATTGGAACCTTGATATGTCCCACAAGACATATCGAGGTTCCAATAAAGATTCTGTTTGTGCCTATTTACAATATCCTACAACAAGAGAATATATTGCTTGAAGCAAATATATTTGAGCCAGCAGATGGCCCCTTGTTCAACGATTCACTATTCAACAAGAACTATCTTTTGTGAATTTATAAGTATTTATTATATACATAAAATTGTATAATCTATAAGCATTATAAGTATATAGCTGTTTTGGCGCAGCCTGTCTCATTCCTCGTTTACTTGCTATATCCTGTTGAATTGTTAGGGTATCAATCTAGCAGGTTTGTTGCCACCTTGAGATAGCGGTGTATCTAAATCCATTTTTTGCTCATATGTGAACTGTTGCTTTATATATTTTATTCAATATAATTTTATAACAAAATATACACTCCATAATTTACGCCACAGCACTGAGTGATGCACACTGTATAACAGCTACCTCTGTTCTAATATCAATTAAAGAAGTGTGAGTACTTTACAAGTAACCTTCACATGCCTTTACTTCAAAACTTAAACACACCATGCATCTCAATACTAAATGTAACTCAATTTTAACCTAAACTCAGTAATTCTAAGCACCCCTTTTATAAAAACTACATACATCCCAACTCCATCGTTCTGTTGCAGTGCTCCCTGCAAGGTCCTATTGCCTTAATCATAGCATGACCATATCTAATTATGCACTCTTAAAATGATTGTTGCGGACCGTTCCTTGGTGTCCCCAAAAGCTGGACACCAGTGAATTAACACTAGATGACGGGATAGGACCCAAAAATCAGGACTCTCCGACTGAATTTGGTATGGTTGGGAGGCATGCAATTATACCCCTCTCAAGTAATGCTCTTAACATCCTATTTAAACTAGCTTTGACATTAACCCCCTTTTACCCTACCCACTTCAAACAATTCATTTTAACCCTGTGTGCATTTACACAGCTGCATTCACTCCCTATACTTAAAAATTCAAGCCCAATACATTGCAAGAAGAAATATTCACTTACAAGTGCAAATTTCAATTTATATTTTATATATATGTATATATTTTTTATGCCTTCGATGAGCAGTTAATAAATTCATTAAATTCGCTTATAATGCCTTTTTGGGGAAGCAGGGCTTGCCTTAGAATTCTGTGCCAACAGGCAACTGACATATAAATTCAGCCCTGCCTATAGTCCCTAGCACACATGCTACATACTCGATTAGGGTTGGCTACATTTGACCTGGGTCGCAACTACAAACAAGTAGCCTAATTTGAGGCCGAAACAGCACATTATCACATCACACTCCACTTTCATTCTTAATTTTACATTAAATGTTTATACTAATACTGCAATTTATGGAATCAATTAATAAAAGATCGTAATATATATGTAGTATTTAGCTTTGAGGCAGTTACCCACAAACCTCTGTGTACTAGTGGCCAAGGGGCAAATGCCCAACCCGCATGAGTGTCAGACAGCCATGCCTTTTTACTTGATTAAAATCCTGCAAGACTGGAAGAGATAAATGAGTTTGCTTTATAAAATACTAGGCAGTTGATAAGTTTGTGACATACAGTGACAGATTGGGTTTTAACAGTTGTGAAGGCATTATTTGTGGCAGTGTATAGTGACAATAGCTTCAAGTCATCAGACCAGAATCTTAAAGAATAATCTATAGGACATATTTAACAGGAATGAGTTTGATGACATTTGAATGGCCTTGACCTTTCACATTTGTCTGGCTATAGCCAATAAAGTGAAGGCCCAGGGCTATAATTCATTATTCACAAAAGATCTATGCAGACCTGATACTTTGTCACATGTTGTGTCGTTTCATTTGTAGGTCAATGTGCCTTTTCATAGCGCTACTAATTAATCAGTAAACTGAAATGTTCTAATAACAATTATGTCCAAAGACATAGATCATTCCAGTGGCATGTTCTCTTGAGAGAAAATGTAATTTCAAACTTTGAAATGCTTTAACGGGATTTAGATGGTGTCAGTGGAAATCACGGCAAATGCTTAAATAGTTGATTAGTTAATGGTTTTGTCATGTGATTCATACTGTTTAGCTACATATGAAATCAAGGTCAATAATTTCACATGACTCTCAGATTTATTTCATTTACTCAATCTGGAAATGTTGCAAAGACTTTATATAAACTTGATCAGAAATACATTATAGAGTAATTTTTTTTTTTTTAGAAATTAACACATGTAATAAACCATTGGATTGCTTCCTGCAAGGATTCCAGACATTAAACAGATGTCCCACATTCCCCTTACCTTGTCTGTATAGGGTAAAGACTATACACGACAGAGGTTGCTTATTCAGGACTGCTGACAGGTAGAAAAAAAAAAAAAAATTTCAACACCCAAATTTCAATATAGTATAATCTGACCATGTTTGCTAAACCATATTTAACGTTCATAACATCATCCAAAAAAACTTAGACATTTCCATACTTACTTTGCCCTGATTTAATAGGCTTTCAAAAAAAATGCTTCAATATTGTTAGGACATTTTACCAAATTATTTAAGTCACCAGTAATGTCTATCAAAATGTTTGTAGATAAAACATTTGGAATGTTCTCTTTAGCGCCAATCCACCATTTCTGTGTTGTTTTTATTATGTTTTCTAACTGTACTAAATCATTTTGAAAGCTTCTTAAATCAAGGCCATATTTTTTAGAAATTGCTAAAGTAAGCTACTCTAAAATCAGTAGAGATTCTCATTTTGTTTTTGTCACTGCTAAAACTGAGACACTTTTATCGTGTTCATTCTCCCAGGGATCATTATTCATTTTCGGTCTTATTGGTTTCTCTGTATCTGCTGCTGTTCCTATCATGACGTGCTCCCGTTATTTAAATTACACAAGATGTACCTAAAGTGCAAATACTAGGTTTATTAACTAAACAGTCAGTTGTGGTGAGTTGCTATTCAGTTTTCAGACATGTGCTCAACCATTAAAACAAAATGTAGCCCTTGTTTCCATTACACCACATTTTAGTAAATAAACCTTATTGTGTCATTTAGAGATGACACGTGCCTTTCACAGCTTAGATACTTACTGACAAACTGTTTTAGGGAGAGTCATAATCTAATCCTTATTTCCAAACTACTAGGTAGTCTTTCTCGTGTACTCATATTTATTTTCAAGCCAGTCTACTCTAGGTTGCTCTTCCCAAACCATAAACCTATTTCACTAACTATAATGCTATGTTTAGGTGTATCTTGACAATTGTAAAATTGGGCATTATTATTTATACATTTCTTCTGATAATGGTGAAACTACATTGGTTCTGCAGAACAAAAGGTGCAGCAGCCCTGGGCCCCACATCCTACATGGCCCACTGCTCTATAGAAGGCAGACCCAAACTGGCCATAGTTGCATTATGCTTTAACTTGTGTAGCAAATGGCTTCAAGCCACAGTCTCACTTCCTCTGACCTTAAAAATGAGACACCAGATGCTGGATTGGTGACTTACTGTCTGTGACACAACCATCGACCTTCCGATAGTAAACAAATGTCAACCAATTAGTATGTTAAGCCTAGCCCTGGGCACCTGGTAAGTACTCTACTTTGTGAAACAGCATTACATATCATCGGTAAAAGAATTCCCACTCTAAAGACTAAAGGCATATCAATGTACAGTTGTAATGACTGCGGCATTGTATATTAATATACCAAGAATATATAACAAGCTCATACTGTAATGATGACATACACATTTAAATGTCAATCTATACAATTTTACACAAAACAATGTGAATTTTGGAAACAAGTATACGTATTATGCATATTCTAAATAAGTACATATCTATAGGGTTTATTTTGGATTAATAAATGTCTAGCCTAGATGAACAAAGTTACTTTTATATATATGGAAAACCAGAAAGTCCTTTTAGCTCAAAACATTTAACAGACAGTGTTCCCCGTATAAATGAATAAAAATAAGATGCATATACACTTTTGACAATATTACTTATTTCAAACAAGCTCCTATCTACAAAGTAAGTAAATACAATGTATTCTTCAGAAAAGAGACAACCTATTGTGATATTAAAACTTAATGTGTAATTTTTCTCTTAACGTTACAAAATCAACAATGGTTATTAATATAGTATGCTATTACATTAAATGAATGGACTTTGTAAATAAAATATTTGGATACTCGCTACTATAAAGCTAACTTTTTTCCCTTTTAATCCTTATATTTAGTGTCTAAACTGTGTCATAAAGTCATAATATGAATTTATGCATCATAGTTACCCAAAATTAAATGTCATCTGTCAGCAGCAGCCAGTACCTGTTTTTCTAATTATTGTGATACATTTTGATAGCACAGTACAATTTGAAATTTAATTCTGTAGAAACCTCCCAGCATTCATTTGTAATATGTATATTTTGCAGCCTAATCATAAAATGTTGTTTTGAGTATGAGATTATCTGGTAATATAATATTTCATAGCTGCAAGGGAACCCTGTTTAGCTGTCTTTATAATTCAAATCAGAATGCACTAATTGGCCTCAATATTTCACAGATAAGTATACAACTTATTTTTTGTTTGTTTTGTGTGAGTGACTGAAGTTCTGTCAAAAATATTTATCTATCAAAGTGTATTTCAAAAAACAAAACAAAAAAAAAAACGGGTTTCTTGGTGTGTTTCATTGGGACAAATTACAATGTAAGCAGCAGTAATCGAGACCTCAAATAGTTTTCTGCCCCTACTTGTTGGACACACATACTTTCTAAAATTTAGTGCACGTGCACTTGTTTGACATGCCAATCAATACTTATAGTGTGTTTCTTTATTTTTACAGTTGCCATGTACCGAGAACCATCTTTGCATGATGTTGGAGAAACAGTGCCGAAGACTCGGGTGACTCCAAGTAAAAGCACAAGTGCATCTGCAATAATGAACGGGGGCAAACCAGTTACTAAGAGTAAGACATCATAGCTACGCCCTCAAGGGTGTTGTGACTTATCGAGCCCTCTGCACACTTGAGCATTTTATCCCCCACCAGACTGTCCTAACTCCAGTGTCAACCAAGTGAACACACACTGGCTCTTTGCTGTTTCTGGATCAACATGTTGAAGATGGATAATTCTCAGTGTGTAGCTCCTTCCTCCACCAGAAGACACCTGTGGAACCAGCTAAGTTCAGACCATGGAATGCCCTACCAGATATGGAATGCCTTTTTAATATCTTTTCCGTGACTGTGACACTTCATGTGAATGACATACTTCACAAGTTCACTTGATACCTTGCCTGCTGACGATTACCTTTACCCCTCTTTTAAAGTCCAATTACAGCGAAATCCATGTGTTTAAGTTCTATTTTGTAGCACACAAATATTAAGTAATTTCTAGTTAGACGCTGTAAAACTGTGCTATTATGGATTTCTCTAACCCTTTTTGTACAAGGCTGCTTGCACCACTGTCTGTGACCTTTTGCAGGGATTGCGTTCCTCTAGAACTTGAATGTTTTAGGTGGCTTAGTTCTGAAAGCAATCAGGGAATCAGGAAGCCTTCAAACAGCTAATCTATGACACGTCTTTATGAAATACTGGTCAAGTGTGGAAACATTTTAGCAACTGATTCTGTGCTCTGCAGGTTGGCATTATAGTAGAGGGAAACATGTCAAACACTACCAGTGGGGAGTAGGCCAAAACAGTGTTTGACACCCCTATACTTTCCTTTTTGTGTGTGTTTTATACATATCACAAGCTTACTGGTAATGGTAACATTTGCCTTGCCCAGTAAGGAAGACCCACCAGTTTTTAAGATGGTGGGTCCATAGAACTCTGTAGGCCTTGTAGGCCTGAATTAAGGCTCATTTTTCATCTACAATTCCTCATAATTTAAAAACCAGTATGATTAACAAGAATTCCGCTACCTACAGTAATTCTATTTTGAAATAAAAAGGTCCTTCCTGTTTTTATGAAAATCAATTTAAGATCATGCCCATCTTTGGCAGTTCCCTAGATTTCATTAAGCTACGCATGGGCGCGTTGGATGTTGTGTCCCTCTTTTCTTTTTTGCAACAGCAATGCAAGTGGTTACAAACCATCATATCCTGAAATTTTCCTGTTTAATATACTGGATAAATGAATAAAATAATTTAGCTAAGCATGCAGAGTCCAGTACAATTAATTTCCACACCAATTCCTACATACTTCTACCACAGAGCTTTCAGGAAACCAGAATTTCTACGTTAAAGGTGCCTTGCTTAGGTTACGGTAAACGAACCCAGTTTATGTGGAAACATAATACCCAAGCATATCAGAAGTATTTACAGTAGTTGAGTATGTTGGCCCTGTGAGTATTCACAATAACAATAGGTTTTAATTAATAAATCCTATATGTTGTCTATTCTATACAATATTGGCGAGGCCTTTCTTTATTGTATGCTAAATCTAATAGCATGAACAGGACATACATCTGTGAAAAAATCCATAGGACCAAACTATGTCCACTTCTGGAAACCCTAAGCAGAAATGTAATATTACTCTGTATTTGTCTATTTTTTTTTCTTTCACTTAAATGGGTTATGTTTTCTTTATGAAATGCCCCATTTGCACTGTCTGCTAAAAAGAAAAAAATACTGTATTGCCTTTGTTATTTTTACTTATGTTATGGTGGGCGGGGTAATTAACATGGAAGTCTATATCTGTTTAAGAGAATAACATATTTGGCTAATGACAGATTAATTATAAATCATGTTTCTGATTCTGAACTTTTCACAATGATTTAATAAATAGAAGATAATCTGACTGTTGACGAACATATTTGCTGTGCTGCTAGTTACAAAATACCAGATTTAGTAAGCAAAGTTATCATTTTCATGTTACCCCCCCCCCAAAAAAAAAGTATAAAAAAGTTAATAATTGAGGACTACATGTTTATTTTCATAAGCTAGGTGAAAGCACATTAGCAAACATTATTTTATTATATATAGATATATACAAGTAGAAATTTGCCAACTTATGCTGTGAGCAAAATTGCACAACATAATTTTAACTTTAATCTCTACGGGGCTGGTGTCCCAGCATTTAAAAAAAAAAATAATTCTTCCCTGTGCATTGTCATCAAAGAACATTACTGGGCAGAACGCCCCCAAAACCAGTTGACTGGTTTAAATTAAGGCTGAATTTATTTTTGTAAATGACTACTATGTTCTGTGAGTGTAACACTTATGTTAGTCACTATTTGTTTACTCTCTTTATATAGATTGTCTGTAAGAGTGTCTAATTATGATTTCTTTGAATGGATGTCTTAAAAACAGTTTCTTCTGTAATATGTTGACCCATATGACAGAATTTCTTTATTTTCTTATTTTTTACTTTTTTTCTGTGCATTGGTTCTTAATTTTTTTTTTTTTTTGTCCGATGTCTCATCTGTTGCATGGGAAGAGGGTGACAATGTTGATTTGCATGTAGTAAGCTATGTGTATCAAGAAATGTTGGTATGTATTACTAAATTTACATACATACAGTATATGCAAAGCCTTTGTCTGCATTGTACAGTTTGTGTTTATTATCATTTGTTGTATACACAATTGCAACATATTTAATAAATTTATTAATATGAACAGAGAATATAAACCATTAACCAATTTCATACAATATAATATTTAAAGAGCTTGCACTAGTCACTGTAAAAAGTGCTGTGCAAGCCATACTCTAATACTATTTATATTATTCCCCAAACATACCAAAGAAAGTTTTAGCCTATGTGTGTTCACCTCTTATGTTATGTGTCCAGGATAAGATATAATTTCAGTCTCTAAAAATATACTTATCACTAATGGGGAAAAAAAAAAATTACAATTCCGAAAATGTGTTGTGAACTAAAGTGTTGCATTGTATCGTCCATTTTGTAACATACTTTATCTTCTATACTTCCAAATATGCATGTACGTCTACATGTTACATTCTCAAGAATGCACATAATTTTTTGTCATGTACGATGGTTTCTCTTATTGTACCTTGACCATTTCTAAAACCCATTCAGTAAAGTAGGGGCCTGCTATTCCTTGCACAGCAATTGATAACTGGCTTATCAGGTATAGAAAGGATTGTTTGTTTGTACAATCTTGGTTTGGCAATGTAAAAGGAATGTTATAAGTATACCTTAATATTTATTTTCTTATTAAACTTTTTTTTTTCCTAACATTTGCTCAACTTTAACATGATTTGGTGGACACTGTGTATAGCTAGACGTTGGTTTTCATAGCTATTTACAAAGAGAAATAAGACATGACTAGTTATTCTTTGTTTCCTAGTGGGTTTTGTTGTTTTTTTCTCACTTTATTTCAATCCATCTATATGTTTTATATATGTATTACATTTTCTGTTTGTTATGATGACAGACATACAAGAGAAATAGCAGCTTCCAAAGTACTGAAGATATGTAAAATTGAATTTTATATGCAGTAAACAGTTAGACCTGTGTTCTATGCAATAGTTCATAGGTTGCCCTTGTATTGTGTCAAGAATCCAACGCTGGTTTTTTTTTCTAAGAAAATTCTAAATAAAATATGACAGCAAATGATAACATTGATCTATCTAGATGTGTATGGCAGGAAGCTTTGCCATCGGCAGACTTGCATAGCATAATTCCAAAGAGAGTTTGCACAACATTACATTTTTATTTATAAGGGCAATGACATTTATTTGCCCTGTGATATATTCTGAGTATAGCTCAAGGATAAAAAGAAAAATGTCAATGCAGAAAAGGAAAGGTGACCCGATGACATTTTAAGCATAAATTTAGCTTTTTTGTACAATAAAATAAAAGAAAATCTAACACACGCAGATAAATATGTAGGTCATTCTGCAATGCACTTCTATAATATCCAAGGCTGAATCTATATATCAAGCACAAGTTTCTCCTGAACACGTAAGACACATTTATGTTTAAATTCAATGCACATTGGAAGAAAAAATTCGTATGGTACAACTGAATCCAGAATGATATATTTTAGCACTGACCATGAGTAACGCATTTAAACAATCGTGTCAATAAAAAATGATATACTGAACATAATAATATAAATTGTTGATATAGCTTGAGTCCTACTAAATCTAAAGTTTACTTTTGCCACCACTTGCTGAAGCAATGCACACAACAGCCTACATTGTGATAAGAAGCATTCTACTATCAAGTCCTGAAAACCATTGTTCTAAAACACTGTTAATCTGCAAAAAATAGAAGAAACTAACATTTCTGTAAGTCTGCACCTACATCTACTGAACTAATACAACCATTACAAATTTCAGTCCTAAGAAAATAACATATGCGTGCATGATTATATCACACTCACACACAGAATCAGACTACTTGGTTCTCAATCATTATTAAATATTTGTTTGCACATTGTTTGTATAACAAATGTACCACACAATTCAGGAGCACAAGGAGCCATTTTTGTGTGTAATAATATTGAAATTAAATATCAGCCAATAATAACACAGCATACTTCGATTTTGCTGGACAATTGGCTAACAGTTTTCAAAACACTTCAGGTGTTTTATAGGATTTGATAGAAACCGTTTTATGTGTACTCACAAACCATGTTATTATTTTAATATTTACAGGAAATATACATTCAAACTAATGGTGTGCCAACCACAGGACAAAGGTTCCAAGTGAATATGATTCAAGGACTACGCAAGTACTATTTCAAAATGTTTTAACCAGACACTTGGGGAAAATAATAACAAACAACATAAAACAAATGTAACCACATTCTTTGATACTGAAAATGACAGTGTATATCAGGCAATTAAAAAAATATACAGACGTGTTACACAAAGGGGCAATATATCTGCACATCCGGATGCTCTCTGACTGGGACCGGCTACCCCACACAGTTGTTATCAGAAACAGCTCACAGGTATCACAGCAGTGGCAAAATAACAAAAGTTTATTATATGGTGGACATATAAAATATACAACGTTTCGGCCTTAATCATGTACAATAGACACAGTACAGATGCAATCTTTAAACCAGCCGAAAAAATGTGTTAGATTAACGGCAAGGAAATCCCACCTACAAAATTCCAGTTGACCACATATAGCACTCTAGAATTATCTGGTTGAGTAGCTATGGCACCGAAACCAAGCAACAAATTTGGATACAAGTGGAGTGATGCCCCCATACTGGTGATGCATGTCTTCCCTAGGCAGACATTTGTGAGTTTTTGTTAGGTTGCCCAAGTGATGCATACAATTTTGCAATTTTACAATTTAGGATGTGGGATTTAACTTGCAAATAACTCATCACATTGTTTCCATTGGTCTATTTCAATTGGTACTTATAATGGTGATATGCATGACTTATATGTAACTCGAGGCCACAACGTAGTGTTACATATAAATCACTGCATTTCCTACTGCAACAAAATGTATTTTACTAGCCAGTCGCTACTTGCCTGTCACTACTGGCCACACAGAGTGATGTGTACATGCTCAGGTATATGTTAGTTTCTGCATATGCAGCTGTTATTAGCAATAGGATACAATCATTTAGCAACACATTTCCAAAGCTAGTGTTAACTTCTATTACAAATATCATGGTGTGAATTTGTGTGAAAAGACACAAACTGTAAAAAAATAAAAATCTTTTAAACTGAATGGCTAAACGTACAAAAACAAAGCAAAAACAGGATTCTTGACAAAGAAATTCATGTGTGTCTTTGACTTACTCAAATTGCATATATTTTGTATAAAAGTATGAAAGTTATACATTTGAAGTCTAACTCAATTATTTTAATTGCCTGGGGAAAAAACAACAACAATATTTAAGTAAAACATGTTATATAATGAATTATAGATATTGCTGAAACAAAAATGTTAGCACAACATGTGACGACTCCTGGCGACCGGATGGTTAGCGTAAGTATCTTTTTAGAGGTGATAGGTTGTTTTCATCTCATGAAATTGGTTATAGTGCCTGAAGTCCTAGCACTTTCAAGCAGTGATTAAACACTTCCTTCCAACCATTCATACCAGCAATGGGTGCTGTGATAGGGTGAAGAGCAGTCAGCTGACACTCTCAACTATTTACAGCTGCCAATCAGTATTTATGCTAATGCTTCCTTATTGGTCAGACAGTGTTTGAAAACTGATAGTCTCTATGGTCTTCCCTGCTTCTGTGCAGAGTATGACGCAGTGGAGATTGTTCAGATAATCAGTGTTTAAACACTACCTGTCCAAAAATGCATACATATGGCTGAAGGGTCCTGTTATATACTAAAGGTATGAATGAGTTTTTCTCTTTTTTTAAATGTACTTCATTTAAAAAAAATCTATTTCCTTTCAAAACTTGATGAAAGGATTATTATGTTAATAAATAGATTTTGAGGTGACAGTTGTCCTTTAAAAATGAAACAGTTGTCCTGAAAGAATGGTACCAAGGGACATCAGACACTGTAACCATTTCAGCAGTTACAGTGCCTACAGTGTTCCTTTACAGTGACATGTCTTCATTTCAATTGTATGACAAGACTAATATTTTTTGTGAAATCAATGATGACAGCCTAGACATCTACAATATTCTTTTTTTTTTTTTTCCTCAAAATGGTATTCACCAGTCTTTCATATTTTTATTAAACAATGGTATTCATGGTTGATGAGGACATGTAATGTTCTAGTTATTGATGAACTGAGAAATGTATGTGTATCCTGATTATAGAATGTAATGTCTGCCTTAATCCTTAATTCCAATGACTTTTCACATTTGCAACAGGTAATTCTAATCAATTCCCTTCTTCCAGGGCAATGTCAAAGGGCAAGGAAGGCAAAAATAAAAATGAATTTCTTCAATCATAAAACAATTATTATTATTGCCATTTATATAGCGCCAACAGATTCCATAGTGCTTTAAAATATTATAATAGGGGGATTTAGCTATAAATAGGACAATTACAAGAAAACTTGCAGGAACGATAGGTTGAAGAGGACCCTGCTCAAACAAGCTTACAGTCTATAGGAGGTGGGGTGTAAAACACAATAGGACAGGGAATACCAATCTAATAAGGTGGGAGTGAAGCAGAGCTGGAGGAGGGAGTAGAGTGCTGCACTTAAGGAGAGAGAGCAAGATGTCATGATTCCCTTTTATTCCAGAAGTTTGGTCCTTAAGGGGTTAAATGATTGAAGACTAGGGGAGAGTCTGATGGCAGTAGGCAGGCTGTTCCATAGGAAGGGAGCGGGACGCAAGAAGTCCTGCAAGCGTGAGTTGGCCATACAGGTGCGAGTAGTGGACAGGAGAAGGTCACAGGCAGAGTGGAGAGACCGAGAAGGGGCATACCTATGGATCTGTGAATAGATATGAGGGGCTAGAATTGGTCAATACTTTACAGGTATGGGTTAGCATTTTGAATTGATTCCTATAGGATACAGAAAGTCAACTGGAAGGACTGACAAAGGGGTGAGGTGTGAGAGGACTGACTAGAGAGGAAAATCAGTCTGGCGGCAGCATTCATTACAGACTGTAGCGGGGCAATACAGTTTTAAGGAAGGCCAATTAGGAGGAAATTTCTAGAGCATGGACAAGCTCTTTGGTACCATCTTGCGTAAGAAAGGGGAGGATGCGGGCTATGTTTTTAAGATGGAATCTACAGGATTTGATAATATCCTGGATGTGAGGCTCAAAGGTGAGGCTAGAATCAAATATGACACCAAGACAGTGCGCTTGCAAGGTTGGACTGATGTGGATACCACTGACTTGAAGGGAGAGCGAAAGTAGAGGATCAGTATTAGGAGGAGGAAATACAAGGAGTGAAGTTTTAGAAAGATTTAGTTTTAGAAAGCGGGAGGACATCCAGTCAGAGATGGAGGAAAGGCAAGCAGTGACATGTTGCAGGACGGCAGGGAAAAGGTCTGGGGAGGAGATATATAGCCAGGTGTCATCAGCGTACATGTGGGTAGTGGAATCCAAATGAGGCAATAAGTTTGCAGTATAAAGAGAAAATAGAAGGGGACCAAGGAAAGAGCCTTGGAGGGACTCCAACAGAGACATGATGAATAGAGGAGCATTGTTGAATGAGCATTGGGAGAGATAGGAGGAAAACCAAGAAAGGACAGTGTCACAGAGACTGAGTGATTGAAGAGTTTGAAGAAGGAGAGCATGATCAACTGTGTCAAAGGCAGCAGAGAGGTCAAGAAATATTAGCATGGAGTAGTGGCCTTTGGATTTAGCTGTGATTAGGTCATTAGTAACTTTGATAAGAGCAGTCTCAGCAGAGTGGAGGGGGTGGAAGAGAGTTAAAGGTGTCAAAGAGATGCCTGGGATTGCAGGAGCATGAACTAATGAGAGAGGAAATGTATGGCTGTTTGGCGAGGGCAAGGGCTGCGCTGTATGAACACTATGAATCTATAATGGAGAAAGTCTGACTAGGTGCGAGACTTCCTCCAGGAGCGTTCAGCACAACGAGAGCATCTTTGCAGGTATCATGTTGATTTAGTATGCCACGATTGGGGGCGTGTCCTGCTCGAGGTGCATGTTTGGAGCGGGGTTGCAGCGTTCAAGGCAGAGGTGAGGGTAGTGTTATATGTAGAGATGGCCAGTGAGGGACAGGAGAGGGAAGGGATGGATAGGAGTTGTGAATCAATATCAGCTGACAGCTGCTGGAGATCAATAGAATTAAGGTTCCTCCTGACTTGAGGGGGGTTAGGCTAAAGTTGTTGGGTGAGGGGGTTCTCAAGAGTAAATGATGGTGGTGATCACAGAGAGGAAATGGACTATTGCAGATATTAGACACTGCACATGCATAAGAAAAATTGAGGTCAAGGGCATTGCCAGCAAATGGGTGGGAGAATTAGCCCACTGCGATCGCCCAAGGGAGGAAGTAATTGAAAGTAGTTTAGAGGCGGCTGAGGTCAGGGGTGGGTTAATGGGAATATTGAAGTCCCTAAGAATTGGGGATGGTATGTTAGTGGAGAGGTATGGTAGCCAGGCAGCAAATTGGTCAAGGAAGAGTAGAGGGGAACCAGGGGGTGATAAATAATGTTAACAGAGAAGGGTTTGAATAAGTGAATTGATTGAATTTAGGAGGAGGAGAGAGAGCGGGAAGGGGGGAGGGTGGGTAGAGGTTTGAAGGAGCAGTGAGATGAAAGGAGAAACCCTGCACCACCACCTATACTGTCAGACTGTCTAACCTAGCTGGACTGTCTAAACCTAGCTGGACCTGGCACCCAGACCACTTCATTAAGCTGAAGTGGTCTGGGTGCCTATAGTGGTCCTTTAAAAGAGCTTAGTAGTGTACTAGCAAAACCATTAACAGATTTATTTAACCAATCATTAGTAACAGTAGTCCCAGAAGATTGGAAGTTAACAAATGTTGTGCCCATTCACAAGAAATGTAGTAGGGAGGAGTCGGCAACCATAGGCCAGTAAGCCCTACTTCAGTAGTGGGGAAAGTAATGAAAACCATGTTAAAGGATAGGATTGTTGAACATCTAAAAACACATGGATTTCAAGATCAGAAACAACACTGTAGACCACCATAGGATAATGAGGCAGGGGTAGCTGTGTCAGAAGGAGAGAGACAAGTTTCAGTTAAAGCAAGTAAGTTAATGGAGCATGAGAGGAATACATCTTGGATGGAAGTAGATTTAGTTATGTTGCACACAGAGTGTGCATTCCAGAGGGCAGAATGAAAGGGGGGCTTAAAGGGAGAATTGCACGGGATGGATATAAGATTGGAGAGGTTTCTAGGGTGGACACAAGAGGCAGGACCAGGGTTTTGAGAGACATCGCCAGCCGCCAGGAGTAGAAGTGTACAAAGTAAGAGAAGGTGGGAGTAAGATGTAAATGTTTAGGTTGAATGTCTGTATTTTGAGGATTTACAAGGAGTTGGAGGGAAAAGGGTGGATAGGTATGAGTATAGTGTATGGGATGAACAAAGAGAGGAGGGTAGTAAACCAGGAGCAATGAAGATGGTGTCAGTAGGGACAGGTAAGCAGAAAGATAGAGAGATTTTAGTAATGAGAGAAGTGAGGTTGAACCAGAAAAATAATAGAGAGACCATTAAGTAGTGTTTTTTTATAGATGAGAAAATTATAAAGGCAGCTATGACCATAGGAGAGTGTGGAGGGGTTAAAGGTTAACTGGTCTGTGTCGTTGGTATTACATGTGAGCAGAAGATAATGATTGGTGTGTTTGGAAAACCAGGTGATTTGAACTATCTATAAATGTAGTGAGTTCCGTGGGGCAGGGAGGGTGGGAAAAAAATTATTCAGAAATGCTACCTCAGCATAAGGCTTTAGTGCTGCAAGACATGAATATTATGCATATCTCCAGCACCTGACATGAATAATGGCCATAAGAGGAAACCACAGACAAGACGTGTTGCTACATCACACTCTCAATACACACATATCTATTAACATTAATTCTAGTACGCACATTAACTAAGACAATATCCTAGACATGGAATGCATGCCATTATAATCTATGCAAAGACTACACATGTAATTATAGTCAATCCTTAAAACCATTCTCTCAGTGCACTAATTGTTTGGTATAATGGTCATCCCATACCCCATTTTACTAAGGGCATACTGACACTGGTCACGGACCTGTGGAGAGGCCCTGCAAAATGCACAGTGTGCTGCTGAGTTTGAGCCTAAAACTATTCAAGCGATGACCCAGAAGGAGTGCTCCACAAACTGTGGGGTGATCAAAGATCTCCCTCATTGTTGCGGTCAGCCTTCTGCTAACCCCTTATGCAGGTGAAGACCAAGTTTTCCAATATTTCTACACTACCAGACCATTGCCACGGGTTACCACATCAACACTCAAAAACATTCCCCCTGAAAGGGGAAATAAGCCATGGGGGGAAATAAACTTTAGACTTTTAAAAAGGGGGAGTAAGCCATGGGGGAAATACACTTAAAAAAATATTTTTTCTTTTATCTGTCCCCACACACTGTAGCCCCTATACCCTTCACATACCTCATCTCTTATACCCCACGTACTAAAGCACCTATCACTACAAACACTATTTCCCAAAATAATTTACAGCACCTAATCTTCAATATACTACAACCTCCCTCTCCTACACACACTACCGCCTATGTACCCCCACGTACTACAACCTCAACCCCAACATACAAAAGCAACATATTTTATAAACACTAAGCCCCTATTCCAGGTAAGAAGACTTACACACCTGTGTCAATTCAGCCGTGGTCCCAAGTTACTTGATCTCGTTCCAATTGTGACAGCAGCGGCAGTCCAGCAATCTTGTTCCACTTTTGACTCAGCCATGTTAATCAAGCCATCTTGTTCCAATACTGACGCAGTCATGTCAATTCACTCATGATCCCAGCACTATTGACTTGACGCTGTATGTATGCACAATAATTACTCACATGTAAAAAAGGGCCTGGGCCGATAGAAACCCCTGTTATCCTTGGTCCAGTGTTCCTGATTACCTTTCATGATTCAGTCACATTCCTTGACCCTGAGCTTGTTGAATTCTTGTATCCTATGTTGAAACTAGAGGGGCTGAGGGAGCATGTTTCCTGAGCACTGGATGGAGAGGGATGCGCACCAGCACTGCCATCCCCACCAAAGCAGAACTGGAAGAGACTTGCTCCGCCATTCCAGGGCAAGCCATGCTTTCCTGCAAATGGCCGCTTGCTGTCAAGGAAACAGGAAGCTTCCCAAACCACTAGACATCAGTAAATGCTCCAGCCTCCGCTTCTCTTATACTACCAGTGTCCATAACGTAACTGTATCTTTGTGACAGTAACTGTATCTATGTGACTGTGACTGTAACTGTGTGTGCCTATGATTGCAGCTATATGTAACTGTGTGTGTGTATGCCTGTTTCTGTGTGTGTGTAACTGTGTCTGTTTCAGTGCCTGTAACTGTGTGTATGGCTGTAACTGTGTGTGTGTAACTGTGTCTGTTTCAGTGCCTGTAACTGTGTGTATGCCTGTAACTGTGTGTGTAACTGTGTCTGTTACAGTGCCTGTAACTGTGTGTATGCCTGTAACTGTGTGTGTGTGTAACTGTGTCTGCTTCAGTGCCTGTAACTGTCTGTAAGAATGTAACTGTGTGTATGCCTGTAACTGTAACTCTGTGTGGGCATGTGCAATTTAGCTGTGTGTGTGTCTGTATTTGTGTATATGACTCTGTGCTATTGACTGTGTGGTGTGTGTGTGATATGTACATGTGTAACTGCTGCCTCTCCCCTTCTTCAAAACCATGCCCACATCCATTATAATATGTAGTCTGTGTAGTGAATGCAGTGTCTGTGTAGGGGGCAAAACATTTTTTAGATACATAAATGAGAAAAGGAAAGTAAAACAAGGATTAGTTAGATTAAAAACAAAAGAAGGAAGGTATGTAGAAGAGGATAAAGGTCTAGCTGACTGCCTCAATGAATACTTTTGTTCTGTATTTACAGATGAAAATGTGAGTTTACAGAGGAAGAGGTTCTATTTTAACTGTCAAAAGTAAAGACTAATAAGTCAATAGGACCTGATGGAATACACCCAAAGTTATTAAAGGACCACTATAGTGCCAGGAAAACATACTCGTTTTCCTGGCACTATAGTGCCCTGAGCGTGTCCCCACCCTCAGGGACCCCCTCCTGCCGGGCTCTGGTGGGAAGAAGGGGTTAAACTCTTTCTCCATCTCCGGGCGGGGCGCTCTCCTCCTCCTCTCCTCCCTCTTCTTCCGTCACCAGCTGAATGCGCATGCACAGCAAGAGCCGCGCGCATTCAGCCAGTCCATAGGAAAGCACTCTCAATGCTTTCCTATGGATGCTGGCGTCTTCTCACTGTGAAAATCACAGTGAGAAGCACGCAAGCGCCTCTAGCGGCTGTCAATGAGACAGCCACTAGAGGCTGGATTAACCCTAATGTAAACATAGCAGTTTCTCTGAAACTGCTATGTTTATTAAAAAAAGGGTTAAACCTAGCTGGACCTGGCACCCAGACCACTTCATTAAGCTGAAGTGGTCTGGGTGCCTATAGTGGTCCTTTAAAAGAGCTTAGTAGTGTACTAGCAAAACCATTAACAGAGTTATTTAACCAATCATTGTTAACAGTAGTCCAAGAAGATTGGAAGTTAGCGAACGTTGTGCCCATTCACAAGAAATGTAGTAGGGAGGAGTCGGCAACTATAGGCCAGTAAGCCCTACTTCAGTAGTGGGGAAAGTAATGAAAACCATGTTAAAGGATAGGATTGTTGAACATCTAAAAACACATGGATTTCAAGATCAGAAACAACATGGGTTTACTTCAGGGAGATCATGCCAAACTAATCGTATTGATTTTTTTGATTGGGTAACTAAAATAATAGATCAGGGTGGTGCTGTAGACATTGCTTACCTAGATTTCAGCAAGGCTTTAGACACTGTTGCACATAGAAGGCTTATCTTTAAGTTTGGATTCCAATATTGTTGAATGGGTAAGGCAGTGGCTGAGTGACAGGCAACAGAGTGTTGTAGTCAATGGAGTATATTCGAAGCATGGGCTTATCACCAGTGGGGTACCTCAGGGATCTGTACTGGGATCCATTCTCGTTAATGTTTTTATTAGTGATATTGCAGAAGGTCTTGATGGCGAGGTATGTCTTTTTGCTGATGATACTAAGATATGTAAGAGGTAGGCAGACAATGTAATAGAGCAGCAGGAAATGCTAGCAGAATGCTTGGTTGTATAGGGAGAGGTATTAGCAGTAGAAAGAGGGAAGTGCTCATGCCATTGTACAGAACACTGGTGAGACCTCACATGGAGTATTGTATGCAGTACTCTAGACCGTATCTCCAGAAGGATATTGATACTTTAGAGAGAGTTCAGAGAAAGGCTACTAAACTGGTTCATGGATTGCAGGAAAAAACTTACAAGGAAAGGAACTTAACATGTATAGAAACATTTAAATACATAAAGGGAATCAACACAGTAAAGGAGGAGACTATATTTAAAAGAAGAAAAACTACCACAACAAGAGGACATAGTCTTAAATTAGAGGGGCAAAGGTTTAAAAATAATATCCGGAAGTATTACTTTACTGAGAGGGTAGTGGATGCATGGATTAGCCTTCCAGCTGAAGTGGTAGAGGTTAACACAGTAAAGGAGTTTAAGCATGCGTGGGATAGGCATAAGGCTATCCTAACTATAAGATAAGGCCAGGGACTAATGAATGTATTTAAAAACATTTGGCAGCCTAGATGGGCCGAATGGTTCTTATCTGCCGTCACATTCTATGTTTCTATCTAGTGTATGCATGTGTATAGTGGATTCAGAGTGTGTGTGTGTGTGTAGTGGATTCAAAGTGTGTGTGTAGTTGATTCAGTGTCAGTGTTTGTGTACTGTGTGTTTTTATTTATAATTAGCCCTGTTTACCCTTTCTTTGCCTCTAACCTGTGGCCAGAGAGGGGGGCAATAGATTACCTGGTGGTCCAGTTTGTCCTGTGAAGTAGTCTAATCTCCCCTCCTGCAGCTTCATGTCCTCTTCTCTTGTGAGCTGCATAAGTGTTGCAGCAGGTTGCAATGGCAACGTTCCACGCAGCACTTAATGCTCATGAGAGGAAAGGACATGAAGCTGCAGGAGTGGAAGATTAGACTTCTGGGCCCCCTCTTCACAAAGGAATTGGGGGCCTCAACTGCATTTATATATGTGCAAAAAGGTGGCTTAAGAGACACAGAAAGTTGAAAGGGGGGTTTGCACAAACACAAAGAAGGCACAAAGGAATGAGTGGGTGTGAATGCAATACACAAAAGTTTCACATTTATTGGGATGCCAACATAGATTTACCCCCCAGTGCCAAGTGACCTACCTATGCCTCTGCTTGTATCTTGTGTTTCTACCCAATGATGGCCTCAATTTAATACGTTTTGATTAGCTTTTCATATGATTTAATATTTTGAAAAGTATGTGTAATATTTACATATTTTTTGTTTGTTTTTTTTAAATATATTTTTTTATATTCTAATATTTTGGAAAAATGGTTTAAAAATCTATCCAAAAATATTAAATCATTTGCAAAGCTTATCCAACAATATTACATTGAGGCCTATGTTCCTGAGTTTGTCAATCTTTCTTTTATTGAGGCAAGCGTTAAACGGGGTACAGAATAAGGAAGAGGGGATGTACTTTAGTCATACAGGTTGGGAGCATGATAACACATCTCCTATGAGAAACAGCCTCATTTTATATTAATTAAGCGTTCCAACATATTAATAACAAGTTAGCGTAAAAGTAGCTAGACATAAGCCATGTTCAATAACTTTTAAGCGTGAGTGACTCCTAGGTGGGTCAGCCATTTTATCAGGAGGACAAATTTAGGCACAAGCATATATAGATCACTGTACATTATAAGCTGTTGATTATTTAGTCATGCTGGGTAAGCCACCTAGCCCTGACCTCACCATGAATGCCCCTGGTTATGCCAGTGGAGGTCTAAAGCACGGGCAGCCGTGCTGTGCGTATTTATACAAAATGTCAGCACCCCTGAATTTTGGGTAGTAGGTAACCATAAAGCTTAGTATGTAGGGATAGGAATAGAAGAGGGTAGGATAATTGAATCATTAAACTTGTAGCGATCACATTAATAGTATGTCCATGGTATGTGGGTACACAGCTTCAGCCGCCCTCTGAGTTGTTCTCAGGATATTAGTGTGAGCGTATGGTCATCCGATACCTGTAGACGGCAACTTTGGTGCTTGTACCAGAATGCTTTGGTTTCCGGTCGCCGACTTGTCCATGTTGGGCAGCATGGTGGTGAACTTTCTGGAGTCCGCTTGTTCATCTGGGTGGCGCGGGTCAGTTGAGGCCTTGTCCCTGGTCCGGGCTTTGTAGCCGGTCTGCATCTTCTCCCCACAGAATCGGAAACCCAATGAGGCTGTGTCTTCCCCTCTCCGGGCGCTACGGAGGGCCACGCTGTTTTATCGCCGCCTGCGGCGTACGGTCCTTGTAGTATGTGGGCGATGCTTTGGAGGGAGTCTCCGAGTGACCGCTGGCCTGGGTGGGTTTTCCGCCCTTGAGGCATTTGCCTGGGTGTGTGGAGTGCTCAGGACAGCTTGCCCCCCTGTTCCCCTCACCTTCAGCGTATAAGTGGGTGCCGGCAGCGGTTGTGCCAGTCGCCTGTGCAGGGCCTTACAGAAGCGCCGAAATATCATATCAAGCCTTTGCAGTGTGGTTTCCACCTGGCCGCTTCTCAGTGGCTGTGGTGTGGGCACGGGCTGCTTGGATGCCTCCTCCATGTTGCTAGGCCTAGTATGTTTTGGGCCAGATCCTGGTGGGTAGCGTGATGGCGATTTGCCATGTTCTTGGGGCTGGTGGGGACCGGGATAACCCCCGCCGATCCATAGGGGGGGGGAATGGGGTTTCACACCGGTGTGTACAGCAAGTGTCGGCGGTCAGGGAGCGGCCGTCTCCCATACGCCATCCATGCTGGTAGGCCGCGGGAACCGGTTTGGCGAGGCCAGTGAGTATCCCCAATATCCCCACATGAGCAGTATTTTCGTGGAGGTCTCTCGGTCCTCAGTCGATTGGGCAACAAGAAGAACCGGTTCTGCGGGTTTGCCAGTGCCGAATTTCGAGAAGAAGTTCTTGTTTTGCTGGAGTCGCAGCCAGACACATCTGCTTGGCTCTGCAGTCAGGCCCCGGCCCCCTATGTTCCTGAGTTTGATACTCTCATGTTCTTGTGTTAGTTATCTTGGCCTGAGTTGCATTAGTATTAATCCTGACATTTTCTATTTCTATTCTAAGTGTTAAGCTCTGACAATTTAAAATCTGGTTAAGCACCTTTCTATTGTTTTCACTGTGCCTTTGGTAAGAGCTGACTTATATCTTGCTTAGAATCCTCTCAAACACTCCAACCCCTCTCCCCACACATACAGTACAGCTCCTCCCCTGCCACACTACCTACATCCCCATCCTCCACAAGCTACAGCCACGGCTGTCTTTAAAGTGGGGCAAACAGGGCAGCTGCCCTGGGCCCACTTACTTCTGGGGGGCCCAAAGCAGCTACCCCATGGGCCCCGCTGTTCACAAAAAATAAAATACCCCATGGGCCTGCCGGTGCTGCGGCTGCACCGGGAGCCCCCACACTAAGAGGGCCCGGTCAGGCGCTGGGGCCCTTTAACAGCGCGAGCAGGCCCCCTTGTTTTACCGCAGCAGGCTGGGAGGAAGTGACTGCCGTGAGTCACTTCCTCCCAGATAGAATGAAGCCGCGCGGGAGGAAGGAGGAGGAGGAGGAGGAGGAGGAGGAGGAGCAGAAGGAGGCCGTCAGGAGGGAGCTGGAGTGCAGGAGCCTCACGCTCCCAGCTACCTCAGTCTGCCACTGGACCCCAGGGAACCCATAAGGTAGGGCTGGAGGGTGGCTTTATAAATGTAAACTTTGCATGTGTGTGTGTCAGTATTTGTGTGAGTCAGTATGTCTGTGTGTGTCTTAATATGTGTGTATGTATGTGAGCATGTCTGTCAGGGTTTCTGTGTGTGTATGTCACTATTTCTGTGTGTGTGTCAGTATGTCTGTTAGTGTGTCTGTGTGTGTCTTAGTATGTGTGTATGTGTGTGAGTATGTCTGTCAGGGTGTCTGTGTGTGTGTGTCAGGGTGTCTGTGTTTGTCTTAGTATGTCTGTTTATGTGTGTCAGTAAATCTGTGTGTCAGGGTATCTTAGTATGTCTGTGTGTATCAGTATGTCTGTCAGTATATATATCTTGATGTATGTTCGATACATCAATGACATTTTCATGTTAATTAAGGGGAATGCATCTGAAGTGGAAGAAATGATGGGTTTATCAATCGATGTACTTCCAATATAGAACTGACAGCAGTCCATCTTCGATAGACTTTCTGGACGTCAGGATATTATGTGAAGGCTTGGGTCTGGCATACACTCTGTATTCAAAACCTACAGACCGAAATACGTTACTACAGGCAGATAGCTTCAATCCTCATTCACTCAAAAACTCTCTGCCCTATTCCCAATTTTTACGGGTCTTCAGGAATAATTCCGATTCTAGTAAAGCTCAAGAACAGAATGGCATGATGTGGAATAAGTTCCGCCAACGCGGATACTGTAGTGTTGTGTTACAGAAAGCTCTCAATAGATGCCTTGCAACAGCAGATACTTCTACTCCTACTGTACAACCTAATAGACTAATTTTACCGACAGCATATACCACAGCCTTGTCTAGATTTAAAGACGTCATCTTAGACAATTGGAGTGTGTTGAAAAATGATGTTACCCTACCGTCTATCTTTCAAGAACCGCCTATGTTTTGTTATAAAAGAAATAAGAACTTGAGGGATCTACTAGTGAAAACAGACCCTACTCATTGTTACTTGAAGGACAGAATGACACAAAATGTGGGTTGCTATCGCTGCTTAGGATGTGTCACTTGTGGACACATGATTCCAGGAAAAACATTCACTCATCCACACACGGGTTTGAGTTTTCGTATACAACATTGTTTAACATGTACTAGTGATTTTGTGGTCTACAAGTTGATGTGTCCATGTGGTCTTGCCTATATTGGTAAAACTGATTTACCGTTGAGAGAACAGATTCGGAACCATAGGTCAAGTATTAGAACGGCATACAGGGATAATAAATCCGAATTACCAGTAGCCAAACACTTTCTTGAACTGGGACACACTCTTCCGTCCATGAAACTTATGGCCATAGACCATGTCCCCCTACCTAGAAGGGGCGGTGACCGGAAAAAGATGCTTCTACAGAGGGAGCTACATTGGATAAGGACATTGCAAACTGTTCACCCAGATGGGCTAAATGAGAAATATTCATTGTCTGTTTTCTTATAAGTTTAGTGGATACGGAGATTGCATTCTACCTGATATATACTGTAGTGGGAGATTTGTGCCTACCCACAAGGGTTAAGACACTATCTCTTTGGCTCAGATAGATGATGGTTCATAGGTTGCACTGAAGGTACCTGTTGGTTCGCATTTGGATATATTTATATCATATTGAGGGGGAAATTTGGTGCTTACCCTTTAGAGGTTATACCATAATCCCGCAAGCCCGTTATGATGGCATATCCAATGTGAGATCTGTTTACACTAGTAACCTTCAGGTCCACTATGTGCACCATTATGATACTGAATGTGATTTTCATTAAATATAATGGGGATTGTTGATAAGGTTCCTGGTGTGTTTTGGCACCACATTGTGTATAGTTTGTATATATTATATTCCTGGGAGATTTGATGTCATGTAGTTGGGGAATCATGCCCACCCTGGGGGATAGGCATATACCCCTATTGCCTTATTGAGTATGGTATTATACATTGAATTGACTCATTCTCTCTTTTTTTCCTTTTTTCTTTTTTTATTTACTTTTCTTCATGGGCATTATTACTTGCCTGACTCTAATATTATTTTTTTTGTTATAGCCTAAGTGTGGCTGATTAGATGGTATGCACCAAATGCTAGTTAATATACTGGCACTCACTAGCGTCAGTAGATCAGGGTGGTGCAGTAGACATTGCTTACCTAGATTTCAGTAAGGCTTTTGACACTGTTGCACATAGAAGGTTTATCAATAAACTGCAATCTTTAAGTTTGGATTCCAATATTGTTGAATGGGTAAGACAGTGGCTGAGTGACAGGCAACAGAGGGTTGTAGTTAATGGAATATATTCGAAGCTTGGACTTGTCACCAGTGGGGTACCTCAGGGATCTGTACTTGGACCCATTCTCTTTAATATTTTTATTAGTGATATTGCAGAAGGTCTTGATGGTAAGGTATGTCTTTTTGCTGATGATACTAAGATATGTAACAGGGTTGATGTTCCAGGAGGGATAAGCCAAATGACAAATGATTTAGGTAAACTAGAAAAATGGTCAGAATTGTGGCAACTGACATTTAATGTGGATAAGTGCAAGATAATGCATCTTGGACGTAAAACCCAAGGGCAGAGTACAGAATATTTGATAGAGTTCTAACCTCAACATATGAGGAAAGGGATTTAGGGGTGATTATTTCTGATGACTTAAAGGTAGGCAGACAATGTAATAGAGCAGCAGGAAATGCTAGCAGAATGCTTGGTTGTATAGGGAGAGGTATTAGCAGTAGAAAGAGGAAGTGCTCATGCCATTGTACAGAACACTGGTGAGACCTCACTTGGAGTATTGTACACAGTACTGGAGACCGTATCTTCAGAAGGATATTGATACCTTAGAGAGGGTTCAGAGAAGGGCTACTAAACTGGTTCATGGATTGCGGGATAAAACTTACCAGGAAAGGTTAAAGGATCTTAACATGTATAGCTTGGAGGAAAGACTAGACAGGGGGGATATGATAGAAACATTTAAATATATAAAGGGAATCAACACAGTAAAGGAGGAGACTATATTTAAAAGAAGAAAAACTACCACAACAAGAGGACATAGTCTTAAATTAGAGGGACAAAGGTTTAAAAATAATATCAGGAAGTATTACTTTACTGAGAGGGTAGTGGATGCATGGAATAGCCTTCCAGCTGAAGTGGTAGAGGTTAACACAGTAAAGGAGTTTAAGCATGCGTGGGATAGGCATAAGGCTATCCTAACTATAAGATAAGGCTAGGGACTAATGAAAGTTTTTAGAAAATTGGGCAGACTAGATGGACCGAATGGTTCTTATCTGCCGTCACATTCTATGTTTCTATGTTTCTATGTTAGTATATTTTTCCAGTGCAGTCCATTTTAGGACTTGCCATTAGTCGTTTGGTATTCTGTATATAGCTATAATCGATTTAGTCCTAGTCTTCGCTGATCTAAGGCAATTTTTGTTTTTTTGGCAGTGATTCCGCTTGTATGGCTATTGCATTTATTTATTCTTTTTTGAGCCCAATATTTTCTGCAAGTTTTCCATTAATATTTAAATTTATGATTCCCTTGCAGGGGGACTATGTTTGGGCTATACTCTGTTTATCTTAGAGATATGGATTCATCATTTATATTGCTATTTACTTACTTGTTTGTTTTTGTTTTTATTTACATTTTGTTTGTTTTTTCATTATTTGTTATTTCTCAATATGACATGTCAACTATTCTCCCCATGTCAACTATTCTCCCCTTTAGCAATTCTAGTATTGTGCATTTCTTATTAGTAAGCTGTATTTGGGCTTAACATTATAGAGTGATTGCCATGTTCCTGTGCTTCCAGCCAAGGGGTTAATATGATTTGTTTTAGTTAGGTTGCTTTGCATCATCATAGCGACGAACTCCCAATGAGGCCGTTTCACGGCCAATTTCGTGACGTGGTAATGACGCTGACGCAATGTGATGACGTCACGTACGCACAGGCTGACGTCGGCCGGAACCCGCACGATTTTCGGACCGGGCTGACAGGGAGCTGTAGTTTATTCCGGTGGTGGGTAAGTTAATTGTAGTTTTTATCTTTGGTATATATGTATGTTCTTGTATTATGGTTGTCAGTCCTGATGAAAGTCTGTGTGTAACAGACTGAAACGTCGATTTTTTTGGTAAAGAAGATTAAAAGCTCATTTTTTTATTGATCTAAGTCCTGGGAGTGCTATCTTGATCATCTATCTTTATATCTGTGTGTGTGTATATCTGTGTATCTGTATTTAGTATATCTATATTTCTCTATGTTGTTTGTGTGTATCTGCATGTGTGTCAGGTTGTGTATCTGCGTGTCTGTATGCGTGTTAGTGTGTGTATCTGTATCTGTCACGTATTCATCTGCTTACAAAAATGTGGGTAATGACATTTACTGTCTACACAGGAAGAGTTGTGCCAAGCAACAACCAAATCCACAGAAGGGTTAATGCTGAGCAGCAATTATGCAAATGAGATCTGGTAACTGCCTTTGGGGTCAAAGGCCGGTTACAGCCTATCAGACCTAGAGGAGGGGTATTTAGGCCCAGTTCTCATTCTGCTCAGTGCCCTGTCGTGGTTTCCCTTGTGGTTGTCCGAGAGCGCGTTATTGATTCTGGTTATTCTGGTTATTTGACTTTGGCATTGTTTTTGACTTCCCTGTTTTCTGTCATCCCTGACTCCTGGCTTTTCCTTATCGTTGTGTCTTTTTCTGTGTCCCTTGACCTTGGCTATTTCTGACTATTCTTTGGTACGTTAGTCCGGCCATTCTAAGGTCCGGTATACGCTACCTATCAGTCCTCTGTGTTACACAGTTCTACGTGCTGGATCATTCTGTAATCCTGACAGTATGTTATCATTGTATGTATTTGTGTATCTGTATGTTGTCAGTGTGTGTACCTGTGTGTGCATATTCATTAGTGTGTGAGTATCCATATGTGTCAGTGTTTATATATATGTCTCTGTATGTGTGTCAGGTTGTGTATCTGTGTGTCTGTATGTGTTAGTGTGTGTATCTGTGTCAGTCTGTATCTGCATGTGTGTTAGTGTGAATGTCAGTGTTTATATCTGTGTATCTGCATGTGTTTCAGTGTGTGAAAACAGTGTGTGTGTGGCAGTGTATCTGTACATGTGCATACATCTCATCATTCAAATTGTCAACCCCACACACAAGTACACCCCTGCATTCAACCTTCAACACTACATACAAACACACCTTTGTGTTAAAAACAAAAAAATATATATAAACACACCCCAGCATAAAAAAAAACTACACATAGATGCATGCTTGCATTCAAACACCAACACCACATACAAACACACCCCTACATTTACACAAACATGCTCCATACAAAAACATGCTTCCATTCAAACACACAAACACAAGTCAGTGCTAAATACAACTCTGCAAGCATGGGAAAATGCTATTGCGTTGGGAAGTGGAGATCGTGATTGCATGTCAGGGAATGGGGGGTCAGGGATCCTCATCAAATGCTTGCCCAGGGCCCAATCAATATTAAAGATGGCCCTGGCTACAGCCTCTGTACCTCACACACTCTACCACTATACTCCAATCTCTCCCTACAGACAACCTACTGCCCCTATTCCCCAAACACACGGTATACTGCAAACAGCCCTTTTCAAACACACTACACTGCAAACAGCCCTATTCACATACACACAATCCCAAAATCAGAAACCACATACATGTAACTCTACAAACAACATTGCCTTACACACACACCACTACAAAACCGCAGGCAGCCTCCCAATACACACACACTTCAGGCAGCCTACCAATACACACACAGCGCCCTCTCCCAACACTATCCTTCTTTTGTCCTCTGGTATTTTACTTAAGGCGAGACCGGAGACAAGTCATATCGAGCGTGGCATTAAATTTGCTTGAACTGTGCTAAACAAACACAGGGCATTTTCACTATGCAATATCTTTTCAGCAGGGTTCTGTGCTGTCCTGGAGGGACATCAAACTAGCATGTCCAATTTGGGAGGTGTGTGCATATGGGGAGCCTTCCTGTGTTTTAGTAGGCAGTAAGCATTTGCCGGCTGCATGTGAGGTTGTGTACGTAGGGGATAAAACCACTCAAATAATTGAACTGCATCTGGATAGTCTGGCAGCATGATTCAACACACACACAGTGTACTGGCTGGGTTTTGTGGGTAACATTTTCAGAAGTCACACAATCCTGGGGTTTAAGGAACGAATTTTAATCAGACACAAACAGAGGTGACATGAGGGAGACATTTTTAGAAGGCTCACTTTATTGGATGACACATTAGCAGCAGACACACAAAGTAATGGTATTTAGCCCGAGCTATGCTAGTTTGTAGCTTGGTCTTTTGTGTTGCGACCTGGGTTTAAATCTTGTTATGGGCTTCTGGGCACCACATATTTTCTCCTTTTTATTATGATTTTTGCTAAACCAGGTGAAAACGAACATTGTTTGAGATATTATATAGACTGAATATATTATTTTACATGAACAAACACATATGAAAATAAACTCAATAAGTGAAATTAAGGTAGTATGTGAAAAAGGCTTTCATTAAATGTATTAAGATAATATAAATTTGATAATTACATTACGCTTGTGAAAAAATGATGAGGAGAAAAAAAGAAAATCAGAATCCCATGTGTGCAGAATGAGCAGGGAGAAAAAGGCACCCTCCCTTGGCAAGAATTGAACTTTAACATTATAAGCTCAGTGGACTACCTCTAGGTTACATTGTATATTATGGCTATTAATAACATTTAAATGTATTTGAACTATAATACATTGGACGATCAATTCAGACATACTGCTGGAAATATAATGGGCACTTTGAAAATTACCTCTAGGGGCATACTGAGCATATCTAAGGTGCTCTCTAAGCGGCAGATTTAAAAAAAAAAAAAAGACCTAAATTTTACATGCCCAGTTGCCACAACAACTTATCGAAGCCTTAGCAGTGAGTCGGTTTCTCCTGTAATGGAAGAAGAGGAGGGGGGAAATTGCACAGCTTTATGGTGTATGTTAACCATTTGTAATGGAAATTTGCAAGTTAACCCTTTCTGAAAAAGAAACAATGTAAGTAATTCACCGTTTTACAACTGTTAATAGATTTTTATTACCGTATATACTCGAGTATAAGACGAGTTTTTCGGCACATTTTTTCTGCTGAAAAACCCCCACTCGTCTTATACTCGAGTGAGTGTCTGTATTATGGCAACTTACATTGCCATAGTACAGACCAGGACCGCCAGGCTCATTACAAGCCCGGCGGTCCTGTCTGGGGCTGGCAGAGAGCTGTAACTTACCTTTCCTGTAGCTCCTGTCAGCTCCCTTCTCTCTCCTCTGGTCCGGTCAGCTCCCCTGTAAGCTCCACTGCAAGTCTCGCAAGAGATTACCGTGGCAATGCTCCGCGCGGCACACAGACCGCAAGACTTACAGTGGAGCTACTTCACTGTAACGGTCTGAGCTACTTACCTGATCGCCGTCGTTCCCCCGGCGGCGATCAGCGTTGCTCCGGTTGTGGGGAGACTGCCTGCAGCCCAGACTGTCTCCCCACACTGAATTAGGACCCCTGTGGCCATGTGATCGCTTAACACAGCGATCACATGGTCACAATAGGTGTCCATAGTGCTGCCTGCAGGGGGACTGTCTGTGCTGACAGGCAGTCTCCCTGCATGTGTAAAATCAAAAAATAAATTAAAGTTAGTGTTAATAAAAAAAATAAAAATAATTATATATGTGTATATATGATATATAGACATATATTATATCTATATAATATATGTCTATATATCATATATATAATGCCATACTAAGTGTATTTTTATATTAATATGTACTTATATTAAAATAAAAATACACTTATAATTAAATTACACACGTATATATATAATATATATAATAACTATATATATTGCATATATATATTATTATAAAATATAAATAATAAGTAATTTAAATTAAATAAAATTTTTTTTAAATAATAATAAAAAATTTAAAAAAAATTATATAGCTATATGAAATTTTATTCTAACTGTATTTTAAAATTAATATATATATATTTATATCAAAATACACTTAGAATGAATTTGTATATATATCTATATATATAAAAATAATACGAAATATACATATGTCCATATACAAAATTACATAAATAATTATATAAATATACACGTAGACTTCAAATGTATAAATATGCATATATATTTAAATTCTACGTGCGTATTTATGTAATATTTTTACATAATTCAGTAATTTTATAGATTGCAATTTGAGGGACCTGCCTGCCAACCCAGGCCGAAATTTCAGAGAATTTAATTTGCTAGCACTGTATTTTACCCTGTAACGTTCTATGACACCCTAAAACCTGTACATGGGGGGTACTGTTTTACTCGGGAGACTTCGCTGAACACAAATATTAGTGATTCAAAACAGTAAAACATATCACAGCGATGATATTGTCAGTGAAAGTTACTTTTTTTTCTTTTTTCATACACAAACAGCACTTTTACTGATGATATGATTGTTGTGATACGTTTTCCAGTTTTTAAACACTAATATTTGTGTTCAGCGATGTCTCCCGAGTAAAACAGTACCCCCCATGTACAGGTTTTATAGCATTTTTGAAAGTTACAAGGTCAAATATATGGGTCAAATATTTTTACATTGAAAATGGCCAGGTTGTTTACGTTGCCTTTGAGAGCGTATGGTAGCCCAGGAATGAGAATTACCCCCATGATGGCATACCATTTGCAAAAGAAGACAACCCAAGGTATTACAAATGGGGTATGTCCAGTCTTTTTTAGTAACCACTTGGTCACAAACACTGGCCAAAATTAGCGTTCAATTTAGTTTTTTTACTTTTTTCACACACAAACAAATATGAATGCTTACTTTGGCCAGTGTTTTCGACTAAGTGGCTACTAAAAAGACTGGACATACCCCATATTGAATACCCTGGGTTGTCTACTTTAAAAAAAATATGTACATGTGGGGTGTTATTCAGAGATTTATGACAGATAATAGTGTTACAATGTCACTATTGATAAATTTTAAAAACGTATGTTTTGAAACCGCAATATCCTACTTGTACCTATAGCCCTATAACATGCAAAAAAAAGCAAAAAGCACGTAAACACTGGGTATTTTTAAACTCAGGACAAAATTTTGAATCTATTTAGCAGTTTTTTTAATTCGCTTTTGTAGATGAGTAAAAGATTTTTCAAGTAAAAGTCAAAAAACATGTATTTTTTTCAATTTTTCATCAGATTTTTTTTATTTTTTTTAAATTAAAATACATGAGATTATATAAATAATGGTATGTAAAGAAAGCCCCTTTTGTCCTGAAAAAACAATATATAATTTGTATGGGAACAGTAAATGAGAAAGCGGAAAATTACAGCCAAACACAAACACCACAAAAGTGTAAAAATATGCCTGGTCGCAAATGTACAACATCGCAAAAACAGTCCAGTCCTTAAGGGGTTAAATAACAAAAATAATAACATTAAAAAAATATTTTAAAATAATAATAATAATATTAAAAAAATAATAAAAATGCCCACCCCCCACCAAGGCTCTGCATCACATACACATACACACATGGCACTCATACACACACACACACTGCATTCATACACACTGCATTCATACACCCTGCATTCATACACACACACTGCACTCATACACACACACACACTGCACTCATATACACACACACACTGCATTCATACACACACTGCATTCATTAAATACACACACTGTAAATAAATATTCAATTAATATAATTTTTGGGGGATCTAATTTTATTTACAAATTTACCAGTAGCTGCTGCATTTCCCACCCTAGTCTTATACTCGAGTCAGTAAGTTTTCCCAGTTTTTTGGGGTAAAATTAGGGGTCTCAACTTATATTCGGGTTGACTTATACTCGAGTATATACGGTATGTTAACAATTATCTGTCGGGGCGTTGCCCTTTGTGCCCCTATGCAGGGACGTATTAGCCGCAAGGCAAACAAGGCATTTGCCTTGGGCGGCATTTTTCAGGGCGCTGGCTGATGGGCGGGTGGCTGGCGAGGGAGCTCTTCCTCTGAGCGGTCTGCTCAGCTCCCTCGCGCGCCGCAAAGTGAGGCTGGGAGCCGGAATATGACGTCATCAATCCGGCTCCCAGCCTCACTCTGCGGCGCACGTGGGAGCTGAGCAGTCAGCTCCGAGGAAGTGCTCCCTCGCCAGCTGCCCGCCCAGTAGCCAGCCCATCAGCCCGACCAGCAGCCACTGGACCACCAGGGAGAAAGAGGAACACCCCCCCCCCTGCACTCCCAAAGGTAAGGAGGCTGGGGGGGGGGGTTACATTTAAAAAAAAAAGGGTTAATGTGGGGGATTTTGTGTGTGTGTGTGTGTGTGTCTGACTGTGTGTGTTTGTGTGTGTGTCTGTGTCCTGACTGTGTGTGTCTGACTGTGTGTGTTTGTGTGTGTGTTTGTGTCTGACTGTGTGTGTGTGTGTCTGACTGTGTGTTTTGTGTCTGAGCGTGTGTGTGTGTGTGTGTCTGACTCTGTGTGTGTGTGTTTGTGTGTGTGGGCTGTGTGTGTGTTTTAAATTTAATGTGGTGATTTTGTGTGTGTGTGTGTGTGTCTGACTGTGTGTGTGTCTGACTGTGTGTGTGTCTGACTGTGTGTGTGTGTTTGTGTCTGACTGTGTGTGTGTGTGTGTGTGTCTGACTGTGTGTGTGTGTGTTTGTGTCTGACTGTGTGTGTGTGTTTGTGCCTGACTGTGTGTGTGTGTTTGTGCCTGACTGTGTGTGTTTGTGTCTGACTGTGTGTGTTTGTGTCTGACTGTGTGTGTTTGTGTCTGACTGTGTGTTTGTGTCTGTGTGTGTGTGTCTGACTGTGTGTGTGTGTTTGTGTGTGTGTCTGACTGTGTGTGTTTGTGTCTGACTGTGTGTGTTTGTGTCTGATTGTGTGTGTGTTTGTGTCTGACTGTGTGTGTGTGTCTGTGTGTGTGTGTGTGTCTGTGTGTGTGTGTGTGTGTGTCTGACTGTGTGTGTGTGTGTGTGTTTGTGCCTGATGACTGTGTGTGTGTGTGTGTGTTTGTGTCTGACTATGTGTGTGTGTGTGTGTTTGTGTCTGACTGTGTGTCTGACTGTGTGTGTCTGACTGTGTGTGTCTGACTGTGTGTGTGTGTGTCTGACTGTGTGTGTCTGACTGTGTGTGTGTATTTAGAAGGTGGGGCAGGGGTGGCGCGGGGGAGGGGGATGCCTGAGTTTTGTCCTGCCTAGGGCAGCACAAAACCAGGATACACCACTGCCCCTATGGACGAACCACTACTGCTTTCTCCATGTCTGTGTAAGACATTTCAGCATTACCCTAACTAAGTTAGTCTCTCTTACAACAAGCTTTTGGAAAATATAATAACTCTTTGTAAACCTGACTAACCACTTTTGTCTTATAAAAGCTTTGGGCCTATTTATTTATTAAATATGGATGTTATATTATTTGCCAAGCTGATTGCTAACAGAGTCAGTATAACTATCCAAACTATCATCTGCTCTAATCATGTAGGATAATGATTGCTAACTGAGCTTCATTTAATTGCTAACAGAGCTTCTTCTAGGGCAACTCCTTTGTTGCCTTGGCTGTGTGTTTTGGGTCATTGTCATGCTGGAATACCCATCCACGACTAATTTTCAACGCCCTGGCTGAGGGAAGAAGGTTCTCACCCAAGATTTGACGGTACATGGCCCCGTCCATTATCCCTTTCATGAAGCGCAATTGTCCTGTCCCCTTAGCAGAAAAACACCCCAAAGCATAATGTTTCCAACTCCATGTTTGACGGTGGGGATGGTGTTCATGGGGTCATAGGTAGCATTCCTCCTTCTCCAAACTCACCGAGTTGAGTTGATGCCAGAGAATTCAATTTTGGTCTCATCTAACCACAACACTTGCACCCAGTTCTCCTCTGAATCATTCAGATGTTCATTGGCAAACTTCAGATGGGCCTGTACATGTGCTTTCTTGAGCAGGGGGACCTTGCGGGTGCTGCAGAATTTCAGTCCTTAACGGCGTAGTGTGTTACCAATTGTTTTCTTGGTGACTATGGTCCCAGCTGCCTTGAGATCATTAACAAGATCCTCAAGTGTAGTTCTGGGCTGATTCCTCACTATTCTCATGATCATTGATACTCCAGAAGGTGAGATCTTGCATTTAGCACCAGACTGAGGGAGATTGACAGTTATTATTTGTTTTTTCCATTTGAAAATAATCGCACCAACTGTTGTCACCTTCTCACCAAGCTGCTCGATGATGGTCTTATAGCCCATTGCAGTCTTGTGTAGGTCTACAGTCTCTACAAGTTCTGAGTCTCCCTCCTGAATCTTCAGTAGTTGGTGCCTCTATTTTCTGCCCCCCGACTCAAGCCACGCCTCCTGGACTAAAGGCCTACCTCCTGGATTCATTTCACCTTAGTCCAATAAAAAAGGTATTACAAGATACGAATTGTATCTGTTTTTTACATCTACATCACTGGACTAATACGGCTACAATCTCTCTCTATCTCTATCTCTATCATCTCTATCATCTCTTACACACTTTTCAATTCATACTGGCACTCTGGGTCATCCAAAAAAAAAAAAAAAAAAAACAACACTATAGGGAAATTCATCAGGACAATAACAAGATAAATTATATATATATGTGCACTTGTATATACGTAACAGAATACACGGAGAGACACAACCAAGTTGCTGGGATTGGGTAACAAAACATTTGCACAGAATATGGATTGGACCTGCCAGATGGGAGATACCACAAAGGGTAGTTGAGAATGACAGGGCTAAGATCCTGTGGGACTTCAAGATCCAGACAGACAAGCAAGTGCTGGCCAACCAACTTGACATTGTGGTGGTAGACAAGGAACGAAAGACTGCAGTCGTGGTGGATTTGGCACTACACAGTCAGGAAGAATTAACATGAGAAGGTGGACAAATACCAAGGACTGAAAGAAGAACTAAAAAGGATGTGGAAGGTGAAGGCAGTATTTGTCCCAGTTGTGATAGGAGCACTTGGGGCTGTGACTCTGAAGTTGGGGAAGTGGCTTCAACAGATTCCAGGTGGGACATCTGAGATTGCTGTCCAGCAGAGTGCCATTCTACGAACAGCTAAGATACTGCGCAGAACCCTCAAACTCCCAGGCCACTGGTAGAGGACCCGAGAATGAGGAATAAAAATACCACCCAGGAGGGGTGAGAAAGTAATTTAAAAAAAAATTTTTTTATATATATGTATGGACTGACATACATTTTTTTCCAGTGCTGCTTTGTATCCCCTGTCTGGCCCTGCCTGTGCCCCCCTTATCACAGCCCCTGTGCCCCCTTCTTGGCACAGCCCCAGTGCCCCCTCCTGGGATCAGCCCCTGTGCCCCCTCCTCACCACAGCTCCTGTGCCCCCTCTGCCCCACAGCTCCTGTCCACCCCCCTCTCCAGCTCCTGTTCACCCCCTTTTTTAACTAGAGTGTTATTTTAACCCATATTGTATATTTATTTTGCTTTCCACATGTTGGTTAATCCATATTCCAAAATGTACTTTAACAATTATTTTAAAATAATTACCTTATCCTTTTATTTTATTTTTTGTAAATTTCTCAAGTTTTTTTCCCAGAGTTTCCTGAGTTCTAGCATCCTGTTTAATGTTAAAGGAACACTATAGGGTCAGGAACACAAACATGTTTTCCTGACCCTATAGTGTTAAAATCACCATCTAGACCCCTTGGCCCCCTTTGCCTCCCCTAATATAGTACAATCTTACTTGTATTCAAGTCTGCAGCTGCTGGCTCTGCCCATGTCTGACTCTGACCTGAACCCGACCTCTGACATCATCAGAAGTGGTGGTTTGAGCCAATCACAATGCTTCCCCATAGGATTGGCTGAGACTGTCAAGGAGGCAGATCAGGTGCAGAGCCTGCACAAGTCAAACACAGCCCTGACCAATCAGCATCTCCTCACAGAGATGAATTGACTAGGCAGGACTACCCAAAAAAGAACTTCTAGCAGACATCTGAGGAGTCAAAAGTGGAGTTATGACTAGGCTGTAATGTAAACACTGCATTTTCTCTGAAAAGAGAGTGTTTACAGCAAAAAGCCTGAAGGGAATAATCCTACTCACTAGAACAAATGCAATACGCTGTAGTTGTTCTGGCGACTATAGTGTCCCTTTAAGTCCTGAAATAAACCAGTGGTAATCCTTTTTAAATTCCAATATTATAAATGCCCACTATTTTGATTTTTTTCCAATCTATCCCATTTTTCAGTCTTTTTCAGAATATTCCCTTAGTTGGTTGTCTGTTCCTAACTTTAACCCCTTAAAGACCACATGACAGTCTATGCCGTCATTGAGTGCAGGGCTTTAAAAACCAAGGACGGCATACACTGCAATGCAGTAAAGGTATAAATATAAATGCCTGCTGGTACCAAGGAATTATAGGTTAGTGGCCACAGACTGACAGATGAGCTATGTGCAACATTCAAATGTCAGTGAGATCATTTTAAACATTTAGTGTGTTCCCCACTAGCCCGGTACTGTCCCCCCTACTATGAGGAGATAACTAGTGTCTCCCTGCATGCTCTGTATCCCAGTGATCAGTGCTGGGATTTGTCAGCTACCCAGCACCAATTTCAATGTGCTGGAGCTGCAGCATAAGAGGGAGATCTCTCTCTCTCTCATGCTGCAATCACACAGCACAGAAGGCTCAAAGAGACCTCTGTACTGTGTAAGCTAGGAAATCCATATGCTGATGTCAGTACTGACATCAGCAGAGGGAATACCTCAGAGGTGCGATTATGGCATGGGACTGGGGGATGAGATTAGAGTTGTATAAAGGGTTGGATTCAGGACAATATTAGCGATAGATTAAGAGCAGGATTAGGGGAAAGGGTATGCATGTTGGGTATCATTGTACTTGAAATCAGAAGCAGAAAACTAACATGCATATTCCGAGAATTCTCCCAAACTAAAATGGGAAAAAAAGGACAAAATAACTACTCTGACCTAGGTTTGTGATAAAAAAGTATAAAAGTATACAGAAAATGGGATACAGCTGGAGATCTAAAACAGAAAATAACAAACAATAGTGCAACCCTGTTGGAGGAGGTTTGCAGTGCCCGAACTTTATATGGAACTCACAGACACCAGATGAAAAGAACACATTGAGGTTGCGTTCCCCCCCAGGGGAGTTCTGGTTTCTCAGTCAGAATGGTGCTTTTGGATCCAAATCAGGAATCAGGTAGGTAGGTAAAAAAATGATTTATTACAAATAAATTGAATAAAATAGATATTTTAAAATTGGTGGTATATCCCTGGTCCTAGGTTTGTGATAAAATGGTTAAATGAAAAGTACCAAAATTCTTAGTTACATAGTCTGTGGGATGTACTTTCTACAAATATATACTTTTGTGTAGTGGTTATGGATTCTGTGACTACTACAAAAGTTGTAATCTCAGCATACCAACGTTTGCAAAGTTTTAGCTTTAAAACTGTAATTCACTCTTTGTAGTATTTGTTTTCTAACTTCTAAAAATGTATTTTAATCCTAGACATAGCAGTATTAAAGGAACACTCAACACTATCAACTATTTTCTGAGTTCTAAATTGGAAAAAACTCAAGACAAATGCATAAAATTATATCAAAGACGCTAAAAATGTAACTTAAATAATAAATTTTTAAACACCCAAAAAAAAAAGCCCAAGAAAACACACAGTTGGGATAATATTGCATTAAAGCTGTATTCTGAAAAGTGAAATTTCTCTGTAGCAATACCCTGTTTAAATTACCTCTTCTAATCTCTTGAGACAATGTATTTATTCCAAACGTGAACATTAACACTTTAATCAATAATAGTCTGGCAACACTAGTTAATTGTTTAGATTTTTGCAAGTGTTCTTCTGAATGAATAATTGCCCTGTTATAGTCCCTGCATAACACAAATTACAAAGTTAAATTGCACAATAAATGACCCACTTAATGAGGCCATTAATAAAAAATCATGGCCTGTGAAAAAACCATTATCATCATGAATAGTGTTTGTGATTTATATAGATGGATTGATATATATGTGAATATGTCTTGCCTTTGGAACCAGAGCAGATTATCACTAACTATTTTGTTCTCTATATTTATAGAATAAATATTGAATGATGTTACTAGGCTTGATTCTTCTCACTAACAAGTAATTGAATGTATGTCGTACTCTGTAATATGCAGAATAATTTATTTTATTTTGGATAAACATTATTTATTTTATCAGTACAGTTGCTAAATTCTGAATTCACAGGAGCAGAGGAATAATGTTGTGTAGACAGCATTTAGAGCTATCTTGAACTGCAAAAAAGCCACCAACTTTATCAGGGAGTCTTCTTCATTTAATTGATGTCCCCCCCTATTATTTGTCTTTCCTACTCTCTTTATTTTTGTTTGTGGCTCTTTTTATTGTGTGTCTGTCTGCCATTATATTTTATGTCTTGTTTTTTGGTCTCATTCTCTATATTTGTATGTGTGAGCATATTTATCTGTTTCTCTCTACATAGGGAACAGAACCATGTGAATAGGCTCTATATATGGAACAGACCGTATTGCTGCCTGCCAGCATCCCTGCCCTTCCATGTTAATTATGTTAAAAAAAAACAACTGCAAATTTTAGATGGTTACTCTCATGTTCTATGTATAAAATATTTCCAGTGTTGTCCAATTTCATATAGTATATCTGTTTTTTTCATGTGATAGCTATGCATGCTTTATTTGAATACCTTCAATGCCCACTCGCATTTAACAAGTAGAATTTGCGGGGAAAAAATGCATATGCAAATCATTAGTTGCAAATACAAACCAAAACCAGTGGAAAAAGCACTTAGATCCAAAATATCCAAAACAGTGTATGTGATTATATATACTCCTATAATATCAATAGTGAACAGTGCCACTTCAATTTACTAACAACAATACCTGATAATATATACTGCAATAATATCAATAGTGAACAGTGCTTTACAAAAAAAACTATAATCTGTGCAAGTCTAGGTACCAGCAGTTACCAAAGTGCACACAACAAATATAATCAATACCAAAAAGTGGTGCGCTCGGAATACTCAACACACAAAATTCTTCACAAATTCAAATCTAAAAATAATAACACAAATACATAATAGTGCAGACAATCTATAACACTTAGCATATGATAAATAGAAAAAGTAATGAAACGTCTGGGTGTCTAACTCACAAATACCAGAGCCCTGTCACCATGGCTCTGGGTTTCACGTCATCAAACTCTTATCTCCCTGGTCAATGTCTTAACTTAACATGGCCACAGAAATGATGCTCCATTTTGAAGCTAATATTTGCAAAGTGAGCTGAACTTTCCATGATCTCTCACCTGTTGTGACCCAGTTTGCTGAACTACATTCCCATCTTCTGCAGTTCTTATATATGCCTTGCTCCTCTGCACTGTTCTTATTTTACATCTACAGTGAGGTTTGTCCACCAGGCACTCATTTAAGTAGATAGATCTGATACACCACACCCCCAATGTGGAGTGTTGCACTATATTTATTTGTGATCTACCCTGATTGTACCCATGGATCCATTGTACTGGGCCCAAACTGTTTATGTCAGAACTTAGAAAGCCTTTATCAGGGTCATCAAACTTATTTAATCTGTTATTGCTTTAATAGCATGTCCTCTTAACTTTGGTAAACATATTTTTTCTTATAACCTGCCAAGAGAAAAATGACCAATGCTGTAAACATGATGGTCTCATTACACTTCACTTGTTTGCTGATTACAGACAAAAACAGTAAACTATGTCAGGAGTTATCCCCTTGGCTAGGCCTATGTACTTTACAGCTTAGACAAACTTGCAGACATCTAAAACACAAATCAGTGAAGCTCATGAATTCAGAACATAGCAGATGAAGTCTCAGCTGCACTGCATTGTAATCCCCGGAGCTGTTTTGCATTGTAAACGCAGAGCCATTCCTAACTACATTTACCATTTGCATGGAAATAATGACTATTCTAAAGATAAAGATTCCATGTCATGCAGATATCATTTAATTCCAACTTACGCCCCTCTTCCTCTACTTTAAAGGGACACAACATCCCCCATACATAAAACGGATCAGGGCTTGTAAGTTGTCAAAGATTAATATTTAGAGATGGGTATATGTTAAATGTTTTAATATTTTTGTTACTTCTGTTGTTTGTGCATTGCTTATGTATTAATTTGTATTGTCCATGTGTGTATTGTGTGCGTGCATGCATGAGTGTTTGCGCATGTGTATTTATAATAAAGTTTTCTCCAAGTCATAAAATTATCTAGCCAGTCCATAAACAGTTGATGCCAATTTACTTTACCAAAGAGATTACCTATTATCTTTTGAAATTAATGAATAGTAATATTCTAGCCTGTTCGCTCTACAATTAAGCCCTGTTTTTATATGACCTACTTAGAAGTAGTGCAACATGGCCTCCAGGAAATATATGTTTTCTTTTTCAGATGTAAAGAGTATTTCATAATTGGACTATTATTTAAAATATTAAATTAAGTCAACCAACCAGAAACTTAGTCTATGTTTTATATATGATATTAAGTGATTGAAGCCATTTAGCTAGTTCAGCAGGAGTGGATGAGAGGAGAGAAAGACCATAGGATCCGTGTAACATCAAAGTCACGTACATCTAGCAATACGCAATCATTGTGAATGTTATTAACAGTGTTTCAAGCTGTGCTAACTATCCAGCAATGAAAGAATCACAATATTCAGTTTGCCATTTCAAATACATTCTGTTAATATAATGGAAACTGACTCTTGTGAATATATATATATATATATAGATATATATATATATATATATAAATATTAAAACCCAAAAGTTAGAGTAGTGTGATAAAGTGAAGGCAGATAGGCCTATAACATTTAACCCCAGGGGGAGTATGTGTAGTATGTGTTGTAGGCAACACAAACCAAAGTTTAGTTATGGGCCCTTGGGGTGGAGCATTTGGAGAACAGGGTGGGCCAATGCTCCACTCCGCAGTTTACATACAACTGGGAGAAATAAGTTCCAGGCCAGAGTTTTGATCTGTCTCCAACCCACTGCTCAGCTGCAGATAATCAGCTGCAGCAGTGGGAATAAACCCCTCCCTGCTAGGCAGGTAAAGGGGGATTGCTGGCTTCCTCCCTGGAAGCAGGTAGGAGAGAGGCTGTTCTCTCCAGTGAGAGAGTCAAGGAGACTGAGCACTGGGAGTGCAAAAGGAAAGCAGTCAAGGCTGGCTTGGAGCACTGGGAGTGCAGAAAGGAAAGCAGTTAAGGCTGGCTTGGAGCACTGGCAGTGCAGAAAGGAAAGCAGCAGGCTAGCTGAGAGCACTGGAGTGCAGAAAGGAGAGAGAATTTTGTTTCTTTTTAGAAGGAATGGAAGCCACATGCTAACTGAGTGTGGAGTGCAGAGATCTGACAAAGGCCCTAAGTTGGTTAAACCTATTATTGTTATGTTATAGTTTAAACCCTTGAGAGATAGGGAACTTGATGTTAGTAAGTGCTCAGACCGAGCTAGGTTTTTGTTTATAGGGATTTGTGTTACTGTTTTTTTTTTTTCATTTGCTGCTGTGTCTGTGGTGGAGTTTAACAATAAAGTGCCTGGAATCAAGTTGCTTTAAAAGACTGTGCATGTTTGTGCCCAAGAGGACCATGCTACCTGCAGACAAGGATCACAGTAGTTAGTAATGAAATGTCAATATTCATGAAATTATCACATGCAAAGGAACCACTGGGTCTCAATTCTCTATAATAACACCAGACTGATTTGGTGTAAGACTTATCATGTTAGTGAGAGCAAGAGAAAGTGTATACCAGTAGGAAGGGAAGAGAAGATAAGTAAGGATCACGCTATATAAACAAAAAATCACCAGAATAGCATAAGAAGAAACATAGAAACATAGAATGTGACAGCAGATAAGAACCATTCGGCCCATCTAGTCTGGCCAGTTTTCTAAATACTTTTATAAGTCCCTGGCCTTATCTTATAGCTAGGACAGCCTTATGCCTACCCCACACATGCTTAAACCCCTTTACTGTGTTAACTGCTACCACTTCAGCTGGCAGGCTATTCAATGCATCCACTACCCTCTCAGTAAAGTAATACTTCTTGATATTATTTTTAAACCTTTGCCCCTCCAATTTAAGACTATGTCGTCTTGTTGTGGTAGTCTTTCTTCTTTTAAATCTAGTCTCCTCCTTTACTGTGTTTATTCCTTTATGTATTTAAATGTTTCTATAATATCCCCCCGTCTTGTCTTTCCTCCAAGCTATACATGTTAAGATCGTTTAATCTTTCCTGGTAAGTTTTATCCTGCAATCCATGAGCCAGTTTAGTAGCACTTCTCTGAACTCTATCTAAAGTATCAATATCCTTCTGGAGATACGGTCCTCAAGTGAGGTCTTACCAGTGTTCTGTACAATGGCATGAGCACTTCCCTCTTTCTACTGTTAATACCTCTCCCTATACAACCAAGCATTCTGCTATCATTTCCTGCTGCTCTATTACATTGTCTGCCTACCTTTAAGTCATCTGAAATAACTATCCTTAAATCCCTTTCCTCAGATGTTGAGGTTAGGATTCTCAAATATTCTGTACTCTGCCCCTAGGTTTTTACGTCCAAGATGCATTATCTTGCACTTTATCCACATTAAATGTCAGCTACCACAGCTCTGACCATTTTTCTAGTTTACCTAAATAATTTGTCATTTGGCTTATCCCTCCTGGAACATCAACCCTGCTACATATTTTAGTATCATCAGCAAAAAGACAACTTACCATCAAGACCTTCTGCAATATCACTAATACAAATAGTAAAGAGGTACCCCACTAGTGACAAGCCCATGCTTTGAATGTACTCCATTGACTACAACCCTCTGTTGCCTGTCACTAAGCCACTGCCTTACTCATTCAACAATATTGGAATCCAAACTTAAAGATTACAGTTTATTGATAAGCCATCTATGTGCAACAGAGTCAAAAGCCTTACTGAAATCTAGGTAAGCATTGTCTACTGCACCACCCTGATCTATTATTTGAGTTACCCAATCAAAAAAATCAATAAGATGGGGCGCGGAGCCTAGCCACTGAACTGCATGGACGCGACCCTCCATTGCTCCTGCAAAAAGGTGTATAATCCGCTACCATCCAATCACTTGTGGAGATTCTGACGCGATGCCTGGAACAGTACACGGAGCTCAGGGGTGGGGGCCAGGGGGGAGGACATTAGGTCCCCCCCTTATTAGTATTTAAGGCCCTCACCCGCCGCTCAGGGGTGGGGGCCAGAGGGGAGGACATTAGGTCCCCCTTTATTATAATTTATAGTTAGTTTAAAAGCCCCCACTCGCGCAACGCGGGTGGGGGCTCGGGATGGGGGGACCCTATTTTTTTTTTTTTTTAACAGTGAGCAGCCACAGGCTGCTCACTGTTTACCACACATGCCCCTACTCGCGGTATAGCGAGTAGGGGCAAAATTGACTAATACTAAGTAATTTTTACTTAGTATTAGTAAGTTTGTCTGAAAGACCAATTTAGGTCTTTCAGCCTTTTGGTAGATAACTCACTAATACCGTGGGAATTAGGGAGTTATCTACTAAGCGGCTGAAACAGAAGTCCCGAAATGCCGAAGTGTCGAAGTGCGGAATTGCCGAAGTCCCGAATTGCAAATGTCCCAAATTTCGGAATGCCGGACCGAAAATTTTCCCCATGCACATGCCTAGCTAACAGTTTAATTGATATGCTTTCTTGAAGAAGTGAGTTTTCAATGAATTTTTGAATTAGTTGGAGACTGGGTGAAATTCTTACGGAGAAGGGAAGGGAGTTCCACAGAAGAGGTGCAGCCCTAGGAAAGTCTTGGAAGCAAGCGTTAGAGGTGGGAGTACGGACAGAGGATATACATAGGTCTTTGGCAGAGCATAGCGGCCTCGACGGGGCATACTTGTGTATTTGAGAGGATAAGTAGGTTGGAGCAGCATTATGTAGGAACTTGTAAGCAAGCACCAGAATTTTAAATTGAGCCCTATATCTAACTGGAAGCAAATGCAGGGACTGACAGAGCGTGGAGGCGTGGGAGGCGTGGGAGGTGCAAGCGGACAGGAAAATGAGCCTTCCACTGCATTCATTATAGATTGCAACAGTGCAATCTGGGAACATGTAAGACCACTGAGAAGAGTATTGCAGTAGTCCAGGAAAGAGAGAACAAGAGCATGGTCCAGCACCTTAGCCGCATCCAGGGTTAAATAGGGGCGGATGCACGCTATGTTATTGAGATGGAACGACAGGATTTGGCGATTGATTGAACATGAGTGGGTGAAGGAGAGGTTGCAGTCAAAAAGAACACCCAGGCAGCGAGCCTGCGAGGTAGAGGTGATGGTAGCTCCGTTGACTTGGAGAGTGACAGACACAGGAGTAGTAACACTTGAGGGAGGAGAAGACCAGAAGTTCTGTTTTGGACAGGTTGAGTTTAAGGAAGTGAGCAGCCATCCATTTGGAAATTGAGGAGAGGCAGTCAGAGACACAAGTCAATATGGGTGGAGAGAGATCAGGAGAGGACAGGTAGATTTGCGTGTCAGCCACATAAAAATGATAATGGAAGCCAAAGAAGCTGATGAGTTTACCAAGGGAAGCAGTTTAGATATAGGACAAAACCTTGGGGGATGCTGACAGAGAGTGGTTGGGGTGAAGAGGCAGAGTCAGAGAAAGAAACACTGAAAGAGCGCTGGGAGAGGTAGGAGGAGCACAAGGAGAGAGCAGTATCCCGTAGAACAAAATTTTGGAGAATGGGAACAAGCTGTTGATTATCAACAGTGTCAAAGGCAGCAGAAAGATCAAGGAGAATTAGGATAGAGTAATGGCCACGAGATTTAGCAGCAACTAAATTGTTGGATACTTTGGTCACAGCCGTTTCGACAGAATGACCAGCGTGGAATCCAGACTGAAGGGGGTCAAACAGAAAGTTGGTTTTGAGAAAGTTAGTCAGTCTGGTGTACACACCTCTCTTAAGGATCTTGGAGGCAAATGGCAGTAGTGAGATAGGGCAGTAGTTGGATGGGGAGTTGGGGTCAAGGCTGGGCTTTTTCAGAATTGGGGTTACAGTTGCATGTTTGAAGGGTGAAGGAAATGTGCCAGAGGAAAGGGATGGATTGAACATTTTAGTGAGGGGGAGAGCAAGAGAGGGAGACATAGTGCGGATGAGATATGAAGGAATAGGATTGAGGGAACAGGTGGTGTGGCGGGAGGACCAGAGCAGAGCAGAAACCTCTTCTGCTGTAGCAGGTGCGAATGAGTTTTTAGAATGGTGGAGGGAGTTGGGTTGGGTGATGTAATGGTAGGGGAAGGAGATAAATTAGATAGATCTTCTCAGTGAAGTGAGATGCAAAGTTTGTGGTGGACAAAGTGGTAGGAGGGGGAATAAAAGGGTGAAGAAGAGCATCAAAAGTGTGAAATAGGTGTTTGGGTTGACAGGGCAGTGTACTTATGAGGGTATTGTAATCTAACTAATCCTTGTTTTACTTTCCTTTTCTCATTTATGTATCTAAAAAAGGTTTTGTCCCCCTTTTTTTTTACTGACTGCTATTTTCTCTTCTGTGTGCGATTTGGAAGCTCTTATAACTTGCTTTTAGCCTGTTTCTATTTTCTCTTATAGATCTATCTATCTTCCTCACTTTTTTTTTTAATAATTACTAAATGCTAACTTTTAGATTTTTACTATTTTGGCCACATCTGCGGAGTACCACAGTGGTTTCTTACATTTTTTGCTTTTACTGACAAGCCTACTGCAATTTTCTGTTGCATTCAGCAGTACAACTTTGAAATAATCCCATTTCTCTTGGACTCCATTTAAATTGCTCCAATCTTATAATGACTCCTTTACACATATTTTAATTTTAGAAAAGTCTGTTTTTTGTTTTTTTTTAAAGTCTCTAAAACTTTAGTTTTTGTGTGGTGTGACTCAATCACTGTTCTTATATTAAACCACACGAACTGACTGGATCCTAAACTTTCACCTACAGTAATATCTGATACCAAATCTCCATTTGTTAACACTAAATCTAGTATGGCCTCTACGAGTTGGCTCCTCAACGACATGTTTTAGAGACAATCCCAGTAGGGAATATGAAACGGGTGCTCCTGGCACAAACAGCTATTTTGGTTTTCCAGTTGACATCAAGAAGATTAAAGTATGATAACTTCCCCCTTCAATGTCATTTTGAAAAAGAACTCTCCAGTGCCAGGAAAACAAACCGTTTTCCTGGCACTGCACGTCCCCTCTCCCTCCCATCCCCCATCCCAAGTTGCAGAAGGGGTTAAAACCCCTTCAGTGACTTACCTGTATCCAGTACCGATGTCCCTCGGTGCTGGTTCAAGGTCCGCCCACGCTCTTCCCCCGGTCCGCTGGCAGGGGAGTCCTAATGCGCATGTGCGATAATGCCGCGCACAAGCATTAGACCTCCCCATAGAAAAGCATTGAAAAATGCTTTCAATGCTTTCCTATGGGGATTTCAGCGACGCTGGAGGTTCTCACATAGCGTGAGGACGTCCAGCGACGCTATAACACATGTGCTATAAACACCGAAGTGCCCTTTAGTGGCTTTGTAGAAGACATCCACTAGAGTAGGAGTTAACCCTGCAAGTTAAATATTGCAGTTTATGAAAACTGCAATAATTACATTTGCAGGGTTAAGGGTAGTGGGAGTTGGCACCCAGACCACTCCAATGGGCAGAAATGGTCTGGGTGCCTGGAGTGTCCATTTAACTATTTCCTTAACTAGTAGATTATCTAACTCTTCTATTTGTCCTGCAGGCCTATAAAACACACCTACACAAGTTACTGTGTGATTACCAAATTCTAACGTAACCCCTCATTACATTTTATTAGGCTAGATTTGTATTAGGCTATCCTTCACATACAGGGCCACCACTCCCACTTTCTTGCCTTCCCTATCTTTCCTATATAAAGAGCACCCTGGCATTGCTATGTCCCAGTCATTTTTCTCATTATACCATGTCTCAGTAACAGCGACTAAATCTACACTATCAGTTTCCATTATTGCCACAAGTTCATGGATCTTATTCCCTAAACTGCGAGCATTTGTAGACATGACTCTAAACTTATCATTTTTAACACACTTGCTACAGGCACCTTCTGTCCTTGTTTTAAGGGGCAATTGGATTGATGTCTTATCACCCTTTTGCCCCCCCCCCCTAGTTTAAATATATCCTAGCAAATCCTCTGAACTGCTCACTGAGAACATTTGTTCCCTTTTGAGAAAGATGCAAACCATCTTTTTTCTCAGATTATTTAGATTCCAAACACAGCTACCATGAGAAATGAAGCCAAATCCTTCCTCCCGACACCATTCACCAAGCCACAAGTTAAAGTCCCTAATACGCATCCGCCTGTCATTCTGAGTGTTATGCACAGGCAGAACTTCAGAGAATGACCTCTGAAATCTCATTGCAAGCCAAGTCATTTGTCCCTAGATGGACAAGTACATCCAATTCCCCTTCCTGCTTTGCTCGTTTAACAATATTACAAATATGTCTCCTGTCTCTGTGAGCAGTAGCCCTGGAAAGACATCTCACTAGACCACTATAGTCCAGCTCCACACCTCTTATGATAGAATCGCTCAACAACAAATACTTTCTATTAGGCCTCATCATAGTCTCCAAGCATGTCTCCATAATACCATTACACTCAGTGCCTGAGAATGTCTCCACAACACCACTACATTCGGTGCCTAAGCTTGTCTCCACAACACCACTACATTCGGTACCTAAGCTTGTCTCCACAACACCACTACATTCGGTACCTAAGCTTGTCTCCACAACACCACTACATTCGGTGCCTAAGCTTATCTCCACAACACCACTACATTCGGTGCCTAAGCTTGTCTCCACAACACCACTACATTCGGTGCCTAAGCTTGTCTCCACAACACCACTACACTCGGTGCCTGAGCCTGTCTCCACAACACCACTACCCTCGGTGCCTGAGCCTGTCCCCACAACACCACTACCCTCTGTGCCTGAGCCTGTCCCCACAACACCCCTACCCTCGGTGCCTGAGCCTGTCTCCACAAAACCACTACCCTCAGTGCCTGAGCCTGTCTCCACAACACCACTACCCTCAGTGCCTGAGCCTGTCTCCACAACACCACTACCCTCAGTGCCTGAGCCTGTCCCCACAACACCACTACCCTCAGTGCCTGAGCCTGTCCCCACAACACCACTACCCTCAGTGCCTGAGCCTGTCTCCACAACACCACTACCCTCAGTGCCTGAGCCTGTCTCCACAACACCACTACCCTCAGTGCCTGTGCCTGTCTCCACAACACCACTACCCTCAGTGCCTGAGCCTGTCTCCACAACACCACAACCCTCGGTGCCTGAGCCTGTCTCCATAACACCACTACACTTGATGCCTGACCCTGTCTCCACAACACTACTACCCTTGGTGCCTGACCCTGTCTCCACAACACCACTACCCTCGGTGCCTGACCCTGTCTCCACAACACCACTACCCTCAATGCCTGAGCCTGTCTCCATAACACCACTACACTTGGTGCCTGACCCTGTCTCCGTAACACCAGTACACTCTGAAAGTGCTGAAAATGAATTATGTGGAGCAACAGACTGTGCAATATGCCTTTTATCCACAACTCTAAATCTACCAGATCCTACAGTAATCTATCTGCCATGACTGTTAGACTTCAAAAATACAATCTCCTGCCTCAATATAGAGAACTGTCTACATTTTAGACAGCATCCAAATCTCCAAAAAGTGGACCGTGAAACAAGTGCATAACAACTATTACACTGAACTAAGTGTGCCATTTTAATGAGGTGAGTAATTTAAATCAAACAAATCAACATTTTTTTTGTCCTCCTGTATACCTCAGATTACCTCCAGTTTATCTGCAGAATATCTCCAAGCACGCATTGTGAAGCAACACTTAGAACTAGCAACCAAGCTATATTAGCCAAGCTAATGACCACAGCCCTTATATAACTTTACAATCCTAGAGAGTGTTCTAGATACATGAAGGCATCACCGGGATTCATCACCCTACACTACAGGTAGGTCAAAGGAGTGACCACTCTTCTTTAATAAGCATGACAGAGGCTGTTGAGAGCCCAGGTGCTGGTAGATTAGCCATTGGTATCACGATGAGTACCTGTGCCTTTCGCCAAATGCCTTGTAGGAGACCAGTTCTCCAAGTCCATAGATCCTCCATCTTCCAGTGGCAGGATTGGTAGCCCTTAGGGCCTCCAAATTGCAGGCGATCCTTTGGGTATATGGAGTTAACGTCACATGGGCCTCTGGCCAAAAAGGACAGGATGATGATTCTGCAACTGGGATCTTATGTATAGCTGATGGAGTGGGTGTTGTAAGTTGAGTTTCAATCCAATGCCAAAAGTCTCTCTACATGTAGCATTGAATCTGACATTTAATCAGTCCCTCCACCTATGGCTATCAAAGTCCTCTAGGCATAAGTGAAGGTCTGACACTGTGGCCACCTAGGTCTTTTCGCGCTGTCTTGAAACTCTGGGATTGCAAGCTTTGTCAGGAAAGCAGATCATCCCAGTGGGGATGAGGATGTCACCAACCTGTCCAAAGGGGGAGTTATAGGGCTTCAGATTATAATCTGTAAAGTGGACGCACCGCAATAGATCGGCCACCTCTCCTAACCCGTCGCGCACACATTCATAGATTTCTAGATGTAACTAAGTGTACTGTGCCTTGTGTTCTAAAATAACTATACCAAAGTAAGCACAGTATACAATCATGTTATATAATAACTATACCAAAGTAAGCACAGTATACAATCATATTTCTGAATGTTCCCCTAGTGATCCATGCAAAATAAAGAAGTAACTATAATATACATGTATATGTTGCTTTTCTCAAAATGATCAAAATTAACTATTTATATATCCATGATTAATGTAAAACACATAGAACTTATATTAGTTCCTATATATTTTAACAATCAGAGGTATATACACATTAATGCTGAGAGTCAATATCTTTGTGACCGTGAAGAGACATTAACTTACTTAGCCCGCTGTATTGGTTGTGATACTAGGAGTATCCTGATCTCTTCTTCCGGTAATGGGACAAACAATTTGCTCTTTTACCTGGGTCCCTGCTGTGTGCAGAGGTTCTTGTTCAGTAGAATTATGGCATCCAGCTACAGAGGCCAGATGCTTATCCTGTCTCTCACTGATTGGCTAAGAGCATGAGCTGACAGAACGCTCGTTCCAGTCTGGTTAATGATGCCCTAGTGATGCTACTATCTGGCAGAAAAGTGGTTACACTCAATATTTGCAGCATTTCATAGCAGCATTTAAAATAACTGAAGTGGTCATGGTGCATGGAGTAACCCTTTAGTTGGTAACACGTTTATTGTTCATTGTCTCTATGACATATTAAACAAAATACCGTGATTTAAAAAAAATAAAAAATTTTTTAGGGTAGTTCTGTTTTTAAGGTTCTCTTTCAATGTTCTCCCTGTTTGATTTCTGCTTCAATCTCTATTTATTATTATTCATATACGCTAATTTCTGTACACAGTAATCCTTTCATACTATCAGATTTGTCAAACTAATCCTATTTTCCTTATTGTCTTCAACTCTAAAAACTTCTTTCGATCAGCATGGTGTCAGCAACTTCCTTGTTCCATATTCAGGATTTAATATTTTTTTATGTCCTACACTATGTCAATTTCTACTACTTGCTAATGCTCAATTTTCACTAACCAATGGCAAGTGCTAAGTGGAGATTTAAAGCCCCGACATTTTATACCATATAATATTACTGTTCAGTTGTTTCTTCAGCTGGAACTACATATTATTTTTATTATTTAGAAACAAATTCGGCAGCACTGTGCAATAGGTGGACTAACAGACAAGTATTTGTAACCAGACAAATTCTTTGCACAGGGACAGAGGAATATGAGGGCCCTGCACACATCAATGTAGTTATAAAAATGTGATCATTTCAACTGTATTATCCATCTTAAATAATAGGAAAGGCAATTTATTATTCAGAACTAGCTTGAAACAGCAGATATAATACTGTATATGTAATGTCTGTATACGTTCCAAAATGTAAATCTGTCCATACAGTAGTTATACCACCACTGTTGTATAATGGCTGTTGAATATAACTGTTTATCTTGTTATAGTCCACGCATTCCATTTATGATCATAATAAGTCACCCTGATTACTTGTAATGAAATCCAGTCATATAATTACATACATTTAATTATCTTCGTTATAAATTCCACCAGAAAGATGAATGTCCTGTTTTACCACCATAGCAACTTCTAAATGAAAAACAAAAGTCTGAGAAAACAAGAGTGAGATATGGTTCCAATATGTTTTTTCCATTATTTGTTACTATATTTATCATTGTCATAATTGTGTTTTTAATCCACTTCCCCTCACATTACACCAATATTTGAATTAAATCCTTTACTTTGCAGGGGACCGACTTGAAATGGAAAAACACATCTGCGTGGTAACTGCTTACTTCTAATATTGGAAGAGATAAATGTTGCATAGTAAAACCAATATGAAAGCAAAAGCAATTACAATCTATTTAAAAAAGCAACTGGACTCATAACTACATCTAGCAGTGCCGAAAAACCCTTAAGATACACAGACACATTATTTAACACTAACTTGTCCCTTTCATTATAGCAGTTGAAAATGGCAAAGTTCAACTCTTCAATACAGCACCATCCCACACATCAAGAAGTGCTCTGACAGTGCGCTGCCTTTTGATGAATATTGTGTCATTGAGTCTCAAGATTTTCCATCAAAGCCTAGAAGGTTAGCTCTAATATGTTCTAAATTCTGGTGGTGGTCTTAATGATGTCTATAATCAACGTATTTTGTATTTTGCCAATCTTTGAATGATGTGTTTCACATTGGAGATGGCTTAGAAATTTTAATAGTTACGCTAAATATGACTGTTGGCTCTTTTCCTAGGGATAGCATTAAGCCTTGAGAAGTTTGTTCAAAGAGGAGACATCATATATAGTTGTAATCAAAATTATTCAACCCCTATTGAAAATCAGGTTTATTGTCAAAATTTACAGACTTTTAGCTGTTTGCAAAGAACAAAATCTAACAAAAGCAATTAAAATAGCTCAACGCAATGAATGTGTCCCATGGTTTTCCCAAATTCAGCTGTAAATACAACTTATAATGACTTCTTCAGTCTCAAAATTATTCAACCCTCTAAATAGAATCCCTCACAAAAAAACAGGTGTTGTATCAAGCACATCCGATGCAACTAATCAAGGGCTTCATTAGTTGCACCAGATGTGCTTGAGCTGGAACACTTGAAATAACTGAACTGGCTAGGGGTTTGTTAAGTGTCACATTCGACTGCATGTTAGAAATATGGCTAAGTCAAAAGAATTGTCCACAAAGTTGAGAAGAGATCAACAACCTTCACAAACAAGGAAAGGGATACAAAAAGATAGTGAAGGCATTGAATGTTCCTAGAGACACCATTGGAAGCATAGTTTGCAAGTTCAAATTTAAAGTAACAGTAGTTACACTACCTGGATGGGGCAGATAAAGGAAGCTATCAATGGCTGTAACAAGATTTTGGAGAAGGCAGGTTGTGAAAAACTATTGAGTTCTGCAAAGACCTGTAGCAAGACTTGGTGGCAACAGGCACTAAGGTTTCAGTGAGCACAGTAAAGTGCGTACTAAATGCAGTAAGATTCCATGCCAGAACTCCAATATGTACACCGCTGCTGACCCAAAAGTACAATATGCTGAAAATCCTATAAATAAGCCACAGAAGTTTCAGGATTTTGTTTTGTGGAGCGATGAAACACAACTGGAACTTTTTGGCCCAATTGATCAGTGGTATGTCTATAGGAAGAGGAATGAAGCATAAGCTGAAAAGAACACTCTGCCTACAGTTAAGCACGGTTGTGGCTCGTTGATGCTCTGAGCTGCTTTGCATCCTCCTTTTGTTTTTTGTTTTCCTGTTTTTGTCTTTGATGAGATACTCTACCTGGGCAACTTAAAACATATATGATTTAAGTGTTTTTTAAGCCTAGTATATGTGAACAATAGGTATTTAAATAGAATTTTTTTTTTTTTTTACATATTGTAACAGCATCAGTGTATTTTTGGCTCCAAAAGTAAAACCAGAGAGTTATCCAATCAAGGGATATTATTACAGTATTTATTTTCAATTGCTGTTACTGTGAGGATCTACTTAATAATCTCAAGAAGTAGCCACAGTACAAACTTATGTTGTTTCCATATTATGCAGACTTTTACATTTCATGGAGAAAATAAATGCATTTCATGTATACATATATAAGGTACTAGAAAAATAATTTTGGAATTATTGTTACAATGTTAAAAGAAGCAGATATAGCACATAACACTCCAGTGACTTTACAAATTGCATGCAAATTTATGTATGCTGATGACAAATATGCAAATTTGATATTTTTCAAAAGAAAATAATCTGGAAGGGATGTAAAAAAAAAAGTATAATTATTAGATCAGCTAATTCAAAACTACTCTGTTTCCTACTATAGACAGAAAAAAAAAAAAAGAATCACCCTTGAATAAAGTATTTGACACAATGTAAATTATAGTTTCCTACTGGGCAAATAAACTGTGAAAACACTTACGCCTGGGGAAATAATAGTAATGGCACATGAATATATTTACCAGTTTCTATCTTCACAAGATTTCTTATGTTTTATGTAAAATATGTTTCTTCAGTTCTAGCAGCACTCAAATGTATTAAAAAAGATATTTACTTATTTGAAGTGAAGGGCTATTTGACATGTTTTATGTATACTTTAACACATTTGGTAGATATAGTTATGGAATTTGCAAAAGGTTTGTTTGATTTTTATTTTTTTTAATAATTGGTGTAGATTGTAACATCATGGAGTGTTCATATGTTTTAGTTTTTGAGCAAGACAAACAAAATCATTTCTCTTGGAATTTTAGAATAACTTAGTATATTAATTTCACAATGAATCATCAATTCATTGGATGGATAAATGAATGGTCCCTCTCCTATTCTTTTTTTTGTTTGTTAATCAAGTTTTATTGAGTAGCAGTGAAAACAGTACTGTTGGGCTCGCAGGCCCGCAATAATAGGATTTGAGTACAGTGTGTAGACTGTAGAGATTTGTACAGGTGTAGCATTCAATAAGGAAAACAGTGTCATGTTCAATAACAATTTACAGTTACAATTTGCAACTTATAACCACTCGTAAATTTCAGGTGCGTTTTCGTTTTCCAGATGGAGTGACGGTGCCATGGCACATGAGAGTTGTGTGATGGCAATGCCTTGTTGTCTAAGGCTAGGGTTGTGCGGATAGTGTGTTGTATGTGGTGTTCACAGGTTCGTGTACCCGCCAATGAGCAGGGTCTGCCGTTTTATTGTTTACTGCATAAGCGTGTCAGGGTGCGTGATGTCATAGTAGTACCCAGTGTAAGAGAATTACATATGGTAGTGATGTGTATATGTAGTACAAAGCACCAAAGTATGGGGAGAACATGTCTTGGGTTCGCGGGCTCGTAATGGAACCCGGGTGTATGAGCACAGCGTATGAGTAATATACATCCCTGTAAAGATCGTAAGCAGGAGTAATTAATTACTTTGTCAAGGTCAGTTTGCGGTCAGTGTTATGTGTCAGTAGGGACCGTGGTCTTCAGGGGGAGGGCGGTGGTGCCACACCCTGTTAGATGTCCGCATGTAGCCTGTCCAGGCCTTCTACAGCGAGGTCCTCATGGGCAACTCTATATGTATGGTTCCCCCGAGTTTGCTTTTCTACAGGTTTACAGAGGCGTCGGTTGTCAATGATGAGTGTGAGAGGGTGTCATAGTGTGTTGTGTCACGGCACGACCTCAAGGGTCAGAACTTACATGCTAATGGTGCGTAGGCCTGGTTCGGATCCCGAAGTCAAGGACAGGTAGAGCATAGTGTGGGCCAGAGCGGGCCCGAGCGAGCCCTGTTATATTGGAGGTTATGTCACTCGTCTGTGTGACTGTGTAGCGTCTACTTCCATCACTGAGGCCACCTGGATATAGCGCCCTTAAGTCGGAGAGGGTCAGCGTGTCTTGGGGACAGTGGTTGAGCTCCCCTTGAGTAGTGTTGTATCCGCATGCCGTCTCTAAGTATCTTGGGATGTGATTCCCTTCCTGATCAGGGCTATGTGAACGGTGCGGGGGCGTGATGACTGTGCCCGTCAGTCCCTCTCCTATTCAGGGCATGAATCTTTCTCCAGTGAGCAAAGGGGTGGAGGTTAAACAGAAGGGACTAACAGAGGGCCCCAATCTACTTAACATAATATTGGACCAGGGGATGCCCAATTTCCTAGTTCTACTGTGGATGGGATCAGAGGTTTCCCAAGTTTCCTGGCCCTTAAGTTCCAAACCCAATATACCTAGTCCTTTGGTCTCAAGATGAGCTTAGACAGCGTTCTCTTTGGTACCAAAGTCCAGTTAGTTTTTTGTTTATAAAGTCTTTCCTTTCCTTAGATGTTGGTTCTACAAAATATTATTTAGCATCTTGCACAACTAATATCAGAAGAAAGGCCGTTACTGCCTGGCCACGTGTTAACAGAGTGTGTTTGAGAGTAAAATGTTGCGGTAGCAATGAGAAAAGGAATATTTTTTTTCCCATTCTTAAAACAAAATGTATTGTTCCAGAACTTTTTCCCTCTTTACTCAAAGGCCATTGTATCTTCTCTTTGACAACCATTGATTTTGCATTACATAGGCATAGGCATTACAAAGGCAAATATAATAGAGTATTCAGATATTTCTGTACTTGTATAAGATTTTCTGTGTAGAATTCTAGTGAGTTGTTCAGCTGCACGTTGTGTGCCATTAGGGTTTTTCACTAAATTGAGAATTGTTAGTAATTTCAAATTTAAGGTCAAAATAGTTGAACTGGACTACTTCTATCAATGGTAAACTGGTCATTGCTTGACTTGTGCAATCGATTTGAAACAAATTGCAGTTTGACTTAATTCTGGCCTATTGGCTATCCAAATTATACAACTCTGAAAAGTGGGCTTACCACTAAAACAAATGGGCTATGGACTAGTTGTTTCATGTTTTTCATGATTTGGAGTTTTGTCCATGGTACCAGAAACAGGGCAAGGGAATTGAAAAGAAACAGATTTTTGGGGGAAGACAAATAAACAGCTTAGTTTTCCATGATGGTCTGCCATGACTTCTCCCCATTGATGTGTGCTGTATCTCCTGTCCAATAAAGATGTGGAAAAAAAGATAATTGTTGAGGAAAAAGAGATTGATGGTTAGGAAACAGCCAATGAATTTTATTCACAGATCAAGATAAATGACCAATGGAGGTAAAACAGGAGGAGCAGTAAATTTTTTTTACATATTTCCAAGTAGGATTCCTCCAGACACTGACTTAAGTAATTGAGGGAGATGGACCAGTAGTGTTTGTGTGTGTTGCTATTGTTGTCCCTGTGTGGGAGCCTGTGTCATTGATCGTAGTGTGAGACTGGTGAGGTGGTTAAGTTGCGGCTATGCCTAGCCCCTGCCACTTATACAACTTCCTGCTGTTCTCTTTTCGTTAATTTTACAAGATTTCAAAAAGAAAAACAATCATTATAAATTATAAGATCTCATTTACTTAGTTTTTTTCTTAATACAGAAATAATAATATAACAATGACCATTGACAATTAGCATTGCAAAAATGCTTGATACTGCCTAGCGCAGGAGTAGGCAACCTCGGCACTCCAGATGTTGTGGGCTGCATCTCCCCTGATGTATTGCCAGCTTTATAGTTGTAAGAGCATTATGTGAAAGTTTCAAATCAGTGTGTGTCTGTCGTTGAGAGTGTGTCTGTCAGTGCTTTTCTATCAGTGAGTGTGTGTGTCTGTCAGTGTGTGTGTCAGTGAATGTGTGTATGTCAGTGAGTGTTTCTGCCAGTGATTGTGTGTGTCTATCAGTGCCTGTCAAATCAGTGAGTGTGTGAGACTGTCAGTGAGAGTGTGTGTCTCTCTGTGAGAGTGTGTGATTGTCAGTGAGTGCATGTCTGATTACAAAAATGGGTGTGGTTTATAGATGGAGAGTTGGAGTCATTGCCAAATAAACATTTGCAAAGGGGAACAGTTTGTAAAATGACCATACCCACCTGGGGATGCCCAAAAATATATCTGCACCCAGACATCTGTGACCCTAAGATCGGCTTTGACGCTGGTATTGTTATAAAGTGTATTTTGCTTTTATTGATACTTCTGAGTATTTGAAGACAAATGACCTGTATAGATATCTATCCATTCAACAATACCGGACACAAAATTCACTTAAAGTTAAGTTTATTAAAATAGCATTTCATATAATCATTTATTTCTTTTTATAGAAAGTCAAGTTTGACATCTTAAAGCTTAATATTAATGTAGTAATAGTAGTTATATACCACAAATTAACCTAATAATGTAACTGCTGCACGGACCAGTTATAAACCATTGCACAACACCACATGGGGATATAATTTTTGAGTTCCAGACCCATGCCTTGACTTACCCAATGCATAAATCTCAAATAATGAAATGGCTTCATATAATACATTGCATGATTTGTGTAACAATAAAGTGGTTCTATCATCAGAAATAATATATGATCCATCATGTAGCATTTAAAAACTGCCTATACTATGTGATAATCATTTTTAAGTCTGCTCAGCATTGTTTTAAAGTATTTCTTGCTTTTGTGGGACACAGAGAATCAGTTAAAAGAACCCTTTCGTGTTTGCTGCAAAAATGGGAGATACTCTGCAAATACATAATTTGATTGGCTACTGATCCTCTCTGCAACCTTGTAACTATCACTGAAGGTTTACAAATTGTAATACATTTTCAAAATGGCCACCTCCATACAACACTACAAGATCTTTACAAGGTGATTCCAGCTAAATTTAGTGTAACTAGATTACATTAAATAACATTACTCTATTTGCCTTATTAATTTAAACTAATCATGGAAATCTATTTTCAAGTAACAGGGCCACTTTAAAATGCCTTTGCACTACAGCCTATAAATCTTTGGGTTGTAAGATTTTATGAAGTCCTGACCGCTGTGTAAACTGTACAAGAAAGCCCTGTAACTTTACTATATCACTTACAGACTGTAAAGAAATACAATGTCATGTGGCTTCTCAAAATTTGATTCACTCTATAAAATAATAATTGGGGGAAATAAAACATACAGACTTGGAAAGGTCTGTTTAAGCAGACTTTGTGTTGGTGATTATACTCTGTCTTTGTTTATGTTCTCTAGCAGCCTATAGTAAAAAGAAGAAAGAATCGAACCCAGTCTTTAGCAATTTTTCTTTCTGTGTTGCTTTTAAGGATTTTCACTTCCCATCCATATTTCACAGGCATTGCCGTTCCATCCTTCCCAGCATTCACAGTTCCCGCAGCTACATATCCCATTGCCTGCAACAAATTGAATAGGGGGATTTAATTATCACAATCAAAATGTACTACTTCAAACATCTTATTAAAAAGTAGCAGGTCATAATCAAAACTCTATAACTGGCCCCTTAAATATTCTCTCTTTTTTTGTGTGGAGCACTTTGCATTTGATTTAGCAACCAGTGGAAATATAGACTTTAAGCCAACTAATAGCATCTTTTCAGCAGTGCTCTTAGCAGAGTTCTACACACTGTAATCATGCTGTCTTTTATTTCTCACTAGTATTATACTGTGCTAGATGGATGGAGTGCTATACTTATCTGCACCCAGGGCACCTGAACATTGGCTTAACCCCTTGTGCTTGAACAGAGAAATCCTTGCCTAACAGATCATTGAACATACAGATATTTATTATATAACAGAACATAGTTTTCAGTGTGAAACCTGGCAATACAATATATTAAAGTGCAGTATGCATTCACATGTTACAACTCTGGTTGTTTTAATACATATTGATAGGAAATTAAACAAACATCATAACTATATTCACAATTTAAAAAAAGAAAGAATGTACTATACATTTTATTAAAGGGACACCATAGGCACCCAGACCATTTTATCCCATTGACGTGGTCCGGGTGAAATGTCCCTGTTCCCTTAACCCTGCAATGTAAGTGTCTCTAGTTTGACTCCGTGAAACAACGCTGGACATGCTCACGCATGAGGACAGCCGGCATGGTGAAAATCTCTATATGAATGCATTGAGTCAATGCTTTCCTATGGGGAAGACCTAATGCACATTGTGTCACTCGCCATGATGTAGGAGGATTAGCTCAACCCAGCAGCGATGGACATGGCTGATAGCTTTGTATTCCTAACACTGTAGCGTTCATTTACAATGATATCAAATCAAGTATATTATTAGAGTAAGTAGGGACATATTTGTAAGGGAAGATTGGGGCTCATGGTAGAGATCCATATCAGACTGATCATACACAAAAGACAAATCCATATCCAATATGTCGGCAATCCCTCTGTACGGGAGATACAGCAACCCCAGATGGGACTTCACTGTTTACAAACACTGTGTCTTGTCGGTGAAGTAAATCTGATGCATCTTTTAGCACAGTAAGGGGTCCACGTCTGGATTGACATTTTGTCTTAAAGTATTTGTAGGTAACATTAAAACAACGAGAAGAGTAAACAGCTCAAATAGCTTGCCCTTCAGTGAGTCCCGGCTCACTTGTGCTACTGCAGAGATAGACTTCCCATTTCTATACCAGACCTACTCAAAAGGACAGTGAGATGCAGGGTGCTAGATATTTGCCAACTAAACTAAAACTGCATGCAAGAAAACATAATTTCTCAGGCAGAAGAATAGCTGGCCACAATTCAACACACCTAGCATAAAGATATACTTTTGTATAATAAATGAATGTTACATTATGTTTACCTGTACAAATGAGGCCGTCATGTTTGTCACACTCTCTGTCATCACATTCACAGAATTCACCAGAAACATACCAGTCCTGTGGTGAACAGACACACTTTCCACAGTGACAAGAACCTAGAAATACAAAGCAAGGCAGTTGGTCTAATTATAGGATATATGCTAGTTGGTGAAATACATAAAATGAATCTTTATAAAATATGATTTCACAAAATGAGTGTACATATTTTTTTCTGTTCCTACTGTTTTACTCACATCACAGTATCAGGGCATCTTTTCATATATAGGATAATGTGCATCTATAAAGTATATGCACTGAACAAAGTTATAAACGCAACACTTTGGTTTTTGGCCCCATTTTTCATGAGCTGAACTCAAAGATCTAAGACTTTTTCTATGTACACAAATGGCCTATTTCTCTCAAATATTGTTCACAAATCTGTCTAAATCTGTGTTAGTGAGCACTTCTCCTTTGCTGAGATAATAAATCAACCTCACAGGTGTGGCATATCGAGATGCCAGGCACCGAGTGTAGAGGTATTACGGAGACAGGCTTGAAGACTGTGAGGCTTAATAGAAAGCAGTTGTTGTTGGGGGATTCTATCATAAGAGGTGTGGAGCTGGACAATAGTGGTCTTGTGAGATGTCTTCCCAGAGCTACTCACAGGAGACGTATTTGTAATATTGTTAAGTGAGCAAAGCAGGAAGGGGAATTGGATGTACTTGTCCATCTAGGAACAAATAACTTGACTTGCAGTGAGGTTTCAGAGGTAAAGGAAGTTTTTTGTGTTTTTGCCAATGATATACGGCAGGTGGCTTCCACACTCATTCTCTGAAGTTCTGCCTGTGCATAACACTCAGAACGACAGGTAGATGCGCATAAGGGACTTTAACTTGTGGCTTGGTGAATGGGGTCGGGAGCAGAGATTTGGCTTCATTTCTCATGATAGCTCTGTTTGGAATGAAAATAAACTGTACAAAAAAAATGGTTTGCATCTTTCTCAAAAGGGAACAAAAATTCTCAGTGAGCAATTCAGAGGTTTTGCTATAATGTATTTAAACAAGGAGAGGGGGGGCAAAAGGGTGATAAAATATCAATCCAATTGCCCCCCAAAACAAGGACAGAAGGTGCCTGTAGCAAGTGTGTTAAAAAATGATAAGCTTAGAGTCATGTCTACAAATGCTCACAGTTTAGTGGATAAGATCCACAAACTTGTGGGAATAATGGCAACTGATAATGTAGATTTAGTCGCTGTTACTGAGACATGGTATAATGAGAAAAATGACTGGGACATAGCAATACCAGGGTACTCTTTATATAGAAAAGACAGGGAAGGCAAGAAAGGGGGAGAGGTGGCCCTGTATGTGAAAGATAGCATAAAATCTAGCCTAATAAAAGTTAGTGAGGCGAACATAGAGTCTGTTTGGGTTACGTTAGAATTTGGTAATCACACAGTAACTTGTGTAGGTGTGATTTATAGGCCCCCAGAACAAATTGAAGAGTTAATCAACTAGTTGAGGAAATGGCTAACATGACAATGAAGGGATTATCATCATGGGTGACTCTAATCTTCCTGATGTGAACTGGAAAACCAAAATAGCTGCTTGTGCCAGAAGCACACATATTCTAAACTCCCTACTGGTATTGTCTCTAAAACAAGTCGTTGAGGAGTCAACTTGTAAAGAGGCCATACTAGATTTAGTGTTAACAAATGGAGATTTGGTATCAGGTATTACTGTAGGTGAAAGTTTAGGATCCAGTGATCATCAGTCCATGTGGTTTAATATAAGAATAATATAAGAACAGTGACTGAGTCACACCACACAAAAACAAAAGTCTTTTCTAAAATTAGAATATGTGTAAAGGAGTCATTATCAGATTGGAGCAATTTAAATGGAGTCCAAGAGAAATGGGATTATTTAAAAGTTGCACAGCTGAAGGCAACAGAAAATTGCATTAGGCTTGTCAGTAAAAGCAAAAAATTCAAGAAACCACCGTGGTACTCTGCAGACAGGGCCGGCGCTTCCTATAAGGCGACCTATGCAGCCCCCTAGGGCGCCACTTAGGAGGGGGCACCCTGCGTCCTCATCGCCGGCCTCTCTCATGCTGAAGCTGCCTTAGCGCTCTATAGAGAGCCTCAGGTGGCTGCAGCACTGCCCGGCCCAGCGCGTCTATTAGGGCGCACCGGCCTGGGGGTGCAAGAAAAGAGGGATCGGCAGGAGGGAAGCTCACAGCGCTCCCTCCTGTCAGTCCCTCAGTGTAGCGTGGCCAAGCTCCTCTCCGGTCCGCTGTACAGGAACATCCGTGCATCACTCAGTTAGCACTTCCTGTCAGTCCTGCTGTGTACAGGAAACAGAAGCTCCTATACCGTGAACCAGAGGGGCGCTCGGCCACGCTACACAGGAGAACATGTGTGCAGGGAGGAGGGAGAGTACTCTAAGGGAGGGAGGGTGAAGAGAACATGGGGGGGAGAGACCACTAAGGGGCCGTATAAAATGGAGCTGCTTCCCGTTCTCCCAGAACATTGAATTTTGTGACCACAGTTACAAACAGCCTCCAGAGATACTGTTTTACACCAGACCAGAGGAGCCAGACTGCAGCCAGAGCCCATCATCATCCTCATCTGGTTGTAAGTAGGCAATCTAGTATATTATTAGTGACACTAATCTCTAATTTAACTCACATTAAAGGGACACTATAGTCCCCAGAACCACTGCAGCTTGATGAAGTGGTTCTGGTGTCTACAGCCTGTTCCTGCAGGCTTTTTAATGTAAACACACACTGTGTGCAGCACTGGCGTTAGTTCATATGGCAGATCATATGGGTGGGGCATTGTGATGTCACATGGGGTGGAGGGCGCGTCAAATTTTTATTTTGCCTAGGGCGGCAAAAATCCTTGCACCGGCCCTGTCTGCAGATATGGCCAAAATAGTAAAAAACAAAAAGTTAGCATTTAGTAATTATAAAAAAACAGAGTGAGGAAGATAAACAGATCTATAAGACTAGGCAGAAAGAGGCTAAACAAGTTATAAGAGCTTCTAAATCACAGACAAGAGAAAATAGCACAATCACTAAAAAAAGGGGACAAAACATTTTTTAGATACATAAATGAGAAAAGGAAAGTAAAACAAGGATTAATTAGATTAAAAACAAAAGAAGGAAGGTATGTAGAATAGGATAAAGGTCTAGCTGACTGCCTCAGTAAATATTTATGTTCAGTATTTACAGATGAAAATGAAGGTAAAGGGCCTCAGTTAGGAAAAAGGACAATGGAGTCATTTGTTACATGTGAGTTTACAGAGGAAGAGGTTGTATTTCAACCGTCAAAAGTAAAGACAAATAAGTCAATGGGACCTGATGGAATACACCCAAAGTTAATAAAAGAGCTTAGTGGTGTACTAGCAAAACCATTAACAGATTTATTTAACCAATCATTGTTAACAGGAGTAGTCCCAGAAGATTGGAAGTTAAGAAAGGTAGTAGGGATGAGTCAGACAACTATAGGACAGTAAGCCTTACTTCAGTAGTGCGAAAAGTAATGGAAACCATGTTAAAGGATATGATTGTTGAACATCTAAAATCACATGAATTTCAAGATCAGAGACAACATGGGTTTACTTCAGGGAGGTCATGCCAAACTAATCTTATTAATTTTTTGATTGGGTAACTAAAATAATAGATCAGGTTGTTGTAGTAGACATTGTGTCAGGATTACTGTAGATGCGCAACACGCAGAACTTAAGTAGATGTAAAGTTAATACCTAAGACATATTACTGGGCCTTAGAATGGCTGGATTTAACGTATAAAGACAAAAAGTCACGAGACAGGGAAAAGTCAAGACAAAGAAATAACGCAAACGATAAATAAGCCACAGGTCAAGGAATGGAGATATCAGAATAGTCAAGAGCCAAGCCAAAGGTCAAGGAATACAGAGATCGGAGAGTCAAAAAGAAAGCCAAGGTCAAATACACAAGAAATCTATTGTGCTCTCTGATTGGCTGCAGGGGAGCATGTGAGCATGGGCGTGTAAGTAAAATAATAATTAGAAATAAACTGAACTGGCCCTTTAAGGGTTAGATGTAGAAACCCTTATATGCTGTACAGCTGCAGTGGCCGCGTATCTAATGTTTGGAGAGCCAACCTCTGTAAGAAGAGGAGGAGCCATCACAAGGGGTTAGTGATGGGCGGCATTCCCACAACCACGTGGGACTGCTGCTGGGACGTACCTGCCGGGTTTGAGCAGACCAGGTGGGCGAAGACCTGAAAGGTAAGAGACCGGCGACATTCCCCTTAGTGTGTCCAACTTGTCTGGTTACAACTACATGTCTGTTCGTCCACCCATTGTAAAGTGCTGCGGAACGTTGACATCAGCAAACCGCTCACCCACACAATGCCATACACACTGTCTGCCATCTGATCTGTACAGTGAAAACCGGGATTCATCCATGAAGAGAACACCTCTCCAAAGTGCAAGATGCCATCGAATGTGAGCATTTGCCCACTCAACACGGTTACGACGACGAACTGCAGTCAGGTCGAGACCCCGATGAGGACAACGAGCATGCAGATGAGCTTCCCTGAGATGGTTTCTGACAGCTTGTGCAGAAATTCTTTGGTTATGCAAACCGATTGTTGCAGCAGCTGTGTGGGTGGTTGGTCTCAGATGATCTTGGAGGTGAAGATGCTGGATGTGGAGGGCCTGGACTGGTGTGCTTACACGTGGTCTGCGGTTGTGAGTCCGGTTAGATTTACTGCAAAATTCTCTGAAACACCTTTAGAGACTACTTATGGTAGAGAAATGAACATGCAATTCACTGGCAACAGCTCTGGTGCACATTCCTGCAGTCAGCATGCCAATTGCATGCTCCCTAAAAACTTGCGACATCTGTGGCATTGTGCTGTGTGATAAAACTGCACATTTTAGAGTAGCCTTTTATTGTGGCCAGCCTAAGGCACACCTGTGCAATAATCATGTTGTCTAATCAGCATCTTGATATGCCACACCTGTAAGGTGGATGGATTATCTCGGCAAAGGAGAGGTGCTCACTAACACAGATTTAGACAGATTTGTGAACAATATTTGAGAGAAATAGGCCTTTTGCGTACATAGAAAAAGTATTAAATCTTTGAGTTCAGCTCATGAAAAATGGGGCAAAAACAAAAGTGTTGCGTTTATAATTTTGTTCCAACGGCTCAACTAATAAGTTACATATACTGTACAAGATAATATTAATGGGTTATAGCAATAAAACTTTATGTAGTAGGGCTATTTAGTCTTCTCAGATGACTTTTGGTAGACCCCTGTGTACTAATGTCCATACTACACAATACTGCATTTTAAAGTTGAAAAGTCACAACTGAGATTTATGTATAAACCATTGATTACCTAAAATTTTATATATTTGATATTTTTTTATTAATTGGTTTACATTATATGCCTGACATTTCTAGTCCACTCAGAGGATACATGTAAGTCAATAGAATTCCATGGTGCTGTATGTGTGGGTGCATGTAGTATACTGAAGGAATGCCCAAAGCATTATAGTTCATCTTCTCCATAACTCTACAGGTGTACCATGCAGGCCTCTAACCAACACAGAAGTGCTTTGAAGAGTGTTTAATGCTCTTATCTGCTGCAATATTCACTCCAATAAGTGTTTCAATATCATTTACAAGTAAATCAATGAAATGCTTTAAGAAACAATTTAAGGTGTGCAAAACACATCGGTAAACTATAAATATATTAAAGTAGTCATATAAAAACAGTATCAATATATCATTTGTCAGACTGTATGCATACATATATTCATTCTCTAAGATTGAGTTGATACCACAACAAAAGTACACCTCATGGTTTAATTGTTTTCAGGGTACCACCATATATGAACTTCGAATATTTGTCCATACTCATTTGTAAATGAACAAGGAAGAAATGCTTGGCATAAACTCTGCTTGTTCCAGCTTATCTACTATTAATCATTTTTAAAGTTTAGCCTAAAATATTAATTAAATCAATTGAAAAGCTTACCCAACCATAATAAATTAAGGCATATATTAGATTGCATTAAGATTGGATCAAAACAGACAGCACTACTTCTGTTTTGTACCTACAATATAGTATATACAGTTGTCGTGTACATATCTATATCAGACCGCAACCGGTTCAAGAAGTGTTAAAATTCAAGGAGTATACCTATTATAAATATCAGATAGGAACATGGAAGTATTTACTTCTTTACTGAGATATTTGCTTCTTCTGCACTAAAACAAGTTTTTTATGTTAAATATGTAGAATCTGAGCCTTTCGGCGCGCTAAAGAATACAAGTACAATCTTTTTTTTTCCAATGCCATCGATCCATTGTTCCATAGCTTCCGTTGTGAAGCACAAAAATGTAGCATGAAAAACATTTGTCGGCAATTAATGGATGTGATCAACAGTGCTCCCACTTACCTTTTCCAGAACACAATACACCATCAGCTGATTCGCACTGGCTCTTGCTTTCTTCTTCTGTCATATTGCATTTTCTTTCATGTTGGCAAAGCTTCCCAAACCATCCGGCCTCACAAATGCATCGACCGCAAGAACAGTTGCCATGTTCTGAAAACAAATTAAATAGTATCTACAAATCAATCTGTTTTATTAACACAGTCCTTCCTGATAAAATACTAAGAACATGTCGTAATATCATTCTGAACGATGGTTACAATGACATTTTCACAAAGATTTCCTGGCATGGACAAACTCAATGAGCCATAGTCTTATTATGCAAGCAGTACAGGAAAGGACATGCCGTTATTTAATAGAGCTGAAAATAAGAATAAGACTTTGTCAATCATGGTGTTGTATTTTTGGTTTGTTTTCATTACCTAAAACACTAACATTGATATCTAGTTATAGTAAAATAAGGTATAATAACTATTTCAGACAGCTTTAGAGACAGGTGACTAGATACACACATTTATGTTTTTATTGCGTACTGTAGCAGTTTATTTGAATATTCTGTTGTGTGATATATGAGGATGCATTAGCAATCGGTATATGTATATATCAGATGAGATAGCTACGTTTGTAAATGCCCTGACTACAAAGCCTGTTCGAACTGCTCAGTCCTTCATCCCTCCAAGGTAAATAAATACGTGCCATCAATTGGGCGATAATAACATCTATTATCCTGCTGCTGATTTGGTTAGAACCAAGAGCATGCGCTAATAAGTGCTTTGAGTCCCACTCGGAGAAAGGTGCTATATAAATACTAGTTATAATCTTATAGGTATTTATTTAAAGGTTAGGAAGGCTTTGGCCCTTTTAGTTATATACTTAAGTTGGCTATTTAGGCAAATTACATTTTGGGGCTCAGTTGGAGAGTTTTATTTACTGTTCAGATGGCCAGGGGTGTAGTTATGCAGAGAAGGGGAGTTTTAACATATAGGATATGTCTCACTCTGTGTTATTGGAAGAGCAGTCAAGATCATTGTAAGGACCTGAGCCTGATAAAATTGCTCTATGTTTGCCCATTAGGGTACCAGATTTAGGTATGGTGGATTTTAAGACAGATGTGACAAGTCACACTTGACGTTAGAACAAAGCCCTGAATAGCAGTTTTCTTTTTCCCCATTTCAATCTGTGGGTGTTTCACTTAAGCAGCATATCAGATGTATGTTTTTATCTTTATTCTCTGTGGAACACTACATAGGTGACAGATGACAGACTCTGTTACATACCTCTATAAAGTAAAACACATCTATAAAGATTTTTTTGAATGAGCATTGACTTCAAAACATTAATTATTCATATTTCTCTGGAAGTTTTTTAAATTCAAGGCTTTCCACTCACTTCATATAAGCTATATAAATAATAAAGTGTGGATTTAATTGCATATAGTTTATATCTGACAGATGTCTACACAATATCATAGCTGAGATAACACTCTACCACACTTTCATCTCAATTAATTGTGCCTATATATCAAAAGGATTTTATGAAACAATGTTTCTGTATTACAAATCACAAAAACAATGTCATTTTAAATCACTTTGCAAAAAGTTTAGGAACAGATGGTGCTGATTGCAGAAATCAATATTCCTGTGCGTACACAGGTGCAAAGTGTTCTGTTACAAATCCTCATGACGGGCCATCCCAGATGGATGGATGGATGGATGGATGGATGGATGGATGGATGGATGGATAGATAGATAGATAGACAGATAGATAGATAGAAATATGGTTAGATAGATAGATACTAGATAGAAAAGATGTTAGATAGATGGTTAAATAGATATATAGATAGATATAAAAGATGGTTAGATAGATAGATGGTTAGATAGATAGATAGATAGATAGATAGATGGTTAGATGGTTAGATAGATAGATGGTTAGATAGATAGATGGTTAGATAGATAGATAGATAGATAGATAGATAGCTAGATAGATAGATAGATAGATGGATAGATAGATAGATAGATAGATAGATAGATAGATAAATAGATAGATAGATTGATGGTTAGATTGATGGTTAGATAGATAGATGGTTAGATAGATAGATAGATAGATAGATAGATGGTTAGATAGATAGATAGATAGATGGTTAGATGGATAGTTACATAGATAGATAGATAGATAGATAGATAGATAGATAGATAAATAGTTATATAGATAGATGGTTAGATAGATAGATAGATAGATAGATAGATAAATAGTTATATAGATAGATGGTTAGATAGATGGATAGATAGATAGAAAATATGTTAGATAGATAGATAGATAGATAGACAGACAGACAGACAGACAGACAGACAGACAGACAGACAGACAGACAGACAGACAGACAGACAGACAGACAGATAGATAGATAGATAGATAGATAGATAGATAGATAGAAAATATGTTAGGTAGATAGATAGAACAGATGGTTAGATAGATAGATAGAAAGATGGTTAGATAGATAGATACTAGATAGAAAATATGTTAGATAGGTAGATAGATAGGTGGATAGATAGATAGACAGACAGATGTATAGATAGATAGACAGATATATGGATAGATAGATAGATAGATAGATAGATAGACAGATATAAAATATGTTAGATAGATAGAAAAGATGATAGATAGATAGATAGATAGATAGATAGATAGATAGATAGATAGAAAAGATGTTAAATAGATAGAAAATATGATAGATAGATAGATAGATAGATAGATAGATAGATAGATAGATAGATAGATAGATAGATAGAAAAGATGGTTAGATAGATAGATAGACAGACAGATAGATAGATAGACAGATAGATAGATAGATAGATAGATAGATAGATAGATAGATAGATAGATAGATAGATAGATAGAAAAGATGATAGACAGACACACTCTCTCCTCCACCAAATGGAAGCATACATAAGCTTAATGTTAAAACAAAATATTTTTCAAAACCTGCATTGCAAAAATTGATCTCAAAGCTGGAGTTTTAATTTAAAAAACTGTTTAAAGCACAATTAAAAAAACTGTTCTTTAACGTACATAACACCCGAGTCGGTACACACATATACTAACGCAATCACACGGCGCACAACATACACAACACTGTGGCCACTCACCTTCACACCACATAGCCCATTGACACACCAGCAATCTAGATGCACCGCTCCTTGATGGATAAACCTTATGCTCGACTTACCGGTCCACAATATTACTCTATCAGCCGGCTGGCATTGCAGGGACCAAAAGAAAGTAGTTTATTGGCTACACCTGGATACTTCAGAGAAAACAAAGCGCCACACCACATCACACAGCTTCCACGCATATTATAAGCACATGTTTCACCTTAAAAGCTATGTTAGGCATGGTAAATCACAACTGTTCATAGAAGTCTTTGTTCATATGCCTTTACTACTATAACAAAATATGCTATCACTTGAAGCCACAAATCTGTATATCGATGTACCTTGTTCATACTGCATTAGCTGTTGTGGTTATGCGGAAATGTTGTTAACTCATGCACGACCAAAATAAAACATTAATTAAAAAAAAATAAAAAATCTTAATCAGAAGAGTTATATTCTACTAGATACTGCATTTATTTTCAAGAACAAGCAAAAGAAACCCTACCTCCGCAGACTATGCCTGCTAGATCTTCACACTGCCGATCATCGCATTCGCAGTTCTTTCCGTACACTCTGTTATCTCCTGGAGGGAAACACGTGCACACTCCACATTCACATTTCCCTGCAGCATAAAAAGACAGACAGAGGTCAATGTCACTTTGTCTTCCGTCAGACGAGGAAATAAAAAAAAAAACACTTTCACATGTTATTTTCATCAAACAGAGGAAAACAAAAGGAAAGAAAAGAGGGGTAAAAAAAATGAAAGAAAGTCAGTGCTAGTGGGAGGCCATAGTGTTTTAACCCCTTCAGTTCCACAAAGACAACAACTGGAGATATGATTACCAAAAATCTGTCATTATTCCATAAAATAATAAGTATAACTAAAAGAAATATAAACTCGGAGAAAACCAGCTTAACTATCTTTTTTTGTTTGTAAGTGGGGTTGGATTTCCCATTAGGCAGAGTAGGTACCAGCCTACAGGTGCTTGCCTGGTGGAAGGTGCACTCTGCCTGTTAAAAGATCTCTCTTACCCAGTGTCAGTTGTTTGCTGACCAGAACCACGGCTCCAGCACTCTGTCATTATTCCTGTATTCAGTCTGAGGAGCTTGATTTGTGCATGGACCAACCAGGGCCGGACTGGCCCACCGGGAACGTGGCCGGCCCCTGACTTCTCCAGGTAAAGGGGAGAGACACAGGGAAAGGGGGAGGGAGAGAGATGGGGAGGAGGGAGAGACACAGGGAAAGGGGGGAGGAAGAGACACAAAAGGGGGTGAAAGAGGCAGAGGGGGAAGAGAGAGACAAAGAGGGAGAAATGAGAGAGAGACACACAAGGGGAGGGGAAGAAAGAGGCAGAGGGGGAAGAGAGAGACTGGGAAGGAGAGGGGAGACATTGACACAGAGGAGCAGTGAGGGGGAGAAAGAAACATACAGAGTAACTGGGGGAGACAAAAAGGCACACAGAGGGGCTGGAGATAAAGTGACACACATAGGGGCAGTATATATCACTGGTGGATGGGGGGGGGGCAACGGGCACCCCCCCCCAGGCTTTCCCCTGCCTGCCGGCACCGTGCAGCCAGTCGGCAGGGGAGGAAGAGAGGACCTGGGGCAATGCTCCGGCTCTCACGAGGGTGAACTCTAGCCCTGGAGCTACGGGCTAGAGTTTACTCTCACCACTTCCTGGTGGTCCCAGTAGTAGGAGTGAACTCTAGCCCCATACACACACTGCCCCACACACACACACACATACACATTCACACACTGCCCCCACACACACCATACACATTTACACACTGCCCACCCACACACTGAACCTTTCACACACATTGCACCACTGCTCCTATACCCTACTACAGCCCCATATCCCAGCAGACTCCAGGTAAGTTGTCAAACTGTTCTTAAACGGTTTGACGACTTACTCTGGGAGGGGGTGCCGACGCTCCTGGCACCATAACCACTACACAGAGGAGTAGTGGTTATTGTGCATGGAATATTTATTTAAATAATCTACAAGTGCCCCTCTCAGGCTCAGGCTCTGGATCCGCCACTAGTATATGACATGTATATTAATGTGTGTATTAGTTATATATATATATATATATATATATATATATACCTATTATATTTACACATATTAATGTACATTTATAAATGCATAATACACAGATAAATGTCATTAATATGTACTATATGTAATGAGCAGATATTGGCCCAGTCTTGTTGCTAGGTGCATACTCCAGCACAATAACATATTTAAAGTGAAGAGCACACCCACAGGACTTCAAAATAAACATTTTTTACAGTTGTGCCCTACATACATTCACCATTTCAGTCCCATTAACAAGCTTTCCTTAATATGTCAAGGTAGTTGGACTGAAACATTGATTACATGCAAAGGCACGTCTGCTTAAAATAAATCTGCACTTTTGTTTATTTTGAAGCCTATGAGTGCGCTTTTTACGTTGAAGTACTTTTTAATTTTAAGTTATCTGTTCTAACTCTGTATCTGCACACTATGCTGGCGCGACGCATTATGGGGCTGGTAAATATTTTTTTTCCAGGGCTGCTTTTAATTCCCAGTCCGGCCCTGGGACCAACCCCTTCAACTGAGCACAGAAATCTACTAGAGGGAGAGGTGAGAGGACTGCTCAATAGAAAGGACAGGATTGAGGTCAGTATGGCTAACTCAGGCATGAGAGGTATACACTTTTGGGTGGGATCAGTCTAATGTGCAAATGGCCTATGGTTCTCTTTGTAATGGCACAATGGCACATGATGAGCTAAAACCAGCTTGAGATAGGAGTGGGCACCTACCGAAGGGCAGGCTAATAGAGCTGTACTCCATAGAAACATAGAATGTGACGGCAGATAAGAACCATTCGGCCCATCTAGTCTGCCCAATTTTCTAAATACTTTCATTAGTCCCTAGCCTTATCTTATAGTTAGGATAGCCTTATGCCTATCCCACGCATGCTTAAACTCCTTTACTGTGTTAACCTCTACCAATTCAGCTGGAAGGCTATTCCATGCATCCACTACCCTCTCAGTAAAGTAATACTTCCTGATATTATTTTTAAACCTTTGTCCCTCTAATTTAAGACTATGTCCTCTTGTTGTGGTAGTTTTTCTTCTTTTAAATATAGTCTCCTCCTTTACGGTGTTGATTCCCTTTATATATTTAAATGTTTCTATCATATCCCCCCGTCTCGTCTTTCCTCCAAGCTATACATGTTAAGATCCTTTAACCTTTCCTGGTAAGTTTTATCCCGCAATCCATGAACCAGTTTAGTAGCTCTTCTCTGAACCCTCTCTAAGGTATCAATATCCTTCTGAAGATACGGTCTCCATTCTCAGTATTCTCTTGCACCTTGTTTTTCACACACACAGCTACCACATAGTGATACCCAAACTGTACATAGATACTGGCCCACACACTGTTACCTACACACATACACAAGAAGCTACAAATGCCCACTTTTACACATACACACACACTGCTACACATACTGATCCCCACACTGTAACATACATACTGCTCCTCACCTTGCTGCCAGCACTGCTACACGCACATACATGGTCCATACACATATTATTGCACAAACTTTTGCACATACTGCTACTACCCACACTGTTACACACACTATCACACATACTGCTACCCACACTGTATACACACTACTAAATATGCTAATACCCGCACTGTTACAAACACAGACTACTACACACATACTCTACACAAAGAAACACTAAAAAATACATGCACAGAAATATATACACACAGACATTTAAACCCACTACTAAACATGCAGGCACAAACACACACATACTCACTTCTATCATATTTAAGTGGTCAAGGTTTTTTTTGTATTCGTTTGGAAGGAGAGGCTAACAGTGCTTGAGAGTTTTGTGCCTGCAGCTACTCATTAATTAAATCTAGCCCTGTGCTGCACACATACTGCATTGCTACCCATAATATCCAGTGTACACACACACACACACACTAGTTCATACTCTGCTACACATGCTGCTACTCCCCTCACTGTTACCCACACACACTTTACACAAACACTGCTACACATGTTGTTACTCACAGTTACACTCACACACACATAGTGGTACCCACACTGTACACACACAAGTACACAAACTGTTACAAATACACTGCTGTATACACAAACACACACTGACATACACAGAAATTTATACACACAGACATTTACACACTACTGCACATGCACACACACCAGTGGCGGATCCAGAGCCTGATCTCGGGAGGGGCACTTGTAGATTATTTAAATAAATAATCCTGGCACAATAACCACTACAGCTCAGTGTAGTAGTTATGGTGCCAGTAGTGCCAGGATCCCAGCCCAGAGTAAGTAGTCATACCGTTTAAGAACAGTTTGACAACTTACCTGGGGTCTGCTGGGATATAGGGCATAGGAGCAGCGGTGTGTGTTAGGGGTGAAGTGTGTGTGAAAGGTGCAGTGTGTGTGAGTGCGGCAGTGTATGTCAGGGTTGCAGTGTGTATGGGGGGCACTGTATGTCTGTGTGGGGGGCAATGTGTGTATGGGGGGCAGCGTTTGTGGGGCAGTGTGTGTATGGGTGGGCAGTGTGTGTATGGGGGGCAGTGTATGTGTGTATGTGTGTGTGGGCAGTGTATGTGTGTGTAGGGGCAGTGTATGTGTATGGGGGCAATGTATGTATGGGGGCAGTGTATGTGTGTATGGGGGGCAGTGTGTTTATGGGAGGGCAGTGTATGTGTCTGTGGGGCAGTGTATGTATGGGGGCAGTGTATGTGTTTGTGGGGGCAGTGTATGTATGGGGGGAGTGTATGTATGGGGCAGTGTATGTGTGGGGGCAGTGTATGTATGTGTGGGGGGTGTGTATGTGTGTATGGGGGCATGTGTATGGGGCAGTGTATGTGTGTGTGTATGGGGGTGTATGTGTGAGGGCAGTGTATGTGTGTGGGGGCAGTGTATGTGTGTATGGTGTATGTATATATGGGGCAGTGTATGTATGTGTGTATGGGCATGTGTATGTGGGGGGCAGTGTATGTATGAGAGGCAGTGTATGCATGTGTGGGGGGCAGTGTGTGTGTGGGGGGGCAGTGTGTATGGGGGAGGAAGGAGGGTATGGAGGCTTTAAAAAAAAAAAGTATTTAATAAAATATAATTATGTCCCCCCTCCCTTCTTACCTTTACTGGGAGGAGGGGGGACATATTTCGATCCCTGGTTTTCCCATTGGGAATCCCTGGTGGTCCCAGTGGTTGAAGTGAACTCTAGCCCGCGCTCCAGGGCTAGACTTCACTCTCGCGAGATTTGGAGTGTTGCCGTGGTAACCACGGCAACACTCCAAATCTCGCGAGAGGAGGACCCGGAGGAGCTGCAGACTGAGCTCCCGGATCCTCTCTCCCTCCCTCTCCCTCCCCTGCCGGCTGTCAGCACTGTGCAGGGCTGGCACTTGGACAATGCCAGCCCTGCATTAGCCGGTAGGGGAGGATCTCGGGGGGGGAGGGGCCAATAGCCCCGTTGCACCCCCCCTGGATCCGCCAATGACACACACACACACTTTTGAGATTGAGATTTTTGTAATGAAAATACGTTCCTGTTTGTAAGGGTGTCCTTATTTAATGTTACCAATAGTATTCCATATATATAATCTATGTCCTGAGGAAAGTTCATAACGAACTGAAACGTTGACTATTCTGGAATAAACCGAAAAGTTTTTTCTACATATTCAGACCAGATTCTTTAGGTTGATGTCATTCATCTTAATCTAGGATCACTGTATTTTTACTGTGCCAGATATGCTTCCAAGAAAACATGGTGGCATGGTAACTCTATCTGTCAATTAAAGTTATCGCGCAATTAAAGCAGCCTGTCACTTTGCAGATTTGTATTTTTTTTTATTAATCCTTATTGGTCACCCAACTTCTGCTCTTTTTTTTGTTTTGTTTTTTAAATTCCCAATGCATAATACAGAAGTTAAGCTAGGGACTACTTTTTTTCATGTACAGAGTGATCATTCTTGCAATTAGTGAAGTTAAGCAAGGTTCCATTTCCACTTCTAACTAATAACCAGCAGAAGGAAGGAAATATCATAAATTCAAATAAAGTTAGGTAGCAAGGTGTGTGGAGCTACGAACATTAACATAAAAGAAATGTAAGGCAAGGAAAAAAAAAAAAAAGAGCGTTGCTTTAACCTTAAAGGGGTATAATAAGCAGGAACAGATACCTGCTTTGTAGAACAGACAACCGCTTTGTAATACACTGAGCAAATAAATAATGCATAAGAAGATTTGAAAAAAGAAAATAAATAATATAAAAATACTTACCTTTAAAGATCATAATGCTGTTACATTTAGAAAGCAAGTACCATAATACACATATGGGACTTTGCACACCCAAAAATTAAGCAATATTTCAAACAATCTTACAACAGAAACACCTGCCTCATATACAAAATATATTAACTTAGTCACACTATGAGGCCACATTGCTTATGAGACCATAATTACAAAGTGCCTCAATATTGGCACTGTAAAATTTTACATTTTCAAAATGTGCTGCTGACTAAATTACAGCTTACCTGTTCCAAGCAATTCTCCTGCAATATAATTATTTCAGGACACTTAGTATGGAACAACTGTGGAAGAGTGACAGCACTACCTGTCTAAAGCTAATGTAAACAAAGCTACGGGGTTGTCGACCCACGAGTACTTAAGGAGCTAAGTGTGGAAATAAGTAAACCTCTGTTGTTATTCCTTCAGGATTCTATTTCTTCACTATCCAGGAAGTGGACCCAAAAATAAGGAGTCACTCTTTCTGGTCTCTTGGGTCCCGATCTTATTTTATAAACCCCCGTCTAGCCTTTATAAGCCACTCTGGACAGAAACACTCTCCCACCAAAAATGTACTGCACTATATAACATTTGCAATCACACAAACTTGTTATGGTCCCAAGAATCAAACTTCAAGTTATGTGACTTGGGTAGAATTTAAACACTAAGGATAAATTAGTTTTAAACAACCAGGGCTATAAGAAAACAGAATAAATATGCATAAGACTTAGTGCATCAGTTACATACAGACCAATTCTAAAACATTCGATTTTCAGAGTGGGTATGCAGCTAATATAGTGATATGGTCTTTAAAAAATACAGACTTACAGACAATGTACAATAAGCAACTGATAAAGAAGCATAGCAGAATCATTATTGGCTCCTGTCTGTCCAGTTGGAATTAGTCTGATAAGCCAAAGGCTGGCCAGAGTACTGCAGACTTCCAAGATTTTTCAAATGCAGTTTTTTTCAAATAGTGAAACCTGAACAAAGCAAATCGCATTACCAGTGGACATCTGACAGCCAAGACTGCATGTATTAATATGAATTATCGAATTATTAACCCCCCACCCCCCCAAGTGCTAAACTGTGCAATCCATTCATTTGCCGTGACTTAAATTGTAACATAGCTCCCTCTCCAGATATCTGACACTATTTCCACCTTTGCAATAAAAATTACTTTTAAAAATGAACCCGCATTTATATTTCTCTCTATATATTCCCTGATTAAATTCTCCAGTGATTGCGTGATGTCCTTGTTCTGTCTCCTTCATACACACATTACTCTTTTGACTTTGGTATATGTTGAGGTTTCCTTGCTAGGTAAATATAAAAATGTTCTGTCAGGTTGTCTCTCCAGGGGACTAACCAAATTGCTAAGTTTGTTCTGCAATGTATTGTCATTGACCAGTTTAACATCCATTAACATTAGATGATTTCATGCATATCTACTCTGAACCATCTTAAAAGGGGGTGGGAATATTTTATATATGGGAGGGTCTTCTAGGCTCCTTAATAAAAGGGGCATATTTTGGGATCCTTCCTATCCCTCACCCAACATATAGAAGGTAAAGACCTGATATTAAACAGTGGATGTTAATGCAATGGAATGGATGGTCTAAGGACTGCAGTTCTAAAACCGATGTTTAGGTTCCCGGTCTCCCTTGCCACCTTTTAAAAAGATGATTTTTCTCACCTTATTTTCATTCAGTGATGCGCTGCTCTAGTCATGATTGGCTCCACCCTGCCTCTTTGGCTGGGATCATCAGATTTGATGATCTCAGCCAATCCAATGCTTGCCCATAGAAAGTATAGAAAATAACTTGTGTTATAAGTCTGCAGTTGAATGATGAGAAAAGTAACACTCACAAGTATAGAGCCAACATAGACATCTGGCTCAAATTGTAGATGCAGTGGGATTCTTAAAAGGATGTGCCCTGGCCTTTTTCTCCTTGATGATGCATAACTCTCCTGAAAGATTACCTTTCCCATGATACTTGCAGGGTTTCAGTAGGTCAAAGGCCCATAGTGGAATAAAATCTTTGTAGCTGGAAATCTTATCCAGTGAAAATAGCTTTATTCCTTCTTATTAAAATAACAAATAAAAAGTAAAACTAAAGTAAAATCAATAAAAATAAGTCCAGAGAGTCCTGGTTTAACATAGAAACATAGAATGTGACGGCAGATAAGAACCATTCGGCCCATCTAGTCTGCCCAATTTTTTAAATACTTTCATTATTCCCTGGCCTTATCTTATAGCTAGGATAGCCTTATGCATATCCCACACATGCTTAAACTCCTTTACTGTGTTTCTTATGGAAATGTCCAAAACGCGTTTTGCCCTGAGGCTTCCTCAGTTGCTGTATATTCAGTCTTATCCTCTCTGCCCTTTAAAAAGCCAGATTGTGGGTCACTTCCGGTTCAACTTTCCTTTACGTGCAACGCAACATGCCTTCCAACGTGCGTCACCAGGACATGTATGCCTCCTCTCGTTATGCTTAATTAGAACACTCCGTGCGTTCTGCTCTAATTATGCTGGAATGCATTGTGCGTTCCAATAGATGTCCCTGATCCTATGATATACCCTCTTCCACGTGCGTCATACTAACATGGGTGGGGATCACGCATCCATCTTCCCTCGCCCTCCTCCCTTCGTAGAGGCATTGCTTCTAGCCTAGTAGTGTCCGTCCACTGGAACGCAATTCTGCGTTCCAATTAAGAGTACAAATAAATCAAAAGGGCATCCTGTAAAATAAATAAGATACATGCATGATGCCCTATACAACTCTATTACATTCTATGAATCTTTACAGGGGACCTATATAAAAGATATACAAATATTAATACCTCTGAAAAAAGAACTTAAAGGAAAGATGTAATATATCTACAATTGTATGAAAAACATTATGAGTGCAAGAAAGAAATATGCCACATGTGTATAGTGCCTATTAGTCAAAATGGCATATGACGTATATAATTGATCCTCAATATTTTTATTCATCATAAAGAAAAATATTAAACATTATATATATATATTTGGAGGCTGTTTACTAATGAGGTATTTATAAAAAAAATTACATATGTATTATATAATAATTCCTCACTATTGTATTCATAATAGAAAAGAGGGTTTAAAAGACATGAGTTAGAGGACATTTACAAATAAAATATTATAACAAGTGGCATATTTCAAACTTTTGGTTCAGACTATGTGGAGTGAGGGTATTGACGTTAAAAATTAACCTTATTTCTTCAGTACTTATTTTCTTGTTATAGTCGCCCCATCCCCAGTCTTTCTTCACTAACTTTATAGCACTAAAAAAGCTAAACACATTCCACAACCATAAAAGCCTATACTTTGGTTAAAGTTTGTACCAAATTTCTGGTTCATCTGTTATTAATTTTGGGTAGTGCAGGCAGAATCTCTTTTAAAATTGGATCGTCATGTAAGATATGCCAATATTTTTGGAGTATCTTACATACTGTTTTAGTGTTCCCATTAAAATTACAGATAAAAGGAACTTAATTCATCTTGTAGTGTTTTTTTTACTTTTTGTTTATAGGTTAACATGTTTTTGGGGGGATGTTTTTAACCTTCTCAGGAACTCTCTGATGGTTTTCCTCATTATACCCTTTTTCTAAAATAATCCTAGTTGCCTGTATTATGTAATATTGATCATCTGAACAGTTACATCTGATTCTTAGAAACTGACCTCTGGTTGCATTGGTTAACCTGGATTTATATTGGTAACTATTCTTGTCAATGTACCCATTAGCGTCCAAAGCTTTAAATTTCTTTTTGTCCTTTTTCAGAATTTTTGATGTATTTGTTCATGTCTAAAAAGTTGATCTCAGAAGTGCTAAAAGTAAGAGTCAAAATTATTCCCCAATTGTTGTTGTTTAAATATATTTTAAAAAATCATTGAGTTCAGGAAGTGGGCCTGCCCATACAATAAATATGTCATTTATGAAAAGGCAATAGGTCACCAAATTTGCAGTCCAAGGATGTCCTTGATTAAAAAATTATCCTCTCAATATGCCATGAACAGATTGTCATAACTTTGTGCCCATTGCCGTTCCATGGATTTGTAAATAAAAAGTGTTTTGAAACCAACAATAATTGTTGGTTAGAATTAATAAAATCCCCTCTAAAATAAATTAAATTTGTTCTACCCTAAATTCCGCTTTTGATAGGAAATGTCTAACTGCTTCTAACGCTATTTTATGGGGTATAATACTATATAAAGAAGTGACATCACTGGTAGCTAGAATATTTTCCTCTTTCCATGTTGTTTCCTCCAAGAGTTGCAAAACATATATTGTATCTTTCAAATTAGCTGGATTTTTCACAACTATTGGTTGGAGCAAAGTGTCTAAATATTTTGAGACTCTATACAGAAAAGAGTCTATCCCTGAGATGATAGGTCTTCCTGGTGGGTTCTGACTATCCTTATGGACGTTGGGTAAATGGTAGAAGACTGGGACCCTTGGATATGTGGTGGATAAATATTTTGCTTCGTTTTCATTTAATATTCCTATCTCCAAACATTTTTCGGTGGGTTTCATATCCAACTTCTGATAAGTTGTGCAGTCAGAAAGGATTTTTTCTGCGTCTTTTTTATATTGATCTTTTGGGAGGATTACTACTCCTCCCCCTTGGTCTGCAGGTTTTATGGAACTTTTTTCTTCATTTTTTTCTCAGGTCTTTTATTGATCTTTTTTCCCTAGTTGACATATTCTGTTACCTATTTCCCTCATGACAATATTTTCAAACGTTTTGATTTCATCCGAAATCATGTCTTTGTGGAAGAAATGCAATTTTTAAGATTGGTATGACTAAATTCTGTTGTTTCTTCCACTAGTATGTCATATTTCTGATTATAGAAAAATTCCTTAAGACATAATTGTCTCACAAATGTATTAATATCTACGGAAAAAACACATTTATTAAAATCTGACGTGGAAGCAAAATTGAGTCCATTAGGCAAAATTTGAATTTCCCCTATGGGTAAAGGTTGATCTGTCAGGTTGAAAATTCCATCTGGATGTATTTATTTCCTCTCTTCTCCTTTTTTTCTTCTTTCCTCTTCTATCTCTCGTTCCTCCATCGACCTTTGCTGTTTACACCAAGAAAGGAAATGGCAAATAAGCAGACATTATGATCTCCCACTGCGGGATCAAAAACACAAGTCCATATATGTGATCAAACAAAAAAGCAAGAGCATTCCTGAGGGCATTCCTAAACTAAACTCCTTCTAAACTTTTCCAAAAAAAAGTTCTCAAGGTGTGTTTTGAATCCATGGAAAAGAAGGCCGTCAACTTGAATCCATTGACTTTTGCAGGTCCGACATAGGTAACATTGCAACATTGCCCTTGTGGAGTTCTAAAACGGCATAACGCCAGGCAAATAGGATCTGATGAGCATGTAAAATTTCAGCTAAATGTTTTCACAGCCAACACCTCTGCAAGGTGGCTCGACAGATTTCCTGAAAAGCTGCCCCTTGGTAGTGTAAATCCATTGAACAGTTTTTTTTAAAGTACTGTTTCCTTTGTCTGATAGAAGTAGAATTTTTTTTGATGATGTCCTTAAACTGTTCTACCTCAGATCTGTGAGTTACAAAGCCCTGTTTGCTCGTTAAATGGGCCATGAATGATCAACTAGTTCAAGAGTCAATGGGTGGAAGATTTCATAGACCAGCTTCTGTAACTGTCCCTTGCCTGCCATCTCAGTTAAAAGGTGTAAGTTGACCGATTAGAGCAGAACTCCAAGGTCACTTCTAGCTCCTCCAGAAAGGCTAAATGGCCCTTATTATGGGCCACACTTATAAGTTCCAATCAAGATCTACTGTACATTGGCCTAGTACACATATCTCATTCTTAATTTCCTTAGATCCGTGAGTAACGTCCTATGCCAGGTAACTCTTCAGTTTCCTCATTTGGTGGAGATTATCGTCAGTGGTACAGACAAAAAAGGGGCCATCAGAACTGGACTCAAAGGAATCTGAAGGTAGCTCCTCTTGCATGGGTTTTTCATTTTGGTTCACACTTTATAGACTACTGTGCTGAGCAAACAGTGAGGCAACAGAGGAATCTTTGCTCTTTTGCTTTTGTTTCTGCATTATTTGGGTACCCATGGTATTTTAAATGCATCTCCCACCAATAAATAAATAATCAGTTTAGTAAGTATACTGCAGTGAAGAAGCAGATTGTGGGATGTAAATAGCAAAGCAAAAAAAAAAAGTACATTTCAAATCTAGTTCCATTGTCTTCTTTTAATATCTTTATAGTGAGCCCGCATACAACAAATGATGTTAGATTATTCATCTGAGTCTATAAGCTACATAAAAGTGTGTCCAAATAGGACACACCGTCACATGTTTTCATAGTTAATTATTTATGAATACAGCAAAACACTTGGTTTTTACATGATGCATGGCAATACATAGCAATGTTAAAATTCCCTATTGCATCAATGAGACAGACTAATTGGAACATTTGTTTGAGGGTAACAGATTGTAAACAGCACAGGTCAACATATTATGTAAAGTCATGTAAAAGAAAAATGTGAATTATTTGTTGAATTGTCATGGGAATAATATAAAAAATTAATTAACTGACAGTACCTGTTACTGTGGTTTTTCTTTAGGAGATTATTCCAAGAGGTAAAACAGGCCACCGTTCATGGAAAAATACAGGAGGTAAATGAACCCTGAACATTAAAGGCGCAAGGTAAATATTAAAAATAAATCTACACATAATATAAAAAAATAAAAGAAAAAATAAATAGCCCAGCAGTCGTTTGACAATCTTTACATTCCTCAAGTGTATGATTATTAGGCATGAGGTCCCTTTTGTGTCCATTCCTATTCCATAGCACTTACTGGTGGATGAAATCGGGATTCTGGAGACCACTGCCATTGGTGTCCTCATTCCTGACATCCAAAGAATGAGGGTAGGGCATGAATTATCCTAAAGGATGGTGTTTGGGGCACTATTAAGATGAAAATTCAACATCCTGTGTTTTTTATTGCCCCACCTATTTGTTGATTCTATCTATATTCTACATAAAAATAGTGTGATCCACCACTAAGAGTTATGATTTTTTTTAATTACATTTCTATTTTATTTTGATTTTTTTGCACGTTTTCTAAAAAAAAAAACCCTCTAGATGCTGTATACCACCAGAAATGAATGTACACATGTAAAACCAAGCATTTTGATGTGTGATATAATTGGCATCTCGCTAGTTAGCTAGTCAGCTCTATTTGGTTCAGTACGTAGATAAATTATATTGAGTAATTTGTAATTTTTATTTCTTTCTGTTTGTTTTTGTTTGTTCATGCTCTTTATTGCTTACCTATACTAAGAGTATGATTTTATTCTTTACCAAAATGTTGTTTATCTCTGTTTATGTTTGTTCATGCTCTTTATTGCTTACCTATACTAAGAGTATGATTTTATTCTTTACCAAAATGTTGTTTATCTCTGTTTAGAAAACTGGTTTGAAAGATCCTTCTAGTCACTAAGACCTGATCAAGCAGCATGTTGCTGAGAACTCTTATCTTCCTGATAGTCTAAGACAGGCAAAATGTGATCACAATAGAAAGAGAGAGGAGAAAAATTATGTTTTGAGTCTCCCAGGGAAGGGTGAAAACATTGTCCACACCCATATGAGTGCTATGAATGTGTGCATGCATGTGTGACATTTTCCACCGTAGTTCCAGTACACAAAGAAA